>OX419756.1:39173696-39519949 GCA_948567375.1 Lunularia cruciata | reverse complement strand
CCTTATGACGTTCAAGCAAAGGAAGTCCTAGAATGGCATCATAGTGTAGATGTGTCACTACAAACCTCATACATTCTAAATACTCCTTCCCAATCTTAAGTAACAGGATGTGAGGTACAGAATGTAGAACCCTTTCTACCATCTGCCATCATTAATCTACTTCCAATCACTAGCTTGATAGGAATACCCAATTCATTTGTTACTTGCATAGACATGCAATTCTTTGAACTTCTAGAATCAACCTAAATCCTACAACCTTGATTAGATATTGTACCTTGCAAGTGAAGCAAACTTGCATAGGTCAAGCATTTAATCCAATTGAAAAAAATCAAGCTCCCAATAAGCGGCTCAAAAATCTCCAATTGGGATTCCTTGTTTCTTTGATCATTTTGTTCCACAAACTCCATCTGGGCAACTTGTTGAGGTCGCCCATTCTTAAGTGGACATTCAACAATGCAATATCTAACTTGGTGACAATAAAAACAACCTCCTTTTTGTTGTAATCTTTCTTTAGCCATTGTACCAAGTGGTCTCCATTAGATAGCATCAATCTCCATTGGTGTTGGTTCTCTCCCACATGCGTAGTGTACTGGTAAGTTTTGTGTAGGTTGAGGTCAAGACCAAGTTGTCATAGCCAAGGAATCAAAGCACTTAGCCAATTGCATGGCTTCTTCTACATTTTGTGGTTCCTACATGGTCACCTCCAATTTGGTTTGTGACTTTAGTCCTTGCACAAATTGATCCGAAACTTCACCTTCTTGTATATCTGAATTTGCATGATGATGTTTTGAAATTATGTGATGTAGCTCCTTACTAAGCCAATCTGCTTCAACTCTGTTAATTTATCTTGTGCAGCTTGGGTGGTATTTATAGTTTGAAATTGACCAAGTATTGCATCCTTGAATTCTGCCCATGTCAAAATTGGTGCAACAATCTGTCATTCAGCTCACTCCACTCAAAGTCACCACCAAAGTTTTGTCACACCATCCAATTGGCTAGAAGCCAAGAGAATTTGTTTCTGTTCATCTTGAAGATTGGTGGCTTCAAAATACACAAGAGAATCTATTTTTGTTCATCTTGAAGATTAGTGGCTTCAAAGTAACACTTGCAATCAAACACAAAATTCTCCACTATGCCCAAAAGATTCTTGCCTTCAAACACTTGGGTTTCTGAAATCGAATGTGATCTTCTCCATCTTGGATTGGCGCCCTCTCTATATGTTCTCATCATTGTTGGTCTCACTCATCCAACAATCAAGTAAGGTGCTCGATTTGTTGCTATATTGCAAGGATAACGTTTGGTATTGATGCCGTAACTACTACTCTATCCCACTACTCCCAATTTATCAAATTGATTAACACATAGATGTAGCACGTCCACCGTTCTCCATAAGTTACAATTGGAAGTATCAAGGGTTCCTCAAACAAGGTGATCATATGCAAAAAAATCCTGCCCAAAGCGCTAGGTGATGAATTATGTGAAATGATGCTTGGGTAATATTTGGATATGAAAATCCTAATGGTTTGGCTGAAGTGGATTTGGTGGTCCATAAATTCCATCCATCCCATTCTTACTCTAATACCAATGTAAAAGACCAAGACCAAGGAGAGAAATAGGAGAATGGAAGCTCATATTGGGACGTTGGAATGAGAGAAAACTCCAAATGCCTAGCATGAGCTTCGGCTTTGGTATTTATAGGTAGTATACAAGGCCCTTGAGAAGCTTTCTTGAGCCACTTTCTTAGAGTGCAAGCCAAGTTAACCAAGAAGCTTCTCAAGAAGCTTCCTTCTAGAAACCGCCTACTTGGCGTGTAAGCTAAGCTAGTTGGAAGCTTCTAGAAGCTACATACTTCAGGTGCAAGCTAAGCTAGTCGGGAAGCTTCCCAAGAAACTTTCTAGATACTTCCAGAATATTCTAGGCTAATTTGTCTTATTTTCTACTTTGTTAGCCCTACTAACTTTGTCGTTAAACTCCATATTGTTATAGAGTTTGATAGAAATTGTAGAAGTGAAGGGATAATTCATCACTTTACCATACCGGGTACACCTCAACAAAATGGTGTGGCAGAGTGGATAAATCATACACTCTTAGAGAAAGCAAGAAGTATGTTAAGCAGCGCCGGATTGGAGAAGAGTTTTTGGGCAGAAGCTATAAATACAGCTTGTCATTTGGTAAACATTTCTCCCTCTATTTCTATTGAGTGTAAGACACCTATGGAAAAATGACAACTCATCATGTTGATTACTCTTCACTTAGAGTGTTTGGATGCATAACTTATGTTCATATTCAACAAGAACAAAGGATAAAGTTAGATCCGAAATCTAGAAAATGTATATTCTTGGGATATGAGAAGGATACAAAGGGATAGAGATTATGGGATCCAGAAAGTTGTTATCTTGTTGTGAGTAGGGAAGTAGTTTTTGATGAGACTAGAACAATGAAGACTATTACTATGGTAAAAGAAAACAAAAAAAAACTCACTCAGATTTTGTTAAGATAGATATTGATCTTGGAAATGAAGACATCTCACCTCTTGTAGATCTACCAAGTGAACTATTAGAAGAGCAAAGTCCAGAAGTGATTCATGAACATAAATATCCAAATAGGGATAAAAGGCCTCCAAAGAGATTTGATGATTCATTTGTAGCTTATGCTCTTCTTATACGGAATGGTGAGCCTTCTTCATATGAAGAGGCAATGCAAGAGTGTCAAAGTGGCATTGTGCAATGGAAGAGGAGATGAAGTCTTTGGCCAAAAACCAAACTTGGAGACTTGAAAATTTGCCTATGGGAAAGAAGGCAATTGGTTGCAGATGAATATTCCAAAGGAAGGAAGGACTTCCAAAATCAGGTGGAGATTGATACAAAGCAAGGCTAGTAGCAAAGGGTTATAGCCAAAAAGAAGGTATTGACTTCAATGAGATTTTTTCACCAATGGTAGAAATCTCTTCAATTTGTGCACTATTGGTATTAGTAGCATTGCATAACTTGGAGTTGGAGCAACTAGATGTTACAATTGCTTTTTTACATGGAGAATTGAAGGAGGAGATTTGCATGCATCAACCTGAAGGTTTTGTGGTACAAAGGAACCAGAACCTGGTTTGCAAGTACAAAAGTCTTTATATGGACTAAAGCAAAGTCCAAGACTTTGGTACATGAAATTTGATGCTTTCATGTTGAAGCATGGATATAACAGAAGTGAATCAGATTTTTGTGTGTACCTCAGAAGTTACATGGACCTAGAGTATTTGATTTAATCATCTTGGTATTATATGTAGATGATATGTTGATTGTTGCAGAGGATATGGTTGAGGTGGAGAAATTGAAAGTACAACTTGGTTAGGAGTTTGATATGAAGGACTTGGGTTCTTCAAAGAGGGTGCTTGGGATTGAAATCCACCGGGATAGAAGCAAGGGAAAGTTATGGATATCTCAAAGGAGATATTTGGAAAAATTACTTGCTTGGTTTGGCATGGAGAATGCAAAACTAGTGAACACTCCATTGGCAAGTCGTTTCAGGATATTATTGGAGCAATGTCCATCAAATAAGGAGGAGAGAAAAGTATTGTCAAATATTCCTTATGCTAGTGTTGTTGGTAGTTTAATGTATGTTATGGTTTGCACTAGACCAGACATCTCATATGTTGTGAGTATGGTGAGTAGATACATGGCAAATCTAGGGAAACAACATTGGGAAGTTGTGAAGTGGATACTTTGTTACTTGAAAGGGACTATAAATATTGGCATTCTCCTTGATGTGGAGAAGAACCAAGAAGGAGGAATTACAAGGTATATAGATTTTGCATTTGCTGGAGATTTGGATAAGTTAAGGTCTACAAGAAGATTTTTTTTTACACTTGTTGATGGTGTGGTAAGTTGGAAGTCTACTCTCCAATCTACAATTGCTCTTTCTTCTACATAGGTGGAATATATGGCAACAACTAAGGCTTCCAAAGATGCAATATGGCTACAAAGATTAGCCAAGGATGTAGGACTCCCTAACATGAAGTCCACACTTTTTGGTGATAGCCAAGGCGCTATGCACTTGGCTAAGAATCAAGTATATCATTCAAGGACACAGCATTGTTGTGAGACATCATTTTATCAAAGAAGCTATGACAAATGGTGAGATCAATTTGCAAAAGATTGGCACAGAGGTAAACATAGCTGATATGTTGACTAAACCTGTTCTTGGTGAGAAGTTCAAGTTATGCATGAAGTTGCTCAATGTTCAATGTTGCTCCATAGGATGATATGGTGGATAGAAGCAAAAGATGGAGATTGTTATGTTTGGTTTGTTATAAGTGACTTGACTGATCAAGAGCAAGAGCAAACTTGATTGATGAACCATGCAGTGAGGAGTGAGGACAAGGACAGTCACTTAGTCTAGATATGTTCAGTCATTACTGAGGCTGAGTATTAAAGTGACTAGATATCTTGAGTGGTCAATACTCATGAAGTCACACAAGTCAATATTTAGGAGTTCAATCAGATGATCATGCTGAGGGACTATATATATATATATATATATATATATATATATATATATATATATATATATATATATATATATATATATATATATAAAATGAGAAATAAAGGTTAGAAGGTTGGTGTGAGCCTGTTTCAGCCATGGAGGTAGCTTCCGGGACAAGGAGTGAACCACGGTATTAACTGTTGTCCTCTAATTATGTTTAATGGAGTTGATGATGTGCTATTGCAAGAGGTCCTGGAAACTGAATTGTCTAACAAGAGATCGTCAATTCAACAATTAGCCCCATCAAGACCACTTGATAAGTCACGAAAACATTCATGCATGTCGTTCTTTCTTGAAACATGAGAAAGTTGGTGGGACCTGCAAGCAAGATCTTCTATCCAAAAGGTGTCTTTTATGACCAAATTGGATAGTGAGTGAAACCCACCCCCATGGGATCATCACAAGCTATTGAACATACTTCCACAATTCTAGAATGAAACTTGGTCAGTTCTAGCAATTTGCATTGCAGTGACCGTAACTCCAAAACTTGTTTCTCAATAACGAAGGCCACCAGTTACTTCTACTCAATGCTACGATGTCAAGCTTGTGGAAACCCGTGCTTCTTTGTAATCAAGGAACAGTCCTCTCTCTTTTTTTATGTGTAGACACAAGGCGAGGAGTAATGTTGCCTCTTTGTGTGACATAAGGTAATGCATTTTTTCATTCTTTATATGTACATAAGAGGAGAGTTTCTTTATGTTTGATCAACCGACATAATGCTTCTTTTCTCACCATTGGCTGTAGTTTTAGAATACCAAGCCAAAGCCTTGCCCAATGTCAAGCTGAAATGTAGAAAAAAGAAAAAAGAAGTAGTTTTCCTTCAAAGTTTGAATTGGGAAAGATGAATCTCTTGGACAGTATGTACTATTCTCAAATGGTTAAAATGATATCGCTTCTCTATCTCTACACACTCAAATTGCAAAGAAATCAGGGGAATAGTCTTGCTAGTACCCCCAATAAATTTTATGATATTTAGATACATATTAGGAGTATGTTTCTTTAATATTGATCAGAAGCAAAATTTGGTTTTACTACATCTCAATTAGCATCCCGTGTCAATCATCCATCACAACACTTCACTCTTCCTTAATTGAATAAGTTTGGGTTCAAGTAGATTACCTAATTGAATTGATCAAAAAATCACTCAAATACTTTTACACAAGCAAGGTTTTAGTGATGTATTGCCAAATGTGATTAATTTTAATCAATTCAAGTAGATAATCGATGTGGTATACAGTTTCACAATAGACAATTCTAGAATTTCAACTTAACAAGATAATATTCAGAATTATCAATATTTTCTCAAATGATGTACTTTTCATAGCAATGAATATAACCAAAAATTTACCAAATGGATACTCAAAATAATAGAGGAAATTCTCATGCTTATTAAAGAAAAATCATGAACCCAAGTTTTAAAAGAGAGAGTACAACTACTAATCCATTATTAAAGATGATGTTTCCCGCTTTTAAAAAATGTCATAACAATCATTTGCATCTTATCTGACTACATTCTATGCATTTTAACTCATTCAGATATTTATTTTTTGAATAATATATATATATATATATATATATATATATGAATTTAAAATTATGGTATTTTACAAAAATTATCTTGATAACCAATAATATAAATTTTATCATAAATCAGTGATGATAATTAGTGCTAAATTAAAAGAATCATACTTTTTATATGGAGGCAATTAATACAACAGTATTTTATTTGACATCAAAATAAAGTCAATAATGCAAATAGACATGCAATCTAGTCGCTCATGGCTAATAAACACCAAAGTGTTAGTTTTCTATCAAAATCTATGTACACTAATAAATTTCTTTCAAAATTTCCACAACGTTAAAAAATTTACAATTGTATTAGGTGTTTAATTTCTGTAGAAATTACAAGTTAAAATTGCTGAGAATCAAACGAGAATTTATAGAAACCTTCACACATCAAACATATTGCTAGAGTACTTATCCATTACACAAAGGATATGTGGTTCACCTTGATGTGAGGCTACGTCCACAAAAAGCATTGAGCACCAACTTTACTCCCTCAGCCTCATCTCAATTTTTGAGTACAAAATTTTGCTGTCACTCAGATCTTCCTCACCATCTTAGAGTCCGCTCACAAATCAAACTTAACCCTACCAGACATCAAAGTAAAACCTAACAATCTCCCCCTTGACTCTTGTCTTGGGTTAGTAACCTTGCAACAACTTATCACTCAACGGGAAGGTCTAGACAGACAACCAATCACTTGACCCTTCATTTAAACTAGGATAAACTAGAACTTATAACCATAGCCCATACAGGAATAGAGTAACCAAAATAGCTAAGCTCACCACTAATGCTAGGTCATCCTACTCATGCTCCACTTGCACAACATGTAGGGTAGCACGATGCCTAGAGAAACTTTCTAAAGGTATGATTTTGGTAAAGGCATCAGCCGGGTTGAGCTTACCATCAATCTTGACTAGATCAAACTTTTTCTTAGACACAACTTGCCTAAGAAAGTGATATTTGATGTCTATATACTTAACCCTACTATCCATCACCTGATTTTCAGCTAGGTGTAAAGCACTTTGACTATCATAGTGAAGCATTACATTACCATGCATTAGCCCCATCTCAACAACAAGTCTATCCAACCAAATTGCTTCCTTTGCTGCTTCCGCTGCTGCCACATACTCAACTTCTATAGTAGACTATGCAACACACTTTTGCAAGGTAGATCTCTAACTAATGCACCCACCACCAAGTGTGAATACATACCCCGTTGTTGATCTTTACTTGTCCAGATCTTGTCCATAGTCTCCATCTATATAACCATCTAGTGATGTGGCATTCATTGATCTTCTATAAAATAAGAGCCCATAGTCTGATGTACCTCTCAAATACCTGAGAATCCACTTAACCGCTTCCCAATGTGTCCTTCCTGGATTTGACATATACCTACACACCTTACCCAATGCTAGGGCAAGATCAGGTCTAGTGCAAGTCATCAAGTACATGAGACTCCCAACAGCCTTCTCATAAGGAATGTTAGCCATCAAACCCTTCTCTACGGCATTTGTAGGACAACATGCCGCTAAAAGCTTGAAATGAGAAGTTAGAGGAGTACTTACTGGTTTACAGTTTTTGATGTTGAACCTAGCAAGTACCTTCCTAACATATTTGCCCTGCATCAACCACAACTGACCATTGCCCAAGTTCCTCTTGATCTGCATATCCTTGTGGCCAACCCTAGATCCTTCATCCTTAACTCCAAACTCAAGAGTGCCTTGAGCTTGTTCACCTCATATCTATCCTTGGCAGCTATCAACATGTCATCCACATATAGCACAAGAATAATAAAACCAAAGGTCTTATACTCATAGGTTTCATGTACACACAAGGATCAAATAAACTCCTATTGAAACCGTGAGTGTGCATAAACACATCAAACATCTTGTTCCATTGGCGAGGTGCTTGCTTCTATCCATACAAGGACTTCAACAATCTGCATACCTTGTCTTCTTGGCCTTTCTTCACAAACCCTACATGTTGTTCCATGAATATCCTTTCATCCAAGGTGCCATAGAGAAATATTGTGACCACATCCATTTGATCTAAAATAAGACCAAATAATGCAACAAGCATACATGATAGACGTATTGTAGAATACTTTGCAACATGAGAAAAGATCTAATTGTAGTCCACACCCTTCTCTTGAGTGAACCCCTTTGCTACCAGTCTAGCCTTGTAGATCTTTGATCCCTCCTTAGGACTCTCCTTCAACTTGTAGATCCACTTGCAATCTATCACTTGTTGATCCTTAGGTAACCTGACTAGCTCCCAAGTTTTGTTATCCCTCAAGGATTCCAACTCCCTCTCCCTCTCCCTCTCCATAGAACCAAACCACTCATCCTTTTCACTAGAAGAACATGCCTTCTTGTAGGATGAGGATTCACCTTCTTTCAAGACCAAAGCATGAGCATCATCCCTAAAAGTCAAGTCATCATCCAACAATTTTGTTGAATCAATCCACATACCATATCTATTTAAAGCTCAACTAGCACACCTTGATGACCTCTTGGATGAACTCTCCGCTTGATCTCCATGTGTAGGTCTAATGTGAGACTGACCTAGCACATTTTGTTGCTCATCAGCAACTACTTGCTCTATTTGTTCTTGCTCTTCAAGAACTTGCTCTGCTATAAGAGCACCTCTTTCCTCTTCATCACTTAAGTGATCAATCTCCCCCTCAACTAGATCAAAGGTGGGAGACTTGGCTATTTCAATGTAGGGAGCCTAAGCAATCTCCTCTTCCTTGATGATCTAGATTCATTAAAGGAAACATCCCTAATGACCACAACCTTACATGCTATTGGATCCCATAACCTATAAGCTTTCACTCCAATTGCATAGCCAAGAAAAACACATTTCTTTGACTTAGCATCCAACTTGGACCTATCCTCCTTAGGTGTGAGTAAATATGCATCACAACCAAATATCTTCAATCTACCATAATCAGCTGGTTGCTGATGCCTCAACTCATTTGGCATCTTGAAGTTGATTGCACTAGATGGAGAAATATTTACCATATATGTTGTTGTGTTGATAGCTTCTGCCCAAAACTCATGTGGCAACTTTGATTCACTCAACATACTCTACGCATGTTCCAACAATGTTTGATTGAGCCGCTTAGCAACACCATTTTGCTGTGGAGTGTAAAATGTGGTAAGGTGGCAAGTTATCCCTTGTTCTGTGCAGTATGCCTGAAACTCCCCAGAGACATACTCCCCACGGTTGTTTGATCTCAGACACCTCACCTTTTCCCCAATTTGAGTCTCCACTTGGGTCTTCCACTTCTTGAAAATGGCAAAGACTTCAGACTTGTGGTGCATGAAATAAATCCATACAAACCTTGAGTAATCATCAATAAATGTTACATAGTAAATTTTTCCATAGTGTGAGGGTGTAGGGGATGGTCCCTACACATCACTATGTAAATACTCAAGTAGACCTTTGGAACTATGGGTTCCCACCCCAAAAATAGATCTGTTTTGTTTTCCAAAGATGCAATGCTCACAAAAATCCAACTTCATAGTCTTCAAGCCAAATAGCAAGCCAGTTCTTTTCAAGACAGCCAAACCCTTCTCACTCAAATGACCTAGCCGGGAATGCCACACAGTAGTCATCTCATCTTGAGACCTAGACATTGGCTTCTCCACACACTATAGTGCACTCCAATACAAATATATTCTTTTGAAAGTTACCTTGCAAGATAACCTTTCCACCAAAAGTGACTTAAAGTACCCCATCACCAACACTCCATTGATGACCTTTGGCATGCAATACTCCAAGGGAAATCAGGTTCTTCTTCATGTCAAGTATGAACTGAACATCATTGAACTTATGCATAGCTCCATCAAACATTTGAATCCTTACGGATCCAATACCCTCAATCCGACAAGGTTGATCATTCCACATCAAAACTGAACCATTTGATGTTGAAAGTGAATAGAAGAACTCCTTGATATAGCATATATGGTACAAGCAAGCACAACCTAGAATCCACTAACATAACATCACAAATCATATTGATCATCCACTAGATCAATATCCTCATCAGCATAAGCTATGTTTGTTGAAGAGCCTTCATCTACCTTTCCTTTGCCCTTAGCTTTACACTTCTTTATATGGCCTACTTTGCCACAACCCCAACAAGTCACCTGTTTTGTCTCCTTGGACTTGCTTCTAGACTTAGACCTGGACCTGGCCTTGCTTTTCCCCTTATCACTATTATTAGTCCTCCATTGAGGTCTCCCATGTTGGATAACCAAAGCATTGCCCTGAGTAGAAGATGAAACTGAGGTTGCAACAAGTTTTGTTGTAAGTCATCTATAAGTAGAGTTGTTTTCACCTCTTCAAAGGTAATAGTCTTTTTCTCATGGTGCAACAAAACTCATGAAAGTGATTGATAGGACGGCGGCAAGGAGCCCAAAAAGTGCAGCACCTTCCGTTCCTCATTCAAGACCTCTCCCAATTTTTTCAAGTCTACTACTAGGTCACAAAATGCATCCACATGGTCTCTAATGTTGGTCCTTGGTTTCATCTTGAATATGATTAGTTTGAGATTGGTGTACAATCTATTTGACAATTGATTCTGATGATACTTGCTCTGAAGTGCATCAAACAAGGAGGTACAATCAGAATTCTCCCCCACTAGCTTGACAACATGAGGCTGAAGGTGAATCAAAATTCACTTGCTTGCTCTTGCGTATCATCCCAATCATTTTGTCTCACATCTTCAGGTTTCTCCCTCAAGAGTTTACCCAAACCAGTTGCACTAAACACTCCTTTCACCTACCATTCCTATAGCAAGTAATCCATGAAAACATCAAACTTTGCCACATCAAACTTGGGTCCACCAAGCTTCACGGTACCCATATTCACTTTCTTTTGCTCCACAAGTACTACTGAGGCTATTGCTACACTTAGAGACTCTTCTTGAGTCCCTAAATCTTCCACCTTAAAACTCCAATACTCAAGGGAGTGGGTCATAAGATGGAAATATTTTTACAGCAGCTCCTTTAAATAATCAAAGTCAAAATCTAGTTGCATCAACTTGTAACCTTGAGGATAAGCTTTCCAATCCACTAAACAGAATATTCGTCCGAGTAATGAGTCAAAAGTTATGAATTGAATTCCAAAGGGGAGATCAAGATATGTTATCCCTAAATGACGTTCTTTTGGAAGAGGACTGTGATTTTAACTGCAGTCACGTCTCCTATTATAAAAGATTTGACCTTAGATCCAAGTCTGAAAGAGAATCTTGAACCACAGGCTTCCTCTTTGACAGAACCCAAAAGATTCCAATGGATAGAGATTAACAAAAGTGATGCTAGAAGTCCTAAAGTTTGTCCATCTCTTGAGGACACAAGCTACACTACTAGCAGCCAAAGGGAAAGGAGTGACTTTGAAACTGTTGTAAAGGATATTTCAAGGAGGTCACATTCACTTTTTAGTTTTTTTTCTTGCATTAGACTACCCAAGTACTTCATAAAAAAATTCTTGGAATGTCAACGGGGCAAGTTGGGAGAGCTCAAAATCACATGAATTTACAGACAAGCCCTCCCATAGGTATGATAAAAGTAATCCTACCAAGTTTTGCAAGGAAGCAATTCACTGCACCAATTCTTGATCATCTTACTCGTTCCTGCTCAGCCCTTTCTACCTTCTTGTCTCCGTGAAGTCTGGATTGATTTTTGATGCCGATCTTAACTTCCCTCAATTTGACTATCTGCTACTCTTTGTCAAGAATTACTAGCACCACCACCAATGCCAAACACAACCATTGGATATGGAAACTCTAGACAACTCAATCACTCAATTCTTGCCTCAATTGTCCAGAATTTCCTATCCCAAAGAGACCTAATCCTTGGACTTCATTAGCCCAAAAGCTTCTTCCTCCTGAGCAGCAGGAATGCCTATGGTTGCAGAAACAATGGCCCGTAAACTTGTCCAGATAAAGTCTTCGTCACTAAACCCAGGGACCAATGAACGAGGCTGGAAAAGTAGACACGCTTGCTAGTGGTGAGTAACTTCCAAGATAAACCAAAGGGTATGTGTCAACTCTCTTTTCCCATTATTGGAGATTTTATTCTACCTCGTGCGATCTTGTGTGATCCTCAAGTATTTTGGACACAAACCACAATGCTCTCTTTGTTTGTTGCTACAACATTCCACTACCTTGAGAGGATAGCAATTGAACTACCACAGCACCAGTGTGGCAGAAGCCACTCACTGTACCACCTCTACTCAAAACTAATAGGCCTCCATTAGTCACCGTTCATAGCATTCCTTTCCTTGCTTCCCTTGGATCCAATCACATCAAATCCAATTATAAGAACACTTGGGCACAACTGACTTGTATTGCCAGCAGAATTCTCTAATCTATACATTGTCAGCCCTAGGCATTCCTTGATACCATTCTGCCCGCAATGCTCCTTATTCCAAACAAATGCTTCCTGTAGTTTTCTTCTCTTGACTCTACATAAAATGCCATCTGAGTCAAAATTGAAATGCATTGTTCCGGGCCCTTTGGCATAATGTCCAAACCATGGGACAGTCAGTCAATCATGTATGTGAGATCCCTCTTTGTCACCTCTTTGGAAAATCTTTTCCTCTACCCTCAATACATCAAAAAACTCCTCAATCTCAATCTCTGTTGACCTTAAGAACCTGAATCCTTTGGACCTAAGGACCTAATTGCTCTAGAGTTTTCATGATGGGCATCTAACTATATTGACTCTAGCAAAAGGAGGATGAGGTCCAACATAGTCCACGAGAAGCACCCCAGAGCACACACATGAGACAATCAAATCTCAAAATGATGGGAAGATCTCAAAGTCCTACTGCTCTAATACCATTTGCTCAGAATCAAACAAGAATTTATAGAAACCTTCACACATCAAACATATTGCTAGAGTACTTATCCATTATATAAACGGTACGTGGTTCACCTCTATGTGAAACTACATCCACAGGAAGCATTTAGCACCAACTTTACGCCCTTAGCATCATCTCAATTTTTGAGTACAAAACTGTAAAAGACCAAGACCAACGAGAGAAATAAGAGAATGGAAACTCACATTGGGACACTTGAATGAAGGAAAACTCTGAATGCCTAGCATGAGCTTTGGCTCGGGTATTTATAGGTAGCATACAAGGCCCTTGAGAAGCTTCTCAAGAAGCTTCCTTGAGCCGCTTTCTTAGAGTGCAAGCCAAGTTAACTAGGAAGCTTCTCAAGAAGCTTCCTTCAAGAAGCCGCCTACTTGGCATGCAAGCTAAGCTAGTTAGAAGCTTCTAGAAGCTTCCTTCTAGAAGCTACCTACTTGGAGCACAAGTTAACTAGTCAAGAGGCTTCCTAAGAAGCTTCCCAAATGCTTTTGGAATATTCTAGGCTAATTTGGCTTATTCTCTACTTTGTTAACCTTACTAATTACGTCACTAAACTCCATATTGTTACATTTTCCCCCCACCGCTAGTTGGTGACCACCGCCATTGAAGCTTAAACCTCCTGGATGGCCGTTTGTGCATTCTAAAGGTGAGAAAGAGGTTCACATATGGCATCATGAAGGGGATACCCTTTCCAAAGGACCTTGTACTTGATGTTGGCGGCGTCCTCAATGGATGTGGTGATGTGCAAGGATACGATCAACTTTGTACTCCTCATGATCGTTGATAGGGATAGGGGGAGGAGGAGGTTGGACTCAAGAAGAGAAGGAAGAGGGGTTAGGAACAACGGGTTTTAACTTGGAAATATGAAAGATAGGATGGATATGCATATGACAAGGCAGGGCAAGTCGATAAGCAACAGAAGAGACAATTTGGGTGACATCAAGAAGTCCTATCCAATTAGGGGCAAGTTTACGAACTTGGGTATCAAGTGGGAGGGGTAGATTATGAGAGGACGGCATAACTTTATCATCAACTTCAAAGGTGAGATCACAATGATGGTGGTCCACATATTGTTTTTGACGATTTTGAGCAACAAGGAGGTGAGATTTGGCTTGTTGGAGAGATTTAGATATGGTGGTCAAGAAGGTTGAAGTATGAGGGACTTGAGATAGAAGAGGAGCAAGAATAGAATCTGGGACAAGCGGATCTTGGCCAAAATTGAGAAAGAAAGGAGAGAATACGGTGCTTGCCTGTTTAGAATTGTTGTATGCAAACTCTGCAGCTGCAAGACATTCATCCCAATTGGTATAGTGAATGTTGACAAAGGCACAAAGCATATCTTCCAAAGTGTGATTTTCACATTCAGTTTGTCCATCCATTTGAGGATGATAGGCTATGGACAAAGCAAGCTTGGTGCCAAGTATCTAGAAGAGGGCTTGCCAAAACTTTCCAGTGAAGCAAGGATCACGGTCAGAGATGAGTACATGTGGCATCCCATGATATTTGAATATATTATTGAAGTAGAGTTGCACCAAGGTTGGAGCATCCACAATATCAACCATTGATGCCAAATGGATTTGCTTACTAAGGTTATCCACAAACACCACAATTGTTGTGTGACCTTGTTGTGTCCTAGGTAAGGAGGTGATGAGATGTAAGTTCACATGTTCCCAACAAGTAGTTGGAATAGGAAGTGACTGAAGGAGTCCACTCAGCTTCTGGTTACTGGCCTTGTTGCGTTGACAACTCTCACATGATCGGACAAACTCCCAAACATCTTGCATCATGTTGGGCCACCACCATTGGCGTTGGAGGGTACCCAAGGTCTTATCTACCCCCATGTGACCAACTATTGGTAAATCATGGGATTCTTGAAGGCGCACAAGTCGGAGATCACCTTTGGTTGGAACATAGATCCGTTTTGCATGGAATAGGAGGCCTTCCTTGAAGGAGAAGGTGTTGTACTCCTTGTCCCCTATTGTTAGACAACCATGTACCATTTAGAAGAAGGGATCTTGTTGTAGAGCTGACCAAAACTTGTTATGGACCTTGGGGTCAATTGACACCGTCGTAATTGCCACCGTGATGAGAGAAAGAGATTTCAAATCAGGTCGTTGTGATAGAGCATCATGGATGATGGAACCGACCTGGTTTGTACTCAAGTTTGATGTCAAACAATTGGAGTTGCTCTTCCCATCAATGATGTTGACTCTTCATGTGTTCCAAGTGTAAGGTCTACAACAATGGCTTGTGATCAGTTTGCATGACCACTTGCTTCCCCAAGAGATAATGCCTCTTTACTTTGGTGGCATATACCATTGCAAGTTGTTCCCGATGTCAAGCAGAGTAATTTTGTTTAGCTGTATTTAGTCGGCGAGACACAAAGGCAATGGGATATAGTCCATTTGGGAATTCTTGTTGCAACACAGCTCCAATTGCAAAGTAAGAAGCATCAAAATCAACCACACAAGGTAGTTAAGGATCATATGGTTGAAGAATGGGTCCTAAAGACACCATATGCTTTAACTTATGGAATGCTTCTTCATGTTTGGTGGTCCATTGGAAACTTGAGTTCTTTCCCAAGAGATCAATCAATGGTGCAGCCACACGAGCATAATAATAGATGAACCGTCTGTAAAAATTGGCCATTCCATTGAATGCCCGTACTTCTGTAGCATCCTTTGGGGTAGGCCAACCAGTAATGGCCTTGATCTTCTCTTTTTCCATCTTGATCCCTTCTGATGAGATCTTATGACCCAAGAAAGTAACTCCTTCTGCCAAAAGGCACACTTCAACTTCTTGCAATAAAATTTCCATTTTCGTAGTTGTCTTAAGACTTCTTGCACATGATTCACGTGTTATGCCTTTGTCTTGCTAAAGATTAAGATATCATCCAAGAATACCACTACGGACCAATCCAATAGTCCCTCCAACACCAGATGCATCTGATCCACGAAGACTGTTGGAGCATTAGTGAGTCCAAAAGGTAGAACTCTCCACTCAAAATGCCCATACCTTGTGCAAAAGGCAATCTTTTGTACATCCTCTCCGTCAATAGGAATTTGCCAATAGCCACTACAAAGATCCAGCTTGGAAAAGTAGCGTGCTCCACTTAGTTGATCAAGCCGGTCATTGATCCAAGATAAAGGATATGCATTCTTCATGGTTTGCTTATTGAGCAAACGGTAATCAATACAAAAACAAAGTCCTCCATCCTTCTTTGGAACAAATAGTATTGATGCTCCCCAAGGAGAGGTATTATGTTGTATGAAATCCTTCTCCAACAACTCTATAAGTGTTGTTTGTAACTCCTCCAACTCCTTTGGTGAGAGCCGATAGATTGGTCTACTCACTAGAGTACTCCCTGGCAATAACTCAATCTTGAAGGGCATACCTCAATTGGAGAGTAATCCCTTTGGCAGATCATCTGAAAACACGTCCACAAACTCTTGAACTATCCAATCAACCATTGCTTGATGAGGCTCTTGGTCCTCCTCAAATTGTTCTTGTGCAATCGGCTTGATCCACACCGCAAATACAAACTTATCTTCCTCCAAAGCTTGCTCTATGGTTGCTTTACTAACAAACTTCCCTTCCAAGGACTCATCTCTCTTCCAAGGTTGCTCCATGGTTGCCTTCCTAGCAAAATTCTCATCTTGGGACTCATCTTCCTTCCAGATTTTCTCTATGGTTACCTTCTCGACAAACTTCCCATCTTGGGACTAACTATTCTTAGGTGTCTTACTCAGAGGTGCCAAACAACCTAATCAGAAATTCCTACCTTGGTGTTGTATTGAAATTTGTCGTCGGGTCCAATGGAGTTGAACCTTATGACATTCAAGCCAAGGTAGACCCATAATGATATTATAGTGGAGAGTTGCCACTACAAACCTCATACACTCCAAATACTCCTTCCCAATCTTGAAGGTAACAAGATGTGAGGTGCAGAATGCAGAACCCTTTCTACCATCCACCGTCATCAAACTACTTCCAAACATTGGCTTGATAGGAATACCCAATTCATTTTCTACTTGCATAAACAAGCAATTCTCTAAACTTCCAGAATCAACCAAAATCCTACAACCTCGATTAGATATTGTACCTTGCAAGTGCAGCAAACTTGCATAAGTCAAGCCTTCAATCCCATTGGAACTAATCAAGCTCCGAGTAGGCGGCTCAAAATCTCCTACAAGGATTCCTTGTCGCAATCTTTCTCTATCCGTTGTACCAAGTGGTCTCCGTTGGATAGCATCAATCTCCATTGGTGCTGGTTCTTCCACTCTTGCATAGTGTATTGGTAGGCCTTGTGTAGGTCGAGGGCAAGACCAAGTTGTCGCCACCAAGGAATCAAAGTGCTCAGCCAATTGCATGGCTTCTTCTACGTTTTGTGGTTCCCGCATGGTCACCTCCAATTTGGTTTGTGACTTCAATCCCCTCGCAAATCGATCCAGAACTTCACCTTCTTGTATATCTAGAATCAGCATGATGATGTTCTGAAATTGTGTGATGTAGCTCCTTATTGAACCAGCTTGCTTCAACTCCGCCAATTTATCTCGTGCGGCGTGTGTGGCATTTATAGTTTGAAAGCGACCCAATATTGCATCCTTGAACTCTGCACATGTCAAAATTGCTGCAACAATCTGTTGTTCAGCTTGCTCCACTCAAAATTGCCACCAAAGTTTTGCCACGCCATCTAATTGGCTAGAGGCCAAGAGAATCTGTTTCCATTCATCTTGAAGATTGGGGGCTTCAAAGTAACTTTTGCAGTCAAACATAAAATTCTCCACTATGCCCGGAAGATTCTTGCCTTCAAACACCGTGGGTTTTAGAAATCAAATATGATCTTCTCCATCTTGAATTAGGGCTCTCTCTATGTTCTTGTCGTTGCTGATCTCGTTCATCCAGCAATCAAGTCAAGTGCTCGATTTGTTGATGCATTGCAAGGATGACGTCCTGTATTGCCGCCATAGCTACTACTCTATCCCACTACTCCCACTTTATCAAATTGATTAACACATAGATGCAATACGTCCACCGTTCTCCATAAGTTACAACCGGAAGTATCAAGGGTTCCTCAAACACGGTGATCATCTGTAGAAAATCTTGCCCAAAGCACAAGGTGATGAATTGTGTGAAATGATGCTTGGGTAATATTTGGACATGAAAATCCCAAATGGTTTGGCGGAAGTGGATTTGGTGGTCCATAAATTCCATCTATCCCATTCCTGCTCTGATACCAATGTAAAAGACCAAGACCAAGGAGAGAAATAAGAGAATGAAAACTCACATTGGGACACTTGAATGAAGGAAAACTCCGAATGCCTAGCATGAGCTTCAGCTCTGGTATTTATAGGTAGCATACAAGGCCCTTGAGAAGCTTCTCAAGAAGCTTCCTTGAGTCGCTTTCTTAGAGTGCAAGCCAAGGTAACTAGGAAGCTTCTCAAGAAGCTTCCTTCAAGAAGCCGCCTACTTGGCATGCAAGCTAAGCTAGCTAGAAGCTTCTAGAAGCTACCTGCTTGGAGCACAAGTTAACTAGTCAAGAAGCTTCCCAAGAAGCTTCCTAGATACTTCTGGAATATTGTAGGCTAATTTGGCTTATTCTCTACTTTGTTAACCTTACTAACTATGTGGCTAAACTCCATATTGTTACAAGAACTCTGTCTTCACTCAGATCTTCCTCACCATCTTAGAGTCCGCTCACAAATCCAACCTAACCCCCAAACATCAGAGTAAAACCTAACAAAACTCGACTCGTTGGATATATCAAGTAGGAATCATATTTCACCAGCGATTTTTTACTAACTTTCACTATCTTATTGTCATCACA
The DNA here is from genome assembly GCA_948567375.1 of Lunularia cruciata. NCBI lineage: Eukaryota > Viridiplantae > Streptophyta > Marchantiopsida > Lunulariales > Lunulariaceae > Lunularia > Lunularia cruciata. Next base: position 39,501,135 of record OX419756.1, on the reverse strand, counting down.
TTAGCATGTTTTTGGAGAAAAACTTCACTTGTGAAATAAAAATAACTCAAATATATCTCTAGTATTACAAATTTGGATATACAAGTCATATTTGTGAAATAATACAATGTGCTTAGTGTACTATTTCATGAATGTTTTAGTACTAGATATTCTTTGGGATTTAATTGTACTTAATAAAATTACAATGCATACAAAGACCTTATATAATTTGACACAAGAAAATATAATTTTAAGTTTAATACTCACTTGTTACATTTAAGAATGCATTTGACTCCTTGTAAGAAGCAAACAAAATAATTAGATGAACATGATTGGAATTCTTCAAATTAAAACTATATAGATAAGAATAATAAACTTAAAGCTTGATAAGTGAAGTAACTTCATATATTTTCAACATTCTTATTGATATAAATCTATTTAATAATCAAAATTTTAGATCAAAATTTCAATAAGAAGTAATCAAATTCAAATGTGAATCATAAAATATTAGAATTTGGGCAAAACGTTATATTTACATCAATATTGATATTATATTTTTATAAAAAATAATATAATATGAATTTGGTGTTATGTTTTCTTATTATATGTGTCTTAATTTTTAAATCTGAAGTAGAAGATCTAAAGTTAAATTTTAAATTTAAAACAAGTGCCATATGATTGTGACCATTTAGATTACAAAGTCAATTTGTTTATCAGCTTGTGAAGTACAAAGATGTATTCTATATAATAATTAGATTATTATCTAAAATTAACACATCATTTATTATTTATAATATTTATATATTTATATATTAAATACTATAATAAAATTAGTATATATTGAGAATATTTCAATAAAATTTGACAAACTAAAATAAAAAGTGCTCTGTTATATTATTCAGTCATATAATAAAAACAATATCCAATTAATAGTTTATAATATTCCTCCTTTACATAACATAGACAAATTTATCTATGGTCCATGTACATATCACTTTTTCTTAGAAACATTTGATACATTTGTATGGAATTTATTTCTCATATAAGTCATTATAATGTTTCTTTCAGTTCAATCTAGTCTACCATTTTTTATATTGGTGATAATATCAACAAATACAATAAATATCTGTGAAAATTAAATCAATAGGTTAAATATTTCATTAAGATTCCATTCTTTTTATGAATGAGATTCTTTAAAGGTAATCGGTACTTCAAGATAGTCTCAACCATAATTTACATCTTTCAACCACTTATAGATTCTTTCTCTCCAATATTACTTTTATGGATATGTTTAATATATTAATACAAGGATTGAAAAATAATTAGATAGATAGATAGAAATTCTTATTTTATTTTATCAATGGAGAAAATATATACATTTTTTTAATCTTTAATTCTTTGAGAAATAAGTTCGTTCATCAAATATATCTAAGCATTGCTCGCATAATAAATCTTAATGATTGTATTATAATTCTTAGCCTTTGTTAAACAGGGTCTTGGGGTCCCATACCAATATGGTCCCCATAGGGGGTGGACAAAGCACCGCAATGCATGGGAGCACTTGAACATGGTGAAAATATGGTCCAAAATCATATCAAAGCCACATGGGATGTTCTTGACGATATTCTTCTCAACAAAGGGAGAGAGGGACCAAGCTCTCTTTCATCCAAAACACTATTGATTTTATGGTCCTCCATGAAGGGTACTTGAGACTTAGTTCTTATCTCTTCACTCTTGCTCAGGCAAGGGTGCAAGCTCTTGGATCTTAGCTTGATCATGCATTAGTGCATTTTGACTCGCACCAGTCACGTTCTCTATAGAGATGATGTTCCCTTTAGGTTTGGTCCACACGTCTAAATCTTTGTTACTCACTTGGGAATATGTTTCTACACTAGATGCAATGGCAGTCCATATGACACAATGTGTAAAAGACCGAGAACAATGAGAGAAATAAGAGAATGGAAGCTCACATTGGGACACTTGAATGAATGAAAACTCCAAATGCCTAGCATGAGCTTTGGCTCTTATAATTATAGGGATCATACAAGACCCTTGAGAAGCTTCTCAAGAAGCTTCCTTGAGCCAATTTCTTGGAATGCAAGCCAAGTTAATTGGAAAGCTTCTCAAGAAACTTCCTTCTAGAAGCCGCTTACTTGGCATGCAATTGGTTGGAAGTTAAGCTAGTTGGAAGCTCCTAGAAGCTATGGGATGCAAGCTAAGCTTCCTAGATACTTCTAGAATATTCTAGGCTAATTTGTCTTATTAGCTACATTTTTAGCCCTATTAAATTTGTCGTTAAACTCCATATTGTCACATATTCCCCCACTGCTAGTTGGTGATGTCCTTGTTGCCAATGAAGCTTCAAACTCCTAGATGGCTAGTTGTACATTTTGGAGATGAGAAAGAAGTTCCCATGTGGCATCATGAAGGGGACACCTTTTCTAAAGGATCTTGTACTCCATATGTTGTTGAGGGCCTTGTTGATTGTGGTGACGCGCAAGGATACAATCATCTTTGTACTCCTCATGATCATTGATAGGGACATGAAGAGGGGGAAGTTGGACTCAAGAGGAAAAAGAAGATGGGTTAGGAATAAAGGGTTTCAACTTAGAAACATGAAAGACAAGATGGATGTGCATATGACAAGACAATGCAAGTTGATAAGCAACATGAGAGACAGTTTGGGTGACATCAAAGGGTCCTACCCAATTAGGGGCAAGTTTATAAACTTAGGTATCAAGTGGGAGAGAGAGGTTATTGGATGAAAGCATGACCTTATCACCAATTTGAAACCGGAGATCACAATGATGGTGATCCGTGTATTGTTTTTATTGATTTTGAGCAACAAGGAGATGAGATTTGGCTTGTTCAAGGGATTGGGAGATGGTGATCAAGAAGGTGGAAGTATAAGGGACATGAGATGGAGGAGGAGCAAGAAGGGAATCTAGAAGAAGTGGGTCTTGGCCAAAATTGAGAAAGAAAGGAGAGAATCCAATGCTTGTTTGTTTAAAATCATTATATGCAATTCCACATCTGCAAGACATTCATCCCAATTGGTATGATGAATGTTGATGAAGGCACAAAGCATACCTTTCAAGGTGCGATTTTCACATTCAATTTGTCTATCAGTTTGAGGATGATTGGTTGTGGACAACAAACTTGGTGCCAAGTATCTCAAAGAGTGCTTGCCAAAACTTTCCAATGAAGCAAGGATCACGGTTGGAGATGAGTACACGTGGCATCCCATGATGCTTGAATACATTGTAAAAGTAAATTTATGCCAAGGTTGGAGCATCCACAATATCAACCATTGGTGCCAAATGGATTTGCTTACTAAGCTTATCCAGAAACACCACAATTATTGTGTGACCTTGCTTTGTCTTGGTCAAGGAGGTGATGAGATCTAAGCTCATATGTTCCCAACAAGTAGATGGAATGGGGAGTGGTTGAAGGAGTCTACTCGGTTTCTGGTTACTAGCCTTGTTGCATTGGTAGCTCTCACATGATTGAACAAACTCCTAAACATATCATGCCGTGTTGGGCGACCACCATTGGTGTTGGAGTGTACCTAAGGTCTTGTCCACACCCATGTGACCAGTAATTAGTAAATCATGGGCTTCTTGATTGCACACAAGTTGGAGATCACCTTTGGCTAGAACATAGATCTAGTCCTCATGGAATAGAAGGCATCTCTTGAAGGATAAGATGTTGTACTCCTTATTGTATGCTATAAGATGACCATGTACCATCTAGACGAAGGGATCTTGTTTTAGAGTTGACAAAAACTCATTTTGGACCTTAGAGTCAATTGACATCATCATAATTGCCGCCGTGATGAGAGAAAGAGACTTCAAATTAGGTCATCATGATAGGGCATCAAGGATGACATGGAACCAACCTAGTTTGTACTCAAGTTTGATGTCAAAAAATTGGAGTTGCTCTTCCCATCAATGATGTTGACTCTTCATGTGTTCCAAGTGTAAGGTCTACAACAATGGCTTGTGATCAGTTTGCATGACCACTTGCTTCCCCAAGAGATAATGCCTCTTTACTTTGGTGGCATATACCATTGCAAGTTGTTCCCGATGTCAAGCAGAGTAATTTTGTTTAGCTGTATTTTGTCGGCGAGACACAAAGGCAATGAGATGTAGTCTATCTAGGAATTCTTGTTGCAACACGGCTCCAATTGCAAAGTTAGAAGCATCAAAATCAACCACACAAGGTAGTTGAAGATCATATGGTTGAAAAATGGGTCTTGAAGACACCATATGTTTCAAGTTTTGCAATGCTTCTTTGTGCTTGGTGGTCCACTGAAAGCTTAAGTTCTTCCCCAAGAGGTCAGTCAATGGTGCAGCCACATGAGCATAATAGTGAATGAACCATCAGTAAAACTGGCCAATCCATTAAATGCCCATACTTCTTTAGCATCCTTTGGAGTAGGCCAATCAATAATGGCCTTGATTTTCTCCTCTTTTATCTTGATCCCATCCAATGATGTCTTGTGACTTAAGAAGGTAACTTCCGTCTGCCAAAAGGTACACTTCAACTTCTTGTAGTAAAATTTCCATTGTTGTATTTGTCTTAGGACTTCTCACATGTGATTCACATGTTGTGCCTCTATCTTGCTATAGATTAAGATATCATCCAAGAACACCACCACGTACCGACCCAATAGTCCATCCAACACACAATGCATCTGATCCATGAAGACTGTTGGAGCATTAGTGGGCTCGATAGGTAGAAGTCTTTACTCAAAATGTCCATACCTTGTGCGAAAGGCAATATTTTGCACATCCTTCCTATCAGTGAGGTTTTGCCAATAACCGCTGCAAAGATCCAACTTGGAGAAGTATCATGCTCCACTCAATTGATCAAGCAAGTCATTGATCTAAGGCAAGGGATATGCATTCTTCATTGTTTGTTTATTGAGCACACAATAATCAATACAAAAATCAAATTCCCCATCCTTCTTTGAAACAAATAATACCTATGCTCTCCAAGAATAGGTACTATGTTGTATGAAGTCCTTCTCCAACAACTCCATAAGTGTTGTTCACAACTCCTCCAACTCCTTTGGTGAGAGCCGATAGATTGGTCTACTCATTGAAGTACTTCCTAGCAATAGCTCAATCTTGAAGGGCATACCACAATTGGAGGGTAATCCCTTCGGCAGATCATCCAAAAACATGTCTACAAACTCTTGAACTATTTGATCAACCATTGCTTGATGAGGCTCTTGGCCCTTCTCAGATTGTCCTTGTGAAATTGGCTTGATCCACACCATGAAAACATACTTATCTTCCTCCAAAGCTTGCTCTATGGCTGCTTCACTAACAAACTTCCCATCTAGGGATTCATCTATCTTCAACGCTTGCTCCATGGCGGCCTTCTTGGCAAACATTCTATCTTGAGACTCATCTCCCTTCAAAGCTTTCTCTATGGCTACCTTCTTGACAAACTTCCCATCGTAAGACTGACTACTTTTAGGTGTCTTAATCAAAGGTGCGAGACAAACTAATCAAAAATTCCTTCCTTGGTGTTGTACTTGAACTTGTCGTTGGGTCCAATCAAATTGAACCTTATGACATTCAAGCCAAGGTAGTCCTAGAATAACATCATAGTGTAGAGGTGCCACTACAAACCACATACACTCCAAATACTCCTTCCCAATCTTGAAGGTAACAAGATGCAAGGTGCGGAATGCAGAACCTTTTCTACCATCCGCCATCATCAAACTACTTCCAATCACTGGCTTGATAGGAATACCCTATTCCTTTGCTACTTGCATAGATATGCAATTCTTTGAACTTCCAGAATCAACCAAAATCCTACAACCCCGATTAGATATCGTACCTTGTAAGTGAAGCAAACTTGTATAGGTCGAGCTTTCAATCCCATTGGAACTAATCAAGCTTCTAGTAGGCGGTTCAAAATCTCCTATTGGGATTCTTTGTTTCCTTGATCATTCTGTTCCACAAACTCCATCTGGGCAACTTGTCGAGGTCGCCCATTCCTAAGTGGACATTCAGCAATGCGATATCCAACTTGGCGACAATAAAAGCAACCTCTATTTTGTCGTAATTTTTCTCTATCTATTGTGCCAAGTGGTCTTTGTTAGATAACATCAATCTCCATTGGTACCGGTTCTTCCACTTGTGGTATTGGTAGGTTTTGTGTAGGTTGAGGTTGAGACCAAGTTGTCGCAACTAAGGAATCAAAATGCTCAACCAATTGCATGGCTTCTTCTACGTTCTGTGGCTCTTGCATGGTCACCTCTAATCTGGTTTGTGACTTCAATCCTTGCACAAATCGATCCAAAACTTCACCTTCTTGGATATCTGGAATTTGCATGATGATATTCTAAAATTGTGTGATGTAGTTTCTCATTGAGCCAATTTGCCTCAACTCCGCCAATTTATCTCGTGCATCTGGACATGAAAGTCCCAATGGTTTGGCGGAAGTGGATTTGGTGGTCCATAAATTCCATCCATCCCATTCCTGCTCTGATACCAATGTAAAAGACCAAAACCGAGGAGAGAAATAGGAGAATGGAAACTTACGTTGGGACACTTGAATGAGGGAAAACTCCGAATGCCTAGCATGAGCTTTGGCTTTGGTATTTATAGGTAGCATACAAGGCCCTTGAGAAGCTTCACAAGAAGCTTCCTCAAGCCACTTTCTTAGAGTGCAAGCCAAGTTAACTAGGAAGCTTCTCAAGAAGCTTCCTTCTAGAAGCCGTCTACTTGGCGTGCAAGCTAAGCTAGTTGGAAGCTTCTAGAAGCTTCCTTCTAGAAGCTACTTACTTAAGGTGCAAGCTAAGCTAACCGGGAAGCTTCCCAAGAAGCTTCCTAGATACTTCTGGAATATTCTAGGCTAATTTGTCTTATGTGCTACTTCGTGAGCCTGATTGACTTCGTCGCTAAACTCCATATTGTTACAGAGAGCATTGGTTGATACAATCCATAGGTGAACAATCACACTAGGTGATACTTCTTTGGATGCTCATGTAGTTTGTAGGGAAGATTTTTCATATTTTTCATTTTTGTTAGGTATGGTAGGGCTGATTTTTCATATCGATGCTATTGGGGCCTAGCACTATTTTACCTCTTTTGTCTCTCTCTTGTATGGCTTGATGAGGTCTTCTCATCCTTCATGTGTTATGTATGATCGCCTTTCCCTGTGTTCTTATCTTGATGCAAGTTCTCTTATAATTTCATGATTGAAAATAAATAAATAAATGTAATGCTATAAATAATTAATTAATTACATAAATAAGGATATAAATTACTATTTTTATACAATGTTTAGAAATTATTCTTCTTAAACACCCACAAGTTTATAACAAAGGTGGGAGGAACTTCCAAAAATTAAGTTACAATTTCTTCACTTTGTCTTATGTCATATGCTTATATGTTGATGTCAATCTTAAATACAATAATTCCTATCATCTAAACTTAATATAATTTAATGTCTATATTTGAATGATGAGAAATCTTAGTATTATATTATATAGAAAGATTTTTTAAGGTCAAAATTTGAGAATATGGTAGTATTATGTTAATAAGACTTAGCACAAACATATTTGATTTCTTAAAGATGACCAAATCTAAGAGAAGATCATCCCAAATCCACAAGAAATTTAAATCAAGGTACAAATCAAGTAAGGTGAACTAAATAGTAAATAGTAAATTATAGATGTTATTAGAATAAATATAAGATAAGATAGGATATAAATATTATTAGAATAGTACTAAAAAAGGGAATACTTTTAGATTATTATAAATATACTATTCATAGTGTTAAATTTAACTTGAAAAAGACATATCTACATTATTTTCTTTAGTGCCCTATTACTTTGAATTTGTAAATAATATGAAGTTAAAATGTATATACTAATCAGAAAAAGGAGCATTTCCAAAAGTCAATAAACTCAAGTAACATGGTCTTTATTTTAATTTAAAAAGAAAGGCAGGAATGAATACACAAATATAAAATTGGAGTAACTTACAATCATAACTATAATTGAAATCCTAAAAGATTGGAAGATTTTGTTCAGCCCAAGTTTATAAAACTATAGAGGTACCATGGATAGTCCTCAAGCAAATCAAAACTACTCCAAGGTATGAATTTGCACTAAAGCGCATGATTGAATATGTATATAATGTTATATAATGTCAATAATAGTTTTTAAATATCAGTAACTAAAAATTCAATAATTAAATTTTGATATAACCTATGTGTAGTGTAGAATAAACAAAAAAAACTTTTTGTACATGAATAATATATCATAAATATGTTTTGTTTTATGAAGTTTTACATTCAACCAAAAACAATATAGAATAAGAAAAGACTTCTCTTCTCTTAGAAATATTATCAATTTTAATAATAAATTTTTGTTATAAAACATAAAATAATTTAAATTTGCGATATGGAAAGAAGGATGGTTTATGGTTGGTGGAAATAGAGCAAACTTGAATGACCACCAAGGGGAGTGAAACATGCAAAAAATGTGTAGGAAAAATGAAGGATGGGAAGACCCCATCAAGTCGTACAAGGGAGAGACAAAAAAGGTAACATGGGGCTAAGCGCCAATAGAGTCTGTATGAGAAATCTGCCCTACCGCACCTAAGATATCCGAGCTATGCAAGTCGTACGGTCTACACACAATTGGAGCATCCGAAGAAACATCACCTAATGTGATTGCTCTCCTATGGATTGTACCAACCACTGCCCTCTGTAGAGCAATGGACACACGCTGTCTAAAATATGCTACAAATTATGAGAGTGAGAGTGGTACCCCATGTCGCCTAACATGATAAGCTCTCGCGCACTCCTTGACAAATGTGTCAAATGCCGTGTCCATCGCTCCATATAACTCCAAGGCTAGAGGAACAAAGAGGTGACCTCACTGCATGCCCCTATACTTGGAGACCTTGCGACCTGCTGCTGCACTCGCCGCCCATCCAGGGGAATGGGTAATCACTCCCTCCAAAACTGTATCTCGTGTAGGGTCTGTGACCACGACATCCGCTACTGTCACCTGATCATCTCGGACCAAGTATAAGTCTGCCCTTACACGTGTCGTCGGCAAAGCATACGAACGCTCCCTCCAAGCCAAGTATCCACTCTCTCGCGCCATAGTAAACACTATGTCTCTAATGGCATCATGGATAGCTATCCTCTGTCCTCCGAAAGGACACGGTGTCATGTGGACCGTCGCTACATCTAGTGTAGAACCACACTCACAAGTGAGTAGTGAAGATGCAGATGGATAGACCAAATCTCATCGTTGTAGAGAAAGTAGCAGGTGTGAATCGGAAAGCCCTAATGCACGGTCAAGCTAGGATCCACAAGCCTGTATCCTTGCCGGAGCAAGAGCGATAGCATCACTAAGGGGATAGACTTGACAATTTGAGGGAAACGGTGGTAAACCAAATTCAACTGCATGTACCGATAAAGGACGGTAGGAGGGCAAACTGTAGCCAGAATGAACTGTAGTAGATGCCTTACTGAATTCGAAGGCGGTCACTTCGCGCCATTTCGCGGAACACTGGAAGAGCTCCATTCCTCTCAATTCTGTGTTCTTCGTATGCTCTGCAGTTCATCTGTTGAGGGGAACTCTGGTTCAATGTTGCCGAATTGGGCATCTAGCCCATGTATAATGGGCATCGATGAGGCTGGTCGAGGCCCGGTTTTAGGTACAGTAGAATTTTTCCAAAGCTAGATCCATTTGAGGTTGTGAAAATTCAAAGCAATTCGCATTTACTTTGGTCAGGTTGACATGCCTTGCGATTCACTTAGCAATTCGTCACAGTATTTGATTGTGATGCTCAGGTCCCATGGTCTACGGTTGTGCCTTCTGTGCTGTCTCCGAGAAGGCCCGTCTCGCAACCCTTCAATTTGCCGGTGAGTGAATTTTGAACATTTTTGGTGGTGATTTGCTGAATTTTTCTCGAAAGCCGGTTGAGGTTGTCCGGAGTTTTGGTATGACTATGCATGTTACCAAAACTTCGTCTCTGTGTTTAGAAATTTCTTTTGAATATTCCTGCGTTGCTTGGACGGTGTGCCACTGTCTCAGATTCTAAAACGTTGGCGGAGGCGAAGCGAGAAGAACTTTTTAAGGAAATCAAAGCTGACAGTACGATTGGCTGGTCCGTGGATGTGATAGATCCCCGAGAGCTTTCTGCCAAAATGCTGAAAAGGTCGACAGTCTGACTTTGTAATGTACACTAGCACGTTCGTTGATCAGACATTGAGCTATTTCAAGTTCTCTTTCTTCATCTAAGCTTTCACACAACAGCCCGAAATGTCAAGATAATTGTTTCAAGGGATCAATCATAGTAGTCGTGTTTTAGAGGACAATGCGGAAATTCATCCAAGCACTTAAAAACTTGGAACACAAACTTTAAGTCAAGTGACTGATCCTAATATTTTTGTAGACGTGTGAACGTGATTACAGGGATAGACAGAGTCTGAACGTCATCTCTTACGATTCAGCGATGGGCCTTATAAAACGCAGCTTGGAACAGGGATACACGCTATCCGAGGTGCGCTTATCGCAGCAATCTCTCTTCCTAGCTATAAAGTTTCATCAATGAATTTTCAATCGTTGTACGTTAAAAGTGGAAGTGTGAGAATTGCATGGCCAGCCTCTGCCCGCAACTGAATAGTTCCCGCAACCGTTCATATGTTATACTGTTATATATCGGGGATTCTAAATCTTTTTTATCTTTCCTTATAATCGAAAGATTCCCTCTTATGTGACTTAAGTGACTTATGTGTGTTTGAGTCTGATGATCCTGACTTCCTCATCCTTCTTTGTTCTCTTCCTGACCCTGTAGAAATAGCGTATTCCAACGTTGCGCTGGGTGTATCCTCACTTTGTGTTCTGCTGTACCTGCGTTGAGTTGCCATCAATTTTCTACTGATTATTGCTTTGTCCATGTGCTTCGGTTGTTCCCTCATCATCGACCCACTAAGACAACACGAGTCGATATTTTTTTTAAATCAATTAAGTATCTCGATTAGCTTATCGTGCTATCATTACCCATACATCCTAAATCACACTGATTAAATCCATTGAGAGCTGAATGCTTCATGCAATCTCATAAGTTGTTGCTATTTGTACCTTAACCACGGTTTATCTGTTCCTTCATCAAACGCGCAAATATCCTCCAAATTTTCTCGAATACTCTGTTTCTCTGCTCTTTCATTTGCTCTCATCCTTGGACCCGCCTTTGCGAAGTTCAGTCCAAAGCTGATTCTTCTTCAGTCTCCTAGTTTTACTGGTCAAGACTACCTACGTGAGGGAAGTTCGGTGTGGACTTCTCTCGCCTAGATAGTCTGTGAAAGCCAATCATGTTCTGATCATTTGCAGCCACCTCAGTTTATTTACCCACACAAACAAGATGTGTCAAAACCTGAATGCTTTGTTCTGAGTCATAATCTGAAACTTTTGCTTGTGCCGTTGGATGGACCTACCCCGTTAGCTTGATTCTGTGTTTTAAAGTTGCAAGTCAAATGCTCTAAAGTCTTAGCCATAAGCTTTCACGGATCCGCTCTATGTATGGCGTCAGGTTGTATTTCATGCTACTTCATGTCCTTGTTGTATTGCTGAGAGGTAATATTCTTTTATATCTGTCATATGTCATGTCTTCTAACTCAGGCAGTCTTTCATTCGTCTTGTATCCAGGTGTATGTAGACACAGTTGGCGATCCTGAGAAGTATCAAGCCCGACTAACTGAATGTTTTCCTGGTGTTAGCTTTACTGTCACTAAAAAGGCTGACAGCCTCTTCCCAATTGTTAGTGCCGCCAGTATAGTCGCAAAGGTAATCCTCGCATTGTACTCGGGCCCCATGGCAAATTCAGAGTCCGAAGAACATGCATTAGATCGAATAGATGCTACATATCTCAAACAAAAGGCTGAATTAATTTCGTGAGTCGAGGGCTCGAGCAACAACGTAATGACCTTGCCTTGTTTACAGGTGACTAGAGATAAGGCCCTGAAAGCCTGGGTGATGAGTGAGGTGGGCATGGAAATTGGAAGAAACTTTGGTTCCGGCTATCCAGGAGGTACTCTTATCACTCTTATAAGAGCTGGTTGTTTCCAAGTTCCATAGGCGAACTTTGGCTACAGGTCACTGATTATGTTTCATAAGCCACTGCAAGGAGTGATCCTCTTTCATCAAGCTCGTAAAAACAACTTGTGCGATGTCCGATGTCCTAGTTCGTGTTAAGATTGGTTAATGATCCAGTAAACACGCCTGGATCTTGCTAATTCCATCATAAGTAAAAATTAACTAAAAGTCAAAAGCCACACTGGCACGTCACGTAGAATCGTAAAACCGAGTGGTTGGATCCCTGCGAGAGGCGCTTGTATGCATATTATTTTTTGACCTCTTCCACGTACACAGATCCCGAGACCAAGATATGGCTTCAGGAGAACAAAGATCCAGTATTTGGCTTCCCTTCTCTTGTCCGCTTCAGTTGGTCCACCTGCCTTCCGTTGATTGCTGAGGGTGGTGTCGAGGTTCACTGGTAAGAGCTTTTTGGAATCATAGTTAATCTTCAAATTTGTCAAGCTCCGAATTTGGGTCACAATTTACTCGCTTTGTACCATGGAAACAATTTGTAACCGACTTATCATTACTGTCTCTATGACCAAAATTCTTTTGCTTGCAGGGAAGCCGACGAAACTGAGGATGAGAAACCTAAGCGAAAGTCTTCCACTATGGATGTTGAGTCTACTGCCGCTCTACGACATCCTTACTTCCGATCTCGACAACTGCAGCAAGTCAGAACACGTCTTTGACTGAAAACAAGGGATCTGGTTATGACAAGCTTCTAGTCCGATCATGGGGAGGGTGGAAAAGCCCACAACGTTGAACCTTCTACGATTGATTTCAAGCTGATCTATATGTAAAGCTCTTGATGGGTTTAATAAGGGAGCTGTGTGGGTCGTTTCCTGCCGATTCTACCTGGAGGTAAATTTAACCAGATCTGCCTTTGCTTCCGTTATCAATTGTCCCGTTGTCTCATGAAACAATTATAACGACACACATCTGATGATTGCATACAAGGAGGTATTGTGGACACCTGGGTTTAGTGTACATGCTTTGTTGTTTAGGCAGCCCATCAGCTTGTCATGGTGCAATCTGTGAAGGAGTACGATACCTCACAAGAAAGCTAGAGCACCTCTCATTTTCACTGAGAATCCAGCTGGAATTCTGCTGCAAGCTTTAGCAGGAGTTGTCCAGTAGCACACATGGATTGCATAACCGTAGCAAGCACTCTGTTGAATTTCGTCTTGGTATGGAACCGGGCTGTCTACAACGGGTTCTGTATTTCATTACGTAATATGCTGAATTTCGTGTGCAACACTTGAACAAGACAGAAATTTACTAACGGAAGGCTATCTTAACAACTGATTTCAGTGATTGCGTGGGGAGTTCTTACTCCTGTCCAATAAGGTACCAGATTCTCTCGGATGCTTTATATGCATTATTTCCAGTAGCACACATGTGAATATCCTGTACAGTTCATTACTGTACAAGCAGAATATTGAATTTCGTCTCTATTACTTGGACAAAACAGGAATGTATCAACGGAAGGCCATCTAAACAGATGCAACTGTTTTAGTAACTGCGGAGTTCTTACTTCTGTCCAATAATGTAGCAATACTCTCGGATGCACTATAAACTCAAGTAGGTGCTTTCAACCGAGCTTGTTTAGGTTATAAAGTACACAGATTTTATCCATGCACTGTTCAGTTGATATCCAGGTTGAGAGGAGGAACTTTTTTGTAGAGACTTCCAGCGAGCTACCCTTACTTTTAAATCAGACAGACTTGTACATTTCACTAGAATAAGCTTCTGCTTTCTGTATTTCAATGTACTCTCAGCATATCTTGCGAGAGTGGGTTTGACACAAGGATTCGACCAATTTTGCATACTCTATGGTCGCGATTTGTTTCTTCTTTTCTTTCCGTGTGTTAAACGAAGATCAATGTTTCCTATAGAGAGAAGACTTTAAGGTAAGCGGACAGGTCATTCCTGCACGTAGCTGTGAACGGAAGCATGTACTAGTTATGCGAAGTTGGCATTTGCAGTAATTACTGATACAGAAATGTTAAGATCTTAGTATCTTACCTTTTCCCTGTACAGGAGACATCTTATAGATATACCATGCCATGGCTTCACTTGTTTAGCGTTTTAGGACTCAAGCGGCCATAGCGTTTGCTGCAATATACTATATCCAGTCCTCTGATGTTTCGCTCCATCTCAGCCAAGTTCCCCACTTCGCTCCATCCCCACATTTGTTGATCTGTTTTCATGGTTCCTATACATGATTTCTGACTGGTCTTCCGATTTCAGTTCACTCAATCTTTCATGTTTTGCTGGTTGGTCTATAATTGCAGGTGGTCCTCTATTTCGCCACATGCTTTGGTTAGCGCTTATGAATTACATGATGTATATCAGTTCTCTACTGCTATTGATCAGGAAATACTTATATTTCGCTTGTGATTAGCCTTACTCTTAATCTGTTAGATACACTTGATCTCCTTTACGGCTTTATTACGCATCTCGACTTGCTTAATATCATGTGTACATTTCATCTGCACTTCATATGCACTTATTGAGTTCGAAGAACGGCTACTGCTCTCATGTCCTAAGTATCATGCCATGGCACTCATGAGCTCGAGAACAGAACCTTGATACGAGGGGTACTGATATTCGCTCAGCTATTTCGGCACTGCGTTTGGCATCGAACCGCCTTCTGCTTCCTTCAGCTGTTTGACGTTCTAGAACTCGTGTGCTCATAGCGCATGTTCAGACACAATCTATCCAGTCCTCTTTCGCTTCGCTTTCCTATCCTAATATCCTCTTGAGTCATATTGTTACATGTTCCGTTTTTCCCTTTGATATTGAATGCCACTCCCAGTAAACCCAATGCTGATTGCAATGTCATTTTCTCAAAAATCCCCATAGAACTATAACTTGGAATTGTAATTTTGTAAATATCTTAGCAAAAATCACCACCAATTGTTAATATCAATTGAATGCCAATTAATCAATTGAATGTTGCTCTAATTATGATAATTATATTTTCTCTATAACTTATAATCTATTATCACATGTACTTCACATGGTATCATTTCTTGCTTCATTGGAGAGAAATATAAATAATTGGATTGGTCATTATTATAATGTTACTATTGAGAGCACATAAGTCATAAGATGTACAATACATCTTTACTCAAATTATGTCTTTGTCCCAACTATTTAGTAGATTACCTTGCACATTTCATGATGAGGCTAAATAGGTTTTTTACTTACCATTTGATCGAATGGCACATGATCCTTTAGATGAGTTAGCATGGTTTCTCTTACTCTCTTGATGGTGTCTTTGTTGTGCTAGAGGGGACGTGCGAGGCATAAAGAGATGATTACAAGATTTCTTCAAATTTGAGTGGGGGATTGGGCGGCTTTTTAAGAGTTTGTTAGGGTTATACGTCTTAGGGGATAGGTTTTCATCATTGGATATCACAAAGTCCACTCAATTAAGACAGTGTAGAATATTGGGTCAGGCAGGAAAGTTTAGTAGAGTAGCATGAGTGCTACACCATTTGTTTATGGTGGGCCTTATTGATTAGACTATCTTTTCCTTGCACTCACTACATCTTATAGCAGTAAACCTTATAGCAGTAAACGGATTAACACTAGAGGTCTTAAATTATCAACTTGAGTAGCTTTTATGTTTTGATATGTCACTTTTTGCACAAACATTGTGCATTGCCATTTGCCTTTCTTCAAGAGACTTGTTAGGGATGGTTTATGAGGACTTTAGAGATTGTTTTTAGATAGATGATTCTTTTAGTGATTTTACCGAGTTATTTTAGGTGGTTACAATAATAGCAAGAGGAGACATTCTTATGTCTGTTAGTCGGGTGTTAGATGTTAGTCTACTTCTCGCAATAGAAAAAGACACGAGAAGCATTAGACCAATTGCTATTGGAGAGATCTTTTTGCATTGGTCAATTGTACCATTGTCTTCAACATCATTTTCACTTTTGACAGCACTTCAGTCCACGTCAATTTGGAGTAGTTACATTTGGAGGATGTGAGGCTATATCTCTAGGCATTAGGGCTTTCTTAAGTATCGGAATGGGTTGTCCTACAAGTGGATGTCGAGAACGCTTTAAATAGTGTCTCACGGGCATTCATCTTTAGAGAGCTTAGGGAGGTTAGTGGATCCTTGGCGAGTCTCATTCCTTTTGTGTGATCTTTTTATGGTGCTCATGCTTCCATTTACTACTAGCACGGTGGTTCACAAGAGGGAGTCATTGTCTTGGAGTCAACTGTAGGTACACGTCAAAGAGATCTTATCCAAAGGGGGACTCTTATTTGCCATGGCTCACTTTAGAACTCTCTTATCTACTATTTAAGCCATGTAAAGTTATGTATTTCTCTCCTTGGCAGATGATACACACATCGTGGGCCTTGGAGATCAGATTAGGTAGGCCTTTGACCTGTTGATTACCAAGCTACATCTAGTAAGCTTGAGAGTCAAGGTTTCAAAGTGTAGAGCATGGTTCCCTTTGGGTATTCCTCTCCACCTAGAGCTTCCAGAGGGGTGTATCACATCTACAAATGGATTACGTGTTGTTGGAGTGCCAATAGGATCCAAGGATTTTGTCACACGCTTCTTCAAAGTTGCTATTGTAGAGGATGTTCTCCATGTGGATGACCTTCCGTTATTAGGAGATCCATAGATAGCATTTGGTATACTCTCCTCCACTATTGCTCGTAGACCGTCCTACCTCAGCCGTACAATTCCTCCCTCCTTGTCCTTCTTATCACGTCTGAGAGCCTTTGAGAGGAGGATTATGAGAGTCTTTGGTGATATTATTGGACCAAGGATATTTGAGTGTATGATAGAGGATTTGGCACATAGACAAATGGCTCTACCAATCTCGTGTGAAGAGGTTGGCTTGCTATCTATAGAGGAGATTGCATCTATAGCATTTTTGGATAGTTGTGCTCTCTTGACACTCTTCCTTTCTTTTTGTGGTTGTTGATAGGCTGGTCTTGGAGACCTATGTGATAGAGGTGGAGGGGAGATCCTTTTCTCTCTAAATGTTATTATGGCAGATGAGAGATAGTTTATCCCATGAACACAAGAGAACTTTCTATCTTTTGCTTCATTATCGTCAGATTGGACTAGAGGTTTACTATCTTCCTTGATGGAGCCACAGTGTGAGCATACGCTACATTCTCTATTAGTTGACTAGTCCATTCCTTAGGCTACTAGAGCATGTCTTTGCCCTTGCTCCGGCAAGGGTATTGGCTCTTGGATCCTAGCTCAACCGTGCATTAGGGCATCCTGAATCGCACCAACTACTTTCTCTACAATGATGAGGTTTTGCCTAGGTTTGGTCCACCCATCTGCATCTTCGTTACTCAAATGTGAGTGTGATTCTACATTAGATGCAACAACGGTCCATATGATACAGTGGCCTTTTGGAGGATAGAGGATAGCTACCCATAATGCTATTTGGGACATAATTTTTACTATGGCATGTGAGAATGAATACTTGGCTTGGAAGGAGCGTTTGTATGCTTTGCAAGTGACATGTCAAGGTAAACTTATACTTGGTCCAAGATGATCATGTGATAGTAGCAGATGTCGTGGTTACAAACCCTACGCAAGATATAGTTTTGGAGGGAGTGATTACCCATCCCCTTGGATGGGCGGCGAGTGAAGCAGTAGGTCTCAAAGTCTCCAAGTATGTGGGCATGCAACAAGGTCACCTCTTTGTTCCTCTAGCCTTGGAGTTATATGGAGTGATGGACATAGCATTTGACATGGCGTTTGACACATTTTTTAAGGAGTGTGCGAGAGCTGATCATGTTAAGCACCAAGAGTACCACTCTCACTCTCATACTTTGTAGTATATTTTAGATACAATGTGTCCATAGCAAAGTTGAGATTTTCTTTATAGAGGGCAATGGCTAGTGCAATCCATAGGAGAGGCATCACACTAGGTGATGATTCTTTGAATGCTCCAATTGTTTGTAGACCACACAACTTGCATAGCTTGGATATCTTAGCTCAGTGGTGCAGATTTCTCATATAGACTCTTTTGGGGCCCAACATCATTTTACCTTTTTTGTCTCTCCCTTGTATGGCTTGATGGGGTCTTCCCATCCTTTGCTTTTCTACCCGGTCATCCTTCCATCTATTATGTTCCATAGTTATTGAATACACGTTGGTTGGTTTATATATATATATATAATTGGTTGACATAAATTAAAATAGAAAAAAAATTTACTTTGAAAATGTTTGAAATTATTACATTGTACAAATTCATTGGTGCAACTACATATCAGTTAAAAGATTTATTCCTGAAATTACATCTCTTTCACTCTTTTAAAAGCTTATAAGGATGTGTAATATTTATTCTAATTTTCTAATATTTGAATAAAATGATCCAAATGAAATATAATATGAATTAGGAAAACTAAAGATCTTAGAAACTAATATCCAAAGAATATTACTTATTATCTTTAGTTGAAAAATAAAATTACAAGGAGAATAAGATCTTCTTATTTTGATGTAATCATGAAGGCATAGAAGTTAACAAAACTCTCTTTAGATTGATGTTTTTTACAAGGATTATATCTAATATTTACTCTTACTCTTTTAAGCAAAAGATCATCATTATCTCTAATTCATTTCAAACAAATTTCTTCTTTAGAAGTGAAAAAATTATGTAATAATATGAAGTTTAGCTGACAAGTTAACAAAGACTAATTAGTTAGAAAAATAAGTCAAATATAATTAGAAATTCTAAGAATGGTCTAAAAAGTATCTATGAAATTTCTTGGTCAAATTTTCTAGAAGTACTCTTAAATTTTCTTAATGAGAAGTTTCTAAGTACTTTCCAAGGATTCAATAACTTGCACACCAAGTTAAAAACTAGCTTGGCTTATATGCCAAGTAGATGGCTTTGATATGAAGCTTCCTTGGCAACTTAGCTTGCACTCCAAAAAGGCTACTTTTAGAGAGAAAATTCCTTAGAACCTTCTCAAAAGCCTTGTGTTGCTTCACTATAAATTCCAAACCCCAAGCTATGCTATGCATTTGGAGTTCTCTACAATTGAGTGTTTCATGTGCCCTTACTTCTATCTTTCCATTTTCTTATTTCTCTCCTTGGTCTTTTACATTGATATTAGAGCAAGAATAGGATGGATGGAATCTATAGACCATCAAATTAATCTCACACAAACCATTGGGATTTTTGTATTGGTGTGCTACCAAAGCACCATTTCTAGTAGTTCATCACTTCTTGCTTTGACTAAGATTTTCTAAATATGGTCATCTTGTCCAATGAACCATTGATCCTTTCGATTGTAACTTACAAAGAATGGTGGATGTGTTGCAGATGCGTGTTAATCAAGATAGAAACAAGTAGATAGTTCATAGAATAGTAGTCATGGTGGATGATGCCCAAAGTTATCATTGCTATATTGTAAAAAATTAAGCATCTTAGTTGATTGTTGGAAGAGAGAGATCATGATGGGAAAAAAAAGAGCAATTGGAGAGAGTAGCATTTTGAGAAGGAGAAGATCGTGTCAAATTCCTAAAACCAAAGGTCTTTGAAGGAAAGAATCTACTAAGTGCAATAAAGAACTTTATGTTCAATTGTGAACACTTCTTTGAAGCCACAAATCTCCTAAATGATCAAAGAAAAATCCTCTTAGCTTCAAGTCAACTAGATAGAGTGGCAAAATTGTGGTGGCAATTTTGGATGGAGCAAATTCAATGGTAGTTTGTTGCTCCAATTTCAACATTGGAAGACTTCAAAAGTGTGGTCATTGGGCAATTAAAAGCTATGAATGTTGCACATGTTGCAAAAAATCAATTGGTGGAATTGAGTTTGAGTGATTAAATGAGAAGTTACATTTCTTAATTCCAAAACACCATGATGTTGATTCCAACTATACAAGAAGGTGAAGCTTTGGATCTATTTGTGAAAGACTTGAAATTGTGTACCAAATTGGAAGTAACTATGCTTGAACCCAAACATCTTGAAGAAGCCATGCATATGGTTGAACACTTTAACTCCTTAGTTACCATAAATTGGTCTTGACCTAGACCTCCACAGAACCTAAAATATGTCAAGCATTGTAGATGAACCAATAGCAAGGGAGATTGATGCCATCTAATAGAGACCACTTGGTGTGGCAGATTGAGAATGGATGCACTAGAATGGTGCTTGCTTTTACTATTACCAAATTGGACATCATATTGCTAAATGTCCACTTCAAAGTAAACAACCCCGACAAGTTGCACAAATGGAATTTGTGGAATGCAATGATAAAGGAAATGAAGAATCCCAATAAAGGATATTGAGATATTTATTGGGAACTTGATTAGTTCCAATAGGATTGAAGGCTTGACCAATGCAAGATTGGTTCACTTGCAAAGTATGATATCAAAATTGTGGTTGTAGAATTTTGGTAGATTATGAAGAATTGCATGTCCATAAAATTAGCAAAAGAATTAGATATTTCTATAAAACCAATATTAGGCAACAAATTGATGATGGTGTATGGTAGAAAGATGCATTTGAGCCTCACAACTTATTGCATTCAAGAATAGGAAGGAGTATTTCACGTACATGAGATTTGGATTCACCCTCTTACTCTACAATATAATTGTAGGTTTTCCTTGGCTTGAACTTCATAAGGTTCCATTTGATTGGACTCAACAACAAATTCAAGTACAACACAAAGATACAATTTATTGATTAGGTTGTGTGACACCTTTGAGTAAGACATCTAAGAATATTGAATCCCAAAATAGGAAGTTTGTTAATATAAGAACTATAGAGCAAGCTTTGGAGGAAGATATTCCTATTTTTGGTTGTAGATCAAAGCTATTATGCAAAGAGGTTTTGAAGAAGATTAGAAGCTAATGGTTGATCAAAGAGTTAGGAATTTGCAAATGTTCTTTTGGATGATCTTCCAAAGGGGTTACTCTTTGATAAAGGAATGACTTTCAAGATTGAGCTATTGCCAAGTAGTACTCTAGTAGACCAATCTATAGAAGTTAGAAGAGCCTCAAACAACATTGACCAAGATGTTGGAGAAGGATTTCATATGATATAGTACATCTTCTTGGGGAGCACCAATACTCTTTATATGAAAGAAAAATGCATCAAGAGCACTCTCCAAGAGCTTCAACCATAGGTACCAAGTTTTGCAATGGTTCTTCCTTCTATATTGCTTGGTCATTCTTGAAAGTCTATACTTGACTTTGCAATCCCTCCATGGTCATCTTGATATCTTGAAACTCGTTCAACATCCCTTGCATTCCTTGTATCAGCTCCTACAATTGCGGATCCATGGTTCATGCAAACACTCAATCTTTATTTCCCACTTCAATAGAGAGTTAATATGATCACTCGGGAAGGTGCACAAACTATCAAGACTACCATTGGAACTTCAGAAGCTATCATTTGTTGATAATATTCCTCACCAAAATTCCTGACTTCAAAATCCCTAAATGTCCCTTTCGGTCCAACTAGTGTTTGCTATGGCATGAGAGAGTGGATACTTGGCTTGGAGAGAGATTTTGTATGCTTTGCATACAACATGTGTCAAGGCAGACTTATCCTTGGTCCAAGATGATTAGGTGATGGATGTTGTGGTTATGGACCCTATGCATGATACGGTTTTGGAGGGAGTGATTACCCATCTCTTGGATGGGTGGCAAGTGCAACAATAGCTTGTAAGGTCTCCAAGTATAGGGGCATGTAGAGAGATTATCTCTTTGTTCCTCTAGCCTTGGAGTTATATGGAGCAATTGTAATACCAAGAGCTAGCTATATGATCTAGATGTGAAATTTGGTTTGGTAACATCTAAAATGATATTATACATGATGGTCAAAATAGATCAGATAGAAGTATCACCAAAAGAGTACTTCTACTAATGGAGTAAAAACCAAAATAGACTCAAGAACCTTAGAACCAATAGCTAGACATATGATTTAAAGGTGAGAATTGGTTTGGTAATATCTGGAAGGATGTTACACATGATAGACTAAACAGATCAGAAAGAGGTATCACCAAAAGGAGACTTCTACTAATAGAGTAGGAACCAAAATATGCCTGAAATCTTTGAAGGCAATTTCGGAGGCCTAAACAGATGAATTAGGCCTTGAAAATGTGCAGACACCCCCCCTCCCCAATGGAAGGAGAGGCTGCACTTCACTCCCCCTTGGTTTTTCTTGTTGATAGTTTTCCAATGGAACCTTACGTGATTCTGAGACTCCTACAAGAAGATTCCCTAAAAGATTCTCTCCGATCAAAGCTTGTTTGACCAACCAGATAGGACCTAGACCAACATGTCACCCATCCAAGTAAGTAATCCAAGGGTGGAGCTTGCTGACAGGTCACCTATTTGTGTGCCTAATCCTATGGTGGAGCTTCCTTGGAGGAGATCCTCTTTGTCTATATAATAAAGAGAAGGTGTTGTTTTGGGGCACCGAATGTTGAGTGTGTAATTTGTGTTTCTCTCTCTTGTCCTCGGAGTATTACAATGGTATCAGAGTGAGTGTCTTAGTCCAAAAGAGTGGATCACCCCTCTTGGAAGAGCACAAACTAGTGAAACTAAGTAATTTGAGGTGGAGAACATAGAGTAGTTGCTAGACTTAGGAAGGGCTTTAGAGAGTGTACGTGATGGATGCATTGGGAAGATAGTTTCACGCACCTAGCTTTCCATTCCCAAATCCATTCCACATCAAGGTTATGTACATCCAACGTGAGAAAATGAGGGTAGCACTAGTTTATCACTTTGGCATAGAATTCATAGACAAGGTGATGAACTCACCAAACCCGGTGATTCTACCTGTGGTGATATATATGACAAAGAGTGGGATTTGACAATCTACATTCTACTATGATGATATGGATGTGAATGTCCCAAATCCTCTCCCTTTCAACACTCAAGTAGAAATCCGTTATATAGTGAGACCAAAAGTGATGTTTAGAGATTTTGTGGTTAGAAATTTTGGCGAGGAGTATTATCAACGAGTGATAGTTTCTGAGGTCCCAATGGTAGTTCTGATAGTTTGTGCGCCTTCCAGAGTGATTGTATTGACTCTATATTGAAGTGGACATTAGCAATTGAGTGTTGTAGGAACCACGGATCCGCAATTGCAAGAGCTGGTGCAAGGAATGCAAGGGATGTTGAATGAATTTTGAGAGATTAAGATGACCATGGAGACAGTACAAAGTCACGTGCAGATCCTCAGGAACAATCAAGCCATGCAAGAAGAAGAGCCGTCTCAAAACCCAGTACTTGCGACTAGAGTACTTGGAGAGGTACCTATACCTACAAACCTTATCAACGATGAAGCCACATTGCTACTCTGGATGAAGAAGACCTGCAACATTGAGCCTTACAAGGGGCAGCGTATGATGGGAGTAGTGGAAAATTGGATCTCGAGAATGAATCGATATTTCCGATTGTTCTCAACAAAGATCCCGGAGCATGCTGTAGGTGTGTTTGCATGTGGGTACTTGACCAATAAAGCACTCACATGGTATGATGCTTGGGAACGATCCATGTTGGCAAAAAGAAGGGAGGTCACGTGGACATCAATGCAAGAAGGATTGTTGAAGAATTTCCAATTGGTGGATTCTGTGCAGATGGCTTGAACCTTACTATGGGGATTGAGACAGCAGAATAATGTACAAGATTAATTGGAGGTATTTCTGGATCTACAAGTTGCAATAACTGACATGAGTCCAACAGAGGCTCTTGAAAATTTCAAACGAGGGTTAAAGGAGCGGATTTACCAAGAAGTCATGGTGCGAAATCCTCACACGGTATTTGAAGCCATTGCTTGTGCACAAAGAATAACAAGAGCATTGGGTGGAGGTGAAGGAGTAGTTCCACCTCAACATTATTGGGCAAAAATGCCACACATGGGTGGACCCGTACCAATGGAATTGGGTAACCTTTGATTTTCAAATCAAGGAGCACGACCGCTTCAAGGAAAACGTGAACGGGTAGAAGAACAAAGAGATGGAGTCACACGAGGAGAAGGAAATCAAGGAAAACAATGCCGTTGTTACAATTGTGGCCATATTGGGCATATATCTACCAATTGTTGCACTCATTTCCCTAGAGTCCTTCGGGCTTCATACATGCAATCTTTGAACAACATGGAGAGGCACATTGAAGAAGAGGAGGTAGAAAACACTTTGGAAAATAAAGATAGCTAGTAAATGTACCTCACGGCCTTACTGGCTCAATAAGGAAGAAGAGAAGAGAGGGAAGGAAGAAGACTAATGTGCAAAGATCCCGAAAGGCAACATCACAATTGATTGTCGTGAATGGAGTCCTAGAAGACAATCAAGTGAGAGTATTAATCGATCTGGGAGAAATAAAGAATTTCTTATCTCGCTTTGTTGCAATAAGATTAGGAATGGATCTAGAGAGAGATGAGAGTGAAGAAGTAGAGTTGCCTAACGGGCAAAAAAAGAGGATTGAATCATTACCTAGACGGGTCACACTCTCTGTTTGAGAATATCAAGAAGCAATTGAGTGGCAAGTGATACAATTAGCTCATTATGATGCAATCTTAGGCATGCCATGGATGGAGCATTACAACCCTATGGTAGATTGGAGGAAGAAAGTAGTGAGAACCCACCAATGATCAATCATTGGGGTTAAAGAAAAATCACCCAGGCAGGATCTGCCTCTATATGTCATAGGGATGGCAACTATTTATAAGACCGATAGATGTTTCATGGGTCTAATAAGAGAAGTCCAAAGTGCACAACTCAATGGACAAATTCATGCAAAACTGAAGGATGTGGTAGATGAATTTCAAGATGTCTTTCCCAATGATCTACCCTCAAGATTACCACCAAAAAGGAGAGTAGATCATAACATTGAGACCCTCTCGGGGAAGACACCTCCTTGTAAGGTCCCATATCGCCTATCACCTCATGAGTTGGAGGAGTGTAAAACTCAAATTGAGGAGATGCTGCAGAAGGGGTTCATCCAACCTAACATATCACCATATGGGGCTTGTGTCTTGTTTGTGAAGAAGAAGGATGGTACAATGCGCATATGCATTGACTATCAAGGTCTCAATCAGCAAATAGTGAAGAACAAATACCCCTTATCTCGTATGGATGACCTATTTGATCAACTCCATGGAGCAAGATACTTCACCAAATTGGACTTGCAAAGTGGTTACAATCAAATCCAAATTGCAGAGGAGGATGTGTACAAAACTGCCTTTCAAACCAGGTATGGCCACTTTGAGTATCTTGTGATGCCTTTGGCCTCACCAATGCACCTACCACTTTCATGAGTCTAATGAATGACATATTTTGTCCATACTTGGATAAGTCTATTATTGTCTTCTTGGATGATATCTTAGTATAGAGTAGCACGATGACAGAACACAAACAACATCTATGAGAGGTCCTCCAGATTCTAAGACAGAATTGATTGTACGCCAAAATCTCAAAGTGCAAGTTTGGCAAGTCTGAAGTAGACTACTTGGGGCATAGAGTAAGTGCAAAGGGCATTCAAGTATTGATGAATAGAATAGAGGTCATTAAAAAATGGAGTGGCCCAGAAGATCAGACTCAACTCAGGAGCTTCTTGGGGTTGACGGGATTCTATCGTAGATTTGTCAAGGACTTCTCCAAGGTTGCACAACCTTTAATGGGACTACTTGGCAAAGGGAAGAAGTGGACATGGGGAATTGTACAAGAGTTTGTCTTTCAAGAATTGAAAGCCGCCTTGCTACATGCACCAATCTTGAAGTGGTATGACCCAAAACGTCCAATCAAGTTGGCTACAGATGTATCAGGCGTAGCAATAGGAGCAGTCCTACATCAAGAGTGGCATGAAGGATGGCAACCAATTGCATATTTCTCTTGAAAGTTGTTACCGGTAGAGCAAAGCTACCACACCACAAAACAAGAAGAGTTGGCCATTGTTCTGGCAACCAAGCATTGAAAGCACTATCTGGGCGAGAAGGCATTTGTAGTAGAGACAGACCACAAACCTCTAGTCTACCTCAAGATGCAGAAGGATCTATCTTGTTGCTAGATTTGGTGGGCAAAGTGGCAACAACTCTTCAACATGACAATCACCTACGTGGAAGGGAAGAAGCAACTTGCAGATGCATTCACCCGCATGCCAATGGCAAACAACTTGGTGGAAAAGGTTAAGATTAACCCTGAATTCTGGCCAGAGATTCTAGCTCCTACAAAAACTGATCCACAAATTGTAGAGGCACAATCATCGAAAGGTGTCACTAGCACCCAAGGACTCACCTTTTGTGATGGCAAAGTATGGATCCCAAATGTCCTAGAATTATGCACCACCATTCTAGTGGAATGTCATGATTTGGCCATTGCAGCTCATGTTTGAGTGGAAAAGGCCTTGGATGCAATCCTGTACTATTACGATTGGCCTAAGATGAGCAACGATGTGATGGACTACATGCACAACTGCCTACTTTGTCAACAGAACAAAGCTTCTAATCAAGCTCCTGTAGTGCTACTTCAAGCTCTCCCCATGCCAACCCAACGTTGGGAACAAGTGAGTATGGATCTTGTTTGTGAATTACCCAAGACCACCTCAAGGTTTGACTCCATCGTGGTCTTTGTGGACCGGCTCAGCAAAATGATTCATGTACGCACTATCACCAAGGATGTGACCGCTCCACAAGTAGCCCAATTATACTTAGATGCAATCTTCTCTCACCATGGCTTGTCTAGAGTACTTATCATTGAAAGGGGCACTCAATTCACCACTTTGTTTCGGTGAACACTCTTTGGTTTCTTTAGAACCAAGTTGGCCATGTCCACAACTTACTACCCACAAATAGATGGCCAAACAAAGCGGGCTAATCGCACAATTGAAGACATGTTATGCGGCTTCACCTTAGAAGAGCAAGAGAGGTGGGACACCCTACTTGCATTGGTGGAATTTGCTTACAATAATTCAGTGAATGCATCCACCCAAGTCACTCCGTTCTTCCTCATGTATGTGAGCATCCCTTCACACCTTCTAGCTTGATGAAGATCCGTCAAGTGGCTACCAAGGTCGATGCAATCAACACATTTGTTTTTAGAATCCAACAAGGTGTGAAGAGCGCCAAACATAGATTACAGATTGCACAAAATTGACAGAAGTAGTATGCTTGTTGATGCACACCGTAGGCACATGGAGTTCAATGTTGGGGATCAAGTGTGGCTATCAACAACCAACCTCACATTAGTTGGACCTCATAAGCTTAGACCTCATTTTATTAGGCCTTTCTTGATTCTTCGTCACGTCGGCACTGTGGCCTATCACCTTGAGCTGCCACCACACATGAAGATCCATCTCGTGTTCCATGTTTCCCTACTATGCAGATATGCTCCCCGCTCAGGCCAGGGTCATTCCACCCAAGACATTTGACCTTGTCCGACACTCATTGATGGCACAAGGGAATATGAAGTGGAACGTATTATCCAAAAAGGCATGCGTGGTACTCGCTATCCGTGGGTGGACTATCTAGTATAGTGGAAAGTTTACCTTCTCTATGAAGCAACTTGGGAGCCCGCTGCCAATTTGACACATGCACCGGTGTTGGTGCAAGCATTTGAGCAACAATTGCATAACGAGGACGTTGCGTCTTAAAAGGAGAGAGATCTGTAATACCAAGAGCTAGCCATATGATCTAGATGTGAAATTTGGTTTGATAATATCTAGAATGATGCTATAGATGATGGTCAAAATCGATTAGATAGAAGTATCACCAAAAGAGTACTTCTACAAATAGAGCAAAAACCGAAATAAACTTGAGAACCTTAGAACCAATAGCTGGACATATAATTTAAAGGTGAGAATTGGTTGGTAACATCTGGAAGGATGTTACAAATGATGGACTAAACAGATCAGAAAGATGTATCACCAAAAGGAGACTTCTACTAATAGAGTACAAACCGAAATATGCCTGAAATCTTTGAAGGCAATTTTGGAGGGCCTAAACGGATGAATTAGGCCTTGAAAATATGCAAACACCCCCCCTAAAGGAGAATAGGCTGCCCTTCCTCCCCCTTGGTTTGTCTTGTGGAGAGCTTTCCAACGGTACCTTACTCATGTGATTCTGAGACTCATACAAGAAGATTCTCTAAAAGATTCTCTCCAGTCAAAGCTTGTTTGACCAACCAGATAGGACCTAGACCAACATGCCACCCATCCAAGTAAGTAATCCAAGTGTGGAGCTTGTTGACATGTCATCTATTTGTGTGCCTAATTCTATGGTGGAGCTTCCTTGGAGGAGATCCTCTTTGTCTATATAATAAAGAGAAGATGCTCTTTTGGGGCACCAAATGTTGAGTGTGTAATTTGTGTTTCTCTTTCTTGTCTTCGGAATATTTCAGCAATGGACATGACATTAGACACATTTGTTAATGAGTGCATGAGAGCTTCTCATGTTAGGCACCACGGGTACCACTCTCACTCTCATACTTTGTAACATATTTTAGACAACGGATGTTCATTACTCTGCAAATTACTTTCCATAGGAGAGTAATTACACTAGATGATGCTTCTTCGGATGCTTTTGTTGTTTGTAGACAATATTACTTGCATAGCTCAGATATCTTAGGTGCAGTATTGGTGCAATATTGCAGATTTCTCATATCTACTTTATTAGGGCTTAGCCCCATTTTACCCATTTTGTCTCACCCTTGTCCGGCTTGATTGGTCTTCCCATTTGTCGTGTTTGTACGCAGTCGTCCTTTTCTGTTGTTTTACTTATACTAATTAACTTACATAGCTCTGACTTTCGAAGGATAAAATGAGAAATTTCTCACTCATTCCGATGCTATTAGAACTTAATACTATTTATTTTATCCTTGATGAGGTTTCCTATCTTGTACGCGTCGGGTCTTGCTGTTACAGAAACAGTTATTTCAACTGAATTTTCGTTTAAAGGTTTCCTGGAACCCTCGCCAGAAGAAAGCTTATGGGTTATGCTTTGATCTTGAGCTTGAGATGGTCCTGAAGTAGAGAGAATGGCGACCACGTAGGATAACAAGAAGGGTGATCCTTAAGTTACACCTTGTAGTGGGGCAGTCGTAACGTAACCTCCTGAAGCGAGGACTGGCCCCAAAGTAGCCCTGGAGCCGTGTCTTTGAGATGAGAGAGGTCTAGAAAGACCGCATGATGTACAAGGCGTGGACTTTCACGTGCTGCTGAGGTTTCTCGCGTCTGGCGTGCCGTGGCATTAAGGTAATTAACTGCTGGTCCGGTGGCGTACCTGCCCCGAATCCACGGTCGATGAGTGGAACCGCCGGATATCATGAGGATTTACGTCCTATAGTCGAGAATCTTAACTTGTTTGAAGCATATTCTAGAATTTACGCCTGGAAACAGCAACCCCAAATCGGCCGTATGCTACCGATCTTTACAAGATATTCCTGAGAATCTTTGAGGATTCTAAGATTCGCCGCACGAAAACTAGCTGGACACCGGGGGGCGTTGGCTGCGTGCCGGAATTCTTCGGACGTTGTTCGTGGTCTCTCACTCGATGTCTACTGTAGTAAGGAAAGTAAGAAGACTGGCGAGCTTGCCTATGATGGACAGAAAACACGGTTTGTTGGTCTATCTGCAGAGCAGAAGAGAACAAGAGGACCTTCTTTCTTTGTACAGAGGGGGATTGGGTTGGGGCACAAGAGACAGAAATTTGGAGTCGACTGCGCTGGAGGAAGGGATTGACACGGAGCTGAAGAAGCTGCAGAGAAGAGGAAGGAAAGGGAAGCCAGGAGGAGGGAGGAGAAAAGTTTTCTTGGAATGAGTGAATTTCAGATTGAGGAGGACGAAGAGCAGTGTTCGAGAAGGACGAGGAAGAGGATTACTGGATTGTCAGAGGAGGTTCAGTATCAGGTTTGTTCCGGTGGAAGTGGAGATCGATGAATGCGTCCTGTTGAGATGGGAAGATCGTTTCAAGTGGTTATATTGGGTGGTGGAACAGCAGCGGGATACGCTGCTCTGGAGTTCGTCAAGAACGCGGTCACACACGGGGATTTGTGTATAATTTCGGAAGAAAATGTACTCTCTTTGGTCCCAGGTTTTTACTCAGGGTAGTCCAAATTGAATTTAGCTGAAAAATTGTGGTTGAAACGACTTGGAAGGAGTGTCATTTACCTGATTGCATGAAAGATCCGGGAAGCGTAGGGCTATTTTTAGCGGAAAAGGAGCCTCTAAGCGTTCAATTCTGTTCTCCTTCGTTCAAATGATCAAGATGAGATGGCGTCCACTAGTTATTATTTAGCGACGCTGCCGAATTCAGAACCAGGATCTTCAGCGTATTAAGTCTTAGTCATAAAATTTTAGTCAATTCGTAGATCACTGGGTGTGCGAGAGAATTTTATAACTGAACCATTAAGCATAGACTAAATGTTGAATCTTCTTTGGTGATTCAAGCTTGTGATTCTATATGAACGTTTCGGAGTGTCGAATGTTAGATTTCGCTAGCAGCATGAAAGTTCCAGTGGTCAAACCTCAGTTGTTTCTGATTGCCCTGTTTCGGAAGCTGGTCTGTCTGTAGGTTGTTTTTAACTTGTCGACAGTATATGTAAACAATAACATTACTGGCTTGACATTTAAGTTGCGTGGCGTTTCGATAAGATGAACCGTTTCTTGTCTACCAGGTTGCACCATATGAGCGTCCAGCTCTAAGCAAGGGATATCTCCAGCCAGAAGGTATAGTGAGAAACAGCCGCCTTAATTGGGTTTTGCTGTTAAATATTTTCTGCACAGGATGAACGAGGAAATCCAGATTGCTGTGAAAGCAAGTTATGCCTGATTATTTGAATGCGAAGCATGCAATATACCGGATAGTACAACGACTTATGATCTACTTTTTAATTTATGCTCTTTTCTTGCCAAAAATAATCTTGAGCTATATATTTGACCGGCAAAGCGAATGTTTTTGAGGCTTCGTACATTCTCGCTAATGGTGGAATAGAGATGGTTCTCCTGATGAAGTTACTCACCGCAGTATTCATTTATTATCCTCTTCTGCATCTGTATTTATGCCTCTGTTACAAAAGCTGGAATCTACCGGGAAATGACTTACATACTCCTCTCGCAGGTGCTGCTCACCTTCCATCATTTCATACATGCGTTGGCAGTGGCCAAGAAAGGCAACTACAAAAGTGGTACAAGGATAATGGTGAGGAAATCCTTTGCACATGTTCTACCTTATCCTAGACATAGGGAACATGATTACAGTGGAAGTTGAGTATCTGTCATCTCGGAGAACCTTCTAACTAGCTGTTAGCTGAATGCAGGAATTGAACTTATCTTGGAAACACGGGTAGTGGCTGCTGATATCAAGGGACGCACATTGCTCACAGCTTCACAAGAAACAATTGAATTCAAAAGATTGATCATCGCCACTGGTGCAAGGGTGAGGGACTGGACAACCCTAGTTCACCTACTAGAAGAAGTTCGAGCTAGAAGAGCGATTCCTCGGACCAAGGAGAATTTTATGTACTGGACGACATCCCGAACATTAGTCGTGATTCGATGTTAAGTCAAATGATCTGCCATAATTGGCAAATTATCATGCTTGCTTTATTTGGGTAAGTTATCTTGTTGGACTATATCTTGCTGAAACATCTGGAGTCCCCATTAATGTTTTAACATATTGTCTTCCTCAGGTTCTGAGACTGGAGGAGTTTGGTATCCAAGGATCCGTTGCACCAAATATTTGCTACCTGCGAAGTGTCCAAGATGCCAATAAACTTGTGCAGGCAATGACAGCCTGTAGAAGCGTGGGTGGTAAGGCAGTGGTTATCGGCGGTGGTTACATTGGCATGGAGTGCGCGGCAGCTCTAATTGGCAATTCCATCCCTGTGACCATGGTCTTTCCCGAATCACATTGCAGTAAGAAACCTGCCGAGAATATGTGATTTATCTGAGTGTACTCGTGATGTTATTGCCAACTCTGACGTAATCTACGTTTCCCATATGCCTTGGCCTGTAAGATATTGTTTGCCTAAAGAAAGCAAGAAGCGCGAGTGCGTATCTTATCAAGATGACAGAATTTGGATAATATTTAATTCTTAAAGGAGTGCTCATGGTGTTTCGTTTCTAAAGTCCTATCAAACCGCAAGGCTGCGTTTGTACACCATCCATCTATACTGTTTTGTATATGTTCTCTTTCTGATGCTTCCGTGCTTATACGTGGGTATGTCAGTGGCACGCCTATTTACTCCGGAGATTGCAGCCTTCTATGAAGATTATTACCAGAAAAAAGGAGTAACTTTCAAGAAAGGAACAGTCATGTCAGGGTTTGAACGAGATATTGAGGGCAAGGTATTTCTGTCGTATTTTTCTGTCCGCTTCATTTCAAAACTCCTGGCGTTGGGATATTTCCACGCATGCTGGTAGACCTGCACGGATGCGAAGTAGGAACGGGCTGAGGTAAAATTCTTGGTCTTGCAGGTGGAGGCCGTTGTACTCAAAGATGGATGCAGGTTACCTGCAGATTTGATAGTCGTGGGAGTAGGGATCAGGCCAAACGTCTCTCTGTTCGAAGGCCAGCTTGTTCTAGAGAAGGGTGGAATCAAAGTGAACGGCAAAATGCAGACAAGTAACAACTCAGTTTATGCCGTCGGAGACGTAGTGTCGTTTCCTTTGAAGATGTACGGAGATATGCGGAAGCTAGAGCATGTTGATCATGCACGTAAGTCGGCTGCACATGCTGTCCGGGCCATACTAGCCCAAGACAAGATTGAGGACTATGATTACATGCCTTATTTTTATTCCAGGGTTTTCACACTTTCGTGGCAGTTTTTTGGAGACAATGTTGGAACCTGTATAAATTTTGGTGTCCCAAGCAGTGGGAAGTTTGGTGCATACTGGGTGGACAAAGGTAAACTTGTGGGCACCTTCCTTGAAGGTGGTTCGAAGGAGGAGTATGGAGCCTTAGCGACGGTTGCCAGAGATAGACCGGAGGTGCCAGATCTTGTATCGTTAGCAGGGCAAGGACTAGCATTTGCTATGACCCATATGCTGGAGCCTGTAACTACCCAAAGCTCACTCATTTCTTCCATCCAGAAGGATGGGCATATCCTCCTCGAAAAGCCAGCGTTGTATTTTGCTCAGGCAGCAAGTGGCGTAGCTGTGGCTGCAGCAATTGCAGGTTTTGTTTATTGGTATGGGAGGAGAAGGAAAAGATCATGGCTGTAGGTGAATTATTGAAAGTTTATGTATAGTGGATTCTAAAAATCAAATGTACAGAGGACAGGATGTAGACAAAAAGCCATGTAATGAGGTGGTCGGTTTAGTTCGTGAGCTAAGGAGAATGTGGGGTTTATTTAACTAGTGTTACAGTGGCGGGTTAATTTATTTCTCGATGAGTTAGTGAGAAAGCCCTCCATGTGGTTGTCATGTGGGTAAATATAGGCTATTGAAGTACGAGATGTACGGGACTGAGATACCTACTTTGATACTGAACAATCGTGTTACACTTGACTGTACATTTGAGAGAGTAGGCTTTAGAGTGTAATGGAACTCCGTGACGTATGATGGTGCTAGGAACATTGAGTCACGAACGACTACACGTATAATCAACAAAGTGTTGGATTCATCAAACTGCAGCATGTGTGAAAATCTATTCAAAAGATAGAGTTGGTGGATTTTTTCTCGAACGGAGGTTTCCAGGCTAATGGTACGCCTTAGCATGATGTCCTACAGGTCAGACAGGACTGTGAATGTGATTGCATGGAATTCAATGATGGGATTCTGTATCTCGTTCTGCCTGAAGAGGGAAATCTATCCGTAAGATTTCAGAGGAAAGAGAGTCTCTTTACTTTGAAGATGGTTCTTTAACTGTATCCTCAGAAAGAGCATTTGAAATTTGTTTTTGAGCCTGGGGGAATACGTTCTTCTCGCTACAAAAGCCGTTTCTCCTGTAGGATGTAGACTGAAACCGGCTCCATCATGCAGTCTAGATAGGGCACTAACGGCTCGCACCATTATCCATAATCTGTTTCGAGTGAACCGGAATCAAGGCGAATCCACGCATTATGAGGAGCGGTGGCCTCCAAAGATTTTGAAGTTCTCGGGGTTTGAATGCTACAATCAACGGGCTTTCAGTGAGTCAAGCAAAACCAATCATAACGTCATGGTATCCGTTCTTACCGCGCCAGCTCAAGGCAGTCTGCTAGTTAGAAACTTGGTATAAGTATCGGAGCTTCAGTTCTGCCTATGCACTTCGCCACCTCTATTACTAGTGAGTATCTTTTCCTGGGTCATTTGACTGTCTTGTCGTATGCCATATCTAACCGGAGGCTGCACAGATATCGCTTACTAGAAGTGATAGTTCTTCAACGATCCAGCTTCATCAATTATTCTCATGGGAGGAAACCAGGGCAGAGCCGGTCGGCATATATGGAAGTTACAAGGACGCAAAGTCGAAAAGATTGAGCTAGTACAAGAACGGACGATCAAAGTCAACCAGCGAAATAGGTCGAAACCTCCAGAAGCTAAAGGTGGGAAGAAATCGGAACCTCCTGAATCCAAAGGTGGTAAGAAGAAGCTTACCTCCTCGACGACCTCCGAGGGTGGAAGAAACAACCATGTGAAGAAAGCGAAGAAGTTCACTAAGGGCAAAACGTTGTTTAAAGTGGCCACTTCCCCATTGACAACCTCCACTGGTCTAAAGGTTAACAATGGAAATATTAAGGAGGAGCGGCGGAAACAATGAGAACATGCCGCGGACGGATAAGTAAGGCAAATTGGAGTTTCTGATTTGAGTTCCTGCATGTATCCCTGCAGACGGATGATACAAGCGGATGCCACAGAACTCGACATGTTTACAAAACACAATCGAGTTTATTAAAAAGCGTATCAATTATACGTAATTCTGCGTTGTGCACATATTGAATCCTGACCCGAGATACAGTGAAACTTCATCCCTGTTTGAATGCAGTCAAATCAGGATATCAAGTACTTGTGTCAAAATCAAGTGCCTGAGTCAAATGATTCTCAGTTTCTCCCCTACACTGCAAGTTGTGGGCCTACATCTTAAATTGCTATTTGCCTCCATTTATTGCATATAAGAACGGCTTTCAGAAGTTTAGTGATTGAGATGATCTCCATGTGATGTCTAAGAGTTTCACAGATGCTACTTACGCTCTACCAAATAAAACCCTATGATTGTTGGTACTACTCAAAATTATTGCCGTACTCAAGCGCCCCCATTCTTCCCTTTCAAAACTCAGGAAGACTCAACGATCGCAATCTCATCCTCTGCTTTCAGATAAGCCAACGAGCTTCTTATATCATATCCAAATTATACATTGACGTTGGTTTCTCGAACTTGAGCTCGCTTGATTATTTAAACCAGTCCAGCAAAAAGAAGACTTCTTACTGCTTTCACATAAGCCTTCCAGCTTGGAGGGCAAGATCAAGATGCAGAGACAGAACATGATGATCACATATATGAAAGGAAAAGTGGCCTACTGCACTGTACGAGAAGGCTCTCTCAAAATACTGAAAGAGTTGAGAACCTGAATTGGCAACTGTTGTGGGTATTTAGCTCCCCTGATTTTACAACTGGATCTGACACAACTGCAATCACGCAATAGTTCAGCTCTATCGAATGAAACCCAAGAACTTTCTGCAGGTGGTTGGCAAAGAGAATCCATTTCAAAGCTTCTACTGTTCTGGAAAAAGGAATTAGGATCGTCTAAATTCCTATAGCTAGACTGATGACTGAAATGCCTTCTTGAGATCATATTTATGGAAGCCCCATCCCTCGGTCGGGAGGGGAACAAAAAGCTCCCAAGTAGCTTATTACTTTTGTAATTACATGTTCCGAGAAATGTTCTCCTGTAATCCCAAACTTCGGTGTCCAAGACTGTGACCAATCACTCTGTTTCCATGCGACTCAGGACCCTAGCAGACCAATGAAACCGTGCACTTCATTTCCCTGCTTGAAGGTCGTCACAGAACGGGAGTACGAGAGTTGGCAACAGAAGTACTATTCGAACCCTGCAACACCCATGTCGCACCTGCATTGACAAACAAAAAAGTTGAAAGAAGAGCCCAAAGGTTCCGTTGAAACTAGCACACCGTCACTTGAGCACACTGGATGTCTACGTGATTTGGAACACAAAGATATAATCTACCGAACAGAGTAGAATTATCACTTAAAAGTAAGCAATCCTACAAGGGTTTCCTAAAGGTCGAACAGTTCAATCAAAATATCGTAGGTTGTGCACAAATTCCTCAAAATTTGCGGTCCAATTTGCGGTATGCAGCAAAATTCACATGACTTAGATAGGGTTCTATCTCTTCACAACTTCTCTAAAGTTTCTAGGAGAAAATGTAAAGAAGCTTACACTGCCTTGAAATTCAATCCTTCCTTAATGACCTCCGTGGTAACCTTCAACTTGAACATATCTTAGTCCACAATATTTGCACACCGCCGGTTCGCCAAGATCTAAGGAAATGTACTCGATCGGGTGCCCCAGAGCTGGATCTCTTCCTCCTTCGCATGCCACGACCCGAGCATGAACCGCGATAGGTTCTATCTCATTAATCAGCTCCATCGGTGACTTTTTATCGTAGTTAGTCATCCACTTCGCGGTGTGCTGGCTATCAATAGGCAAATTCTCAGTGTGTGCCATCCTCCTCGCATTCATGAGTTGATACGACCCCATTCTTCCCTTTCCAGCAAAATCTGGGCCTGGTGCACAGCGGGCCAAACCCGTCCGCAACAGCCGAAATGCAAGCTGTGTCTTCGACATCGTTGACACTCACTTGCTCTCCTCCGTCTTTCCAAACACCACCACCAAATCGAACTGTGAGAGTAAGAGAGACAGAAAATCTTCCGGAGAATGAAGTGCCTCACATTGTCTTCCTCCTTCGAGTACCGATCTATTGTTCGGCCCCTACGTGGTAGAATACGTACTATGCGTAAAGTATCCACTGCGTTCAATGCCATTCCCCGGTATTCGTCTCCCGGTTAAGTAATGGAACCACCGGCTGTTACCATATTTCACGGGATATATTCGAGAATCTTAGCAGGTTTTAGGAGCAAAGTTTGATCCGTAAGAAAACCCTCTGGACACCAGGATACCCAAAATCAGCCGGAATGCATTTCACACTTTGTGGGG
Organism: Lunularia cruciata; assembly: GCA_948567375.1. Taxonomy (NCBI): domain Eukaryota; kingdom Viridiplantae; phylum Streptophyta; class Marchantiopsida; order Lunulariales; family Lunulariaceae; genus Lunularia; species Lunularia cruciata. The sequence continues at coordinate 39,463,925 of OX419756.1, read as the reverse complement.
ATTCTCAGAAAACTGGGTTAGGGTGGTTCCTGTAGCTTTGAGGTTAACCACGTAAGTTGGACCTACAGCGTAGATCCTCGAATGTTCCATCCTTTCCCCAGTGGATGGACATGTCTGAAATGTTCAAGGTTGGCCCCGGATACACTACCACGTTAACCGGTGGAGTTCATGGATATAGATGCCTTGAAGATTCTTTCCCTTTCCTTCCCCTGTGAAAGGATATGGCTGAATAGTGGATGTTCGATAGCAATTAGAAAGAAGCCTCTCAGGTGGGGCGAGAAAAATGTGGAGCAATTGTATGGCTTCGGCAAAATGCCTCACTGCTGCTGCGGCGGTTTCAAGTCGATTTTTAGATAGGGAATTTTCGACGGCATCGTCTCGAAGATCTCCTGTTGCGTGCAGCAGCTCCTCATTCTCGCTGTCTTTGAGCTCTTCATCGTTCGTGCGCGGGGGGGATTTTGGAGCTTTGATAAAATTCGGGAATTTTTCTACCCGTTGTGTGCGATGGAACACAGAGGAGAAGCGGATATCAAGTGGTGAGGTTTTGGCGCTAGAGAAGGGTGTGAATTACGAGGTATTTTTGTATTCTTGTTCGTGTTGAATGGTTTGAAGTGCAGAAAGGAAGTGATAAAATTAGAGTTCTCTCTGAGTACGCTCTGGAAATAAGAACAGTGATGTCCATTGATAAGTGAAGAATTTCTAAAATCATGGAGAGGAGTGCTTTTTAAGGTGAAAAAGTGTTGACCTCCAATTCCAGTTCCATGAAGAAGGAGGGAATTTGGAGGTGCGGGTGGCGCTCCCACCGGTTAAGGATGGTGCTGCTCAATATACAGCGAGATATGTAGCAGTCGATACACAACCGACATCTCTGTGCGTCGGAGTCCAGACACCACAGGGTGTGCAGATCTTACTAAATGCGAGCTCCCTTTACGGCCGCATTCAACCCCATGAGACTGTGTGGTTTGTCCCGGTCCTTCACGCACCATGTGATGTCTTTTCGCTTGATTTTCTTCTACTCATACATGTTAAGTTTGGTCCAAATTTCTCTATATTTCGCTGAGGTTTGATGATCGAAGAGCTGTCACACTTCGGTTACGAACTATTTATGTATTTATGTAGAGAATGTTGTTTGTGCCAGGTTTGTGGATGAGACGGAGGTTGTTCTGAGTCTCCAGAAGGCCGACAGGGAACAGTTGTGGCCAGATTTGGTGCAAGCATGGGACTCTTTAGCCAAGGGTGTTGCATCACAGCTTAAGGGAGCATCAGTTTACATTGTAGGAGAGTCAACTGATGTGAACTGGGCTGTCGCAGAAGAGCTAGCTGCAGGCTTGGAGTATGTTTTCAATTTTGTTTCTGACCGTGTTTATTTAGGACCGTGTTTGTTACCTGTTCTCTAGGAATGTAGCAATTATACTTTTTGAGAGATTTTGAACATGAAATTGCCGGGTTGGATGACTGAATCAAACTTCTCGTTTTCTTTCCAGGTATGTTCCTTTAAGGACTCAAACATTGATTGAGGAAATTGCAAAGGCGTCTGTCAGTCAGAGTAAGTTATACCTTAATGTTAACTAAATTATACTGGCAACTATATAGCTTTCAACACTTGGTGCAGCTGTTTAACGGTCCAATTTTTCATGAAGGCGTCAATCTGGATATCCAACTTCTCACAAGAATGTCTGAAAGTGCAGTATCTTCAGAGGAGGGAGAAGAAGCTGTTGCCAGAGCCGAAGGAGCAGTAATCAATTCTCTGAGCCAGTTAAGATGTCTCCTCCTCCCCTTCTATTACATCATTTTTGTGGTATATCTAATTTATCACAGAAATACACAATACTAGTTTGTAAAGTTGCCAAGAGCCAGTGAGACATGATAGATATCTGACGGTCAGATAGATAGTTGGACCTTGCTCGGATGTATCAGTGAAGTAGGAATTCGATAGAAGGGAGAGTTTTGCCGGGCACTCGATTGTCAGGTCTGAGATTTACAGCCTTACTTATTTATGGGTTTTGTACATCACTTTTTCTCGTCACTTCTCAAATCCTGAACACGTATGAGCAATGACAGGCATGTGAGATTAGTCGTAGGAACTCTTGGAGGAATCAGCGGTGCTGCGACACGTCAAGATGGTTGGAAAGGCCTCCATTCTGGCTTCACCATCTGGTTATCTCAAAGTCGGGCTCAAGGTACAACATGATAATTTTCCAACGGATAGATATTAATCAACTTCACTCACAATAGAAAGCCAAGTGCCGGCGGTTAGGTACCAAATCAGGGTCAAGCTTTCTACTAGAGTGTCTTACAGAAGTTGCAATGTTTTCACAGATGAGGACTCAGCTAAGGAAGAAGTTGTGAAGGCGAAACAAGAGGGCTCGCAGACTTATTCCAATGCAGACGTTGTCGTGGCGTTATCTGGTTGGGACGTTGACGCTGTTCGGCCGACATCTGAGGGAGCTCTTAAAGCGTTGAAGTACCTTCTAGATGCAGAGAAGGACCTACCAGGTAAATGCCCGAAAAACTTCATCGGTGCTGAGTGTAACCATCTACTCATAGATGTATCTGTATTCGGTTGGTTTAGGTGGATCTGGTTGATGAAGGATCTTGTATATCTCGTGCATAGTTGGTTTGCATGATACGTGTTAAGAGTTCAAACCTGGTCCTTCTAAACTGTCAGCATCCGCTGTTGCAATTCAAGAATTTGATGGCAGGCCACACTTTGTCTGTTACTCTTCTTTCAGGGAAGAAAAGTCTTTACGTACGACTGGGTTGCCGAGGAGACTGGCCAGAAATTATGCCACCTGGTTGGGATCCAAATAGTCCACAGGACAAACAAATGCAAGCAGGATCTATGGCGCTGTAGGTTAACGTTCTAGGTACTACTGTAGTTTTATTAGATCTGCTTTTCATTGTAGAGTACACGAGCAACTGGAGCAGGTGTAGATTTCCTTAATACTTGTCATAGTACCTTGGCCACGATGATCAGCGAAGGTATGCTATGAAGCTTGACATTTGAGTAGCAGAATCCTAGCTAAAAGTAAAAGGAGCATATCTGCGAAAGAGACCAAGTTTGTGCCGTAAGTCTGTATCACCAATTCATTCTGATAATCAAAACAGTCCGTCGAAAGTTTAGTACACGTTAGTCGACTTTTAATTTGGTCTGCTGCACTCTTTCCGAAGTATAATTATGAAATTTGTGGTTGTGATCTGAAGTTGACAAACTTCACACAATAAACTTGCCTTACCCATGAGAGTTCTTCTCAAGGCTCTCAACAAATATTGCGATATCTCCATGTAAGGCGCGAAATGGGTATAGTACATCCAATCTGACACAATTTGTGGCATAGATTGTCACTCCCGGCGTGCCTTTCTGTCACCTGCATTCCCGAATTCCTTAAAATAAAGACAACTACCTCAAAGTCGCGGAACAAATACTCGAGTAAGATTATCTTTGTCTACACACCTTTCAGTTGATACAGCAAGTTCAGATGCAAGGTCTACATGGTCCATCACGCGTGTAACTGTCTCATCATATGTTCTAAGACAACTTGGAAATCGCTCAAAGTTTTCTTCCATTATATATATATATATATATATATATAGCCCCAATTATATATATTATTGGGGCTTAGCCCCATGTTACTTTTTTTCTCTCCCTTGTACGGCTTGATGGGGTCTTCCAATCCTTCGTTTTTCCTACGCGGTCGCCTCTCTTTTCTATATTAAAACCTTGTTCACTTGTATTTACTACTAGTATTCTTTAGAATGAATATTGCTAGTGCCTTGATCCAATCTTGCTTGTGGAACTAGTGTAGAATGTATTTTGAACTAGTGGTTGAATTTGTTTCAGTTTATTCGTAATGTAAGTCTTAGATAATTTATAGAATGTATCATAATTCTTTTTCCCTTGTTGGATTTATGAAGAGCGACCTGATATATAAACTCATCCATATTGAATAGGTTTGAATCTTGGTAGGTTTGTCCTGATCCAGATATTCAGGCTCAGCTTTTTTTCATTTCCTTTTCAAATGCATTCTACCTAAGTTCATATTAATAAGTCAATAGTATGAGGTGTTTCTAGCTAGCTTCAAATTAAAATTGTTAAAATTAAATTGACTTGCTAATTTGGTAATAATGTAAGTGATAAATAGTTCATTGTCTTATTGTAGAGGTTGAATTGATGGTCTCAAGAGTCTACTAGATTTTTCTAAAGACTTTATCACGAACTTTTGTCAGAACTATACAAGTTTTATCCTCCATCTTGACCATTTCGTGTACACATCTGAAACTGCAATTTAAACCAAACGAAGCTCGAATTATAAATTTGGCTTAAATTGTAAATTCAACCACCAAATTTTGGTCCACTTTCCCGCCAGTGGCCACTTGTCCGAAATGTCAAAGACATTTGGCGACTAAATGTCCCCCGATCGAGGGTTGGGAGAACTGCCTGTGTGAACGAGGACCTTTTGACTCCAAGAACACGGCATGCTCTTCTTCCTCCTCTTCTTCGTTCTTCATCATCTGTGTGTACGCGGCCACATCTAACCCGCAAAGATCTTCTTTGGAAACTCAAAGTTGAGGAAGGGAATGAGAATAGAATGCAATCAAGAATTTCAGTTGGCCCCGCTGCCGATTCATGTATAACTTTGCGGTTGCTGAAACTTTTGTGACAGTTCTGAACGAATGAACTACAGATTATCGTCAGGGTGACTTAATCGACGTCCGCTTCTTGAACGAGGGATGGAATTCGAAGTCGAAGTGGAACTCGGGAGTTGGTGTAGATGACAATCAGGTTAGCAACAATTGAAGGAGTTTGGAGATTACGGAAAGGAAAGACTTCTTGAGAGATCGAAGTTAAATAACTCAGACGGTTGCTTACTTTGGAGAATTTCGTACAGATGGGGGCCGTCTGTTCTTTCAGTTGCTACTTTTGTCGAATAGCTTTCTGTGGAATGAAGGCTGATGATCACGTGTACAGATGGTCCATCTCTGCCGTTCTTCAGTAATACTTTATTTCAATTTAGGACATATAGCAAGGACTATTAAAACTCTGTGGTATCTAGTTGTTGCTAGGGAAGCTATTCATTGTGTCCTGAATGGTATTGTCGTTGGGGATACTATAGAGATGGCAAGGTATTGTAGTTAAGAAACGCGGAATTGTGATATGATGAAGAGATTAGCACATATATCCTAAATTATCCCGATTGTGGACTCATGGGTGCAGGGTTCTTTTAAGCCGAGAGATATATGCCGGGTAAATGTTGAAAGGGTTCTGTACAAATACTGTCGGCCGGTTTTAGTCCAGGTGCAGCCTTCTTCGAAAATTTGTTGCAGATATTGGTAAAGGATGGAAAAGATTTATTTGGATCGAGATTGACTTCACAGTGGGCTTGGAAGCGATCTTAGCCTCACTATGCAGCCTGCTTGTATTTTAATTGATGGAACTCATGATCACCTTGTATCCGGGATGGAACGCGGTAATTGTCCTAGTCAAGGATTTCATCCTCTGCATGAAGAAAAGGAACAGTTAGAAGCAGCAGATCACTATGCACTACTGAGTAATGAGGGTAGAAAAATGTGCTTAAAGGATAATGCTGAAGCCGGTACAGTGATCCTGACGGTTGATCAAGCAAAATTGGGACAAAGGACTTGGAAGAGTTCAGATGATCCAAAATGTATTTCAGGTGCAATAGATGGTCATGTGGCTAATGTAACGAAAGTTGATATTCCGGGTCCGCAAGCTACTGAAGAGGAACTTGATGACAGTGATGTGACGGATATGTGTTATGAGTCCGTCGGATCTCTCCCGCAACCATTCAAAAGCAGTCGTACCAGACTAGAGTGTCGACTGGACTACGAAAGGTCATATTTGGAGTCTCTTAGTGAGCGGGATGGGATTCTCATTGAGGCTGTACCAGCTTCTTCTCCAGCCAGCTTTTTCCAGGCAGACGCCATGCATGTCCCAAATGGAAATTCAGTGGTTGTCCCTGGTGGTTCATGGAAAGATCTGCATTCTCCTCAGCAAGATTCAGGTTATTATACATCACTCCAAATTGATTCAAGACAAAGAGGAGCATCTGATGACGCTATGTTCACAGAAGAACCCCTGAGAAGTTCCCCTCTGATCAACAGTCAAAATCTAGGTGTTACACGTCTTACAAACGAGAAAGTTGGTGTGAGAGATTTTCAACCGAGTGACATTTCCCCTCCAGGACTTTTAGATACGGAGAAATGTCAGTATTCGGAACCGTACACGGAGAACACAAATTCTATTGAGGACAAAAAGATGATGCGAACCACGCTCCTTAAGGAAAAATCGCCTCTACTGGAGTTGTGCTTGCGGACTGTCCTATCAGATCCAATGACGTGAGTATACTCTTTCACATATGTAATTAATTCTCAGGTGTCCGTATCTAATTCGTAGAGAAAAACTTCTTTCAGTCGGTTTGGATCCTGGTTCAGTTTTTAGTGTTTATTAGGTCTCTGTGTTTCTATGATCTGCTAATGCTCGTTTACTACTTTGTTTCTACTACTTCATTGCAGTGGTGCATTTTTGGATGATGCAATGGTTGCACAATGTGGGCACTCTTTCGGGAAATGTAGCCTTCAGGAAGTCATGGAAACGGTATGTCATCGCTTAGGGTCGCCAGACAGTGGAAGAATTTGCAATTCCTGTAAGCTTGTGGTCTCTACTTAAATTGGAAGTGTTCAGAATTGCTCAGGTATACGGTTGATCAGGTCTAATTAGAAGTCATTTGCTTGGCGTTTTGTCGAGAGAATTTTTGATTCTATTCCTTATGCCTGCCAGTTATTCTCCATTTTGACAGTTAGGACAGAGATATATGAATTAACCAGAAACTGATCTCTTTCTGTACAGCAAAAGTGCCTGATTTGTGGAGCAATTGTTACACCTGATTCTTTGGTGCCAAATTTTGGTAAGTCAAATTCCCTGTTTCTCATTAGGCTGGCTGTTGAAACAGTGTTGACAATGAAAGCTCATCCCAGTCTTTATTAAGAGAAAGTTCGTGTTGTGCAGCACTACGGGCGGCGGTTTTGGCCTACAAGCATGAGGACCAGTTGCAGATGAACTCAGTCAGAGGACTTAAAAGAAGAAAAGAACTCTCCGAACTTGTTGAAGGTTCGGAGTCTAAAAAGACGGAAAGGGTATATTCTTTCAGGACAGAAAGGGTATATACTTTCAGACCGTGTAGAGTAACTTTTCGAGATTTGGTAAACAGATATCAAACTAGATCTAAATATAACTGTTTCAAGTAAGCGCCAATTGGACGGTTTCCTTAATGTCCCTTTCTCTTTTGTACGATGAAGATGTGAAGAAATGTACTTGTGCTAGGTGATCTGCAGCAAAGTCTATAACATATCATTGCCATGAAATTAATGTTGACTTTTTTATTCCGAATTTGGCTTGAACCGCAGGATCATTGGGCCACTGCCGACAATTTCCCTGCAGACTTTGCCCGTTCAAAAGCTGTTCAATTTCCCTTTGCTGAAAGTGACAAAGTTCTTATCAAGGTAAGCTCTTTAGTCCTGCTTACTCCTTGGATTCTGTTTATAGTTAATTTACAGTAATAACTATGCCAAATTGTCCATTTCCTCTATGCGCTTTCCACAGCTTATGCATATTATTAGTATTAGTCCCGGGTTTTCCTGATAGGATAATATAATCTGAAACTCCTCCCGCTCCCCCTCATGACGATTTTCGTGGTTAGCTCCACATAATGAATGTGCTGATTATATGTTACTCTATCAACTTTATAAGGATAAAATGTTTAGACATTAAATCTGCCTGCTTCGTTTGACAGCAGGGAAACAAACGAACACCTGAACGATTCATTGGACGAGAAGCCATCATTACCAGTCAATGTCTCAATGGCTGGTACTATTTGATTCCCTTGTGTAGTTCTATTTAGGAAACTAAGCCCTTATCTATAATCTCTCTGGCCAAAAATCCTTTGTTTATATATACCTAAAAGGAGCACGCTTTCATATTTTAACTTGAATAGGTAAACTCATTCACTGAAATTGACATGTAGGTATCTGGTGAAAACTCTTGACTCTGGGGAAAGTGTCCGACTGCAATATCGGTCACTACAGAAATTAGGAGGTCAGTTTCCAAAGAGCTTCGGTTCTAAAAGTTGGAAGTGTTAAAGGATGACTTGTCGCTGATAGAATCAATGCTTTATTGATTACTTTTAAGGCTTGTTTTCTTCTTAGCTTTTTCTCTTCATTGTAAAGTATTTGATATGTTTCTTATCAAGGATACTTTATTACTTCTTGATACAAAGCTTTCAATATACTATATTCCTCAAAACGAACGGCTTCCCATTGCCCACTCATATTATTCTTCGAACATGATCTTCGATAACATTTGAGAAGAATTGAAACTTATCAGGATTCTTTAGCGTCCTTTGTGTAACCAATGTATGTTCCTGGGATAGCTTTCCACCACCTAACGAGAATTTTGAGATTTATATAGATGAGGTTGGGACGTGGATTACTGAGACACTAAAAAATGCATATTGCAAATTTCTCCAGATGTGGATATGCCTTCCTCTGAATATTTTGCCGCACAACAGTGTGGAGATGGCTCAAGTAGTCCCATGGATTTAATATTTGGCTCCACCAAAGCAACAGCTGAAACAGGAATTGAGTTTGAGTCTCCTGCGACTTCAGGTGATACTTCAGGGCAGCATAATCTGGAGGAGAAAATCAATCCTATAATTTCTGCGGAAAAGGACTTTTGTCGAATACATACCTCACCAAGTGTAGAGGTTGGTAGAGTTTCGAATCCCAGTAGTGGTGATATATACAATATGTCCTTCCAAGCGATTCTATCTGATCAGGTATTTTCCTTACTCTTACTCATGATTTGGTTTTTTGTTTTATAATCAGAAAATAATAAACACTCGGTGCTTCCATGTTAATATCAAGTATTCAGAGCCATAAACATTTTCTTCTCCTCAGATGGGCTTTCTTTTATAAAAGGCTGTATTTGTAATTTTTCAGGAGAGGAGTAATGAAACCCAAACAGATTATTTGGAGAAAGCACCTAAGTCATTGGATGATTCCAAGGAGGAAAGTCCCCAAAAGAAGGAACGAGCTTGTCAATCAGTATCTGATGTTTTGGTGGAGAAATTTAGGACAGATCTTCTGAATGGCATCATTACCTTTCACGATGAATCTGGTGATGATCAACTGGCACAAGATGGATCCCAGAGTGATGCCAGTACAAAGTTGTGGATTGGAGCCAAGTCGGACTTTCTTGATACACATAATTTCACAAACGGTGAACAAATTTCTCCTTCTAATAGCTGTCAACAGATTGCCATCTTTCTGTTAATCCTCCATAATTTGACTCAAACAGTCAGCTAAAGAATTAAACTCAATAGATTAGACCATAACATACACTAAATTGCCTAAAAATGTGGCGGTCTGTTTCTTATAACTTGCGTAGATACTTTCTTATCCATGTAATTCCATTAATTCCATTTTTAATTCCTCAGCTTTGCAGATGTCAAAGCATCAGAGATGCCCATTGAAATAAAACAAATCGTGACATAAAAGATAGAAGTTTGAGTATTGAAAATTGTGCTGACAGATCCTATTGGAGATGCTCCTGAGGTTGGAGGAAATTCGAGGGGAAACAGAGATCTAGAAGATGAAACTGACATCTTACGGACTCGCTCAAGGCGCAATTCCCTGCAATCCAGAAGTTCTCTACTTTATGCAGGATGTGGACAGGACTTCGACCCGTACCGAAAGGTAAACATGATGTATCTCGTCTGTTATTTCTCTCCCAGCCAGGATAGTCTCTTCTATGAGAGTCTGTAGGTTGATCTTCAGTATATCATACTCGACTGAAGCACTCTTGAGCTTTTTAACAGAAACTCGGTACGAGGGGTACTGGCATTCGCCAAGCTACTTTGGCACTTCGTGTGGCATTGATGAAGTCGTTTGTGCTTCCGTGAGGCTTACTGTGACAGTCTGAATGCTTCCTTCTAGTGTTTAGTGTTTTGGTACTTATGCGCTCATAGAGCATGTTGTGATATACAATACCCAGTCCTGTCTCATGTGTTTGTAGCACATGCTGCGATATACTCTATCCGGTCCTCTAATGCTTTGCACTACTTCCCTCGTTCTCTGAGCGACTTCATACTCTCGGTCTGCTGACTCACGGATCTTCCACGACTTCAATTTCCAGGCTTCTACATGACTCTCGACATCTATCTTAATCTTTCTAGTCTGGCTCGTTATGTTGTCGTTTTTCCTGTTGATTTTATTTCTCTACATGTGCTGTTATTCTGTTTCCGCCTTCTGGTGCATGCTACTTGTATATAGGTGTTGCTCTTGAAATGCTTCCAGGTTACGTTTACTTATGCTTTCATTCGATCAGATGTTCGTTATCTTGTATACATTCTTGCATCTCATTGACATTCAATGAGTTCTGGATCTCCAGTTCATCGAGTGGCTTCTGTCCTCATTTCTCTATACCCAGTCCTGTCTGTTACCGTTTATTAGATGCATGCTATTGATATACAAGTGTTGCTCTTATATTGTTTCTAGATGGCGTTTACTTCTTCCTACATTGTTTACTTCTGCTTACATTCAATCAATTGTTTCCATTTCATCTCCTTTCCCAGTTTTATACTGATTTCGCCTTGCACATTTTATCATGCATTATATATCATATATCATATATATTATGTTAAATTAGGTAATCTCTAGTTTAGGGACTTCTTTGTTAGAATGAGACAAGTTAGTTCCTGTTCGCATGTGTTACTGTTCATGCCTATTGTTCACATGCTTTCCATAAGTTGCATGTGTTACATGAGCAGTATGGTAGCACACCCTTCAGCACACCTTTCGGTACACCCTTCTATCTATATAATCCCAGTCAGGAGTTCTTCTACTCGATTGATTCCTAACATTCCCTCTGCATTTCGTGAAGCCCTGAGCTGCCTAACATCATCTCAGGAGTGTTCTGTGATATCTCAGTATTGGAGGCTATTTGTGCTGCGTGAATGAACTGGCTGTATTATCTTTGAAGGCTAGGAGAGAGTTGAGTCTTGCTGTGTGCAATAAGGAGTGTCTGCTCTGGTGAGACTAGGAAAACTGAGTGCTAGGATGTCTGATACATCAGAAGTCAGAATGCCTGAGAATAGACCATCTACTTCAAAGAGCAGGAACAAAGGTTCTCATCATATTATATATCATGCATTTCATTTGCATTCAATGAGTTCTGGATCTCCCGTTCCTCGAATGGCTTCTGTCCTCATTTCTCAATACCCAGTCCTGGCACCGTCCGAGTTTGCCTTGGCACTCATGAGCTTTTAAACAGAAACTCGATTCTAGGGCTACTGGCATTCGCTCAGCTACTTCAGCACTGCGTTTGGCACTGATGAAGTCGAACGCTCTTTCAAGGAGGTTTACTATGACTGCCTTCTGTTTCCTTCAGCTGCTTTAGTGTTTTAGGACTCATGTGTCCAGAGCACATGCTGCGATATACTCTATCCAGTCCTCTAATGCGTCGCTCTACTTCCCGTGTTCTCTGAGCGATTTCATACTCTAGATCTGCCTTCCTAGACTGTCGATTTCATGGCTTCTACACGATTCCCGACCTCAGATTAACTTAATCTTTCTCGTCTGGCTCGTTAGGTCGTCATTCCTGTTGAGCTCTTTCCTCTACATGCGCTGTTTATCTGTTACAGTTTATTCGATGCATGCTATGGGTATACAAGTGTTGCTCTTTAATTGTTTCTAGATGGCATTTACTTCTGCTTACATTAGATCAGTTGTTTCCATTTCATCTCCTTTCCCGGTTTTATACTAATTTCGTCTTGCACATTTTTTGTATACATTACATATCATGCATCTCATTTGCATTCAATGAGTTCTGGATCTCCCGTTCCTCGAACGGCTTCTGTCCTCATTTCTCAATATCTAGTCCTCTAAAGCTTTCAGTTCCGTTTTCATTTTATTGCCATTTCATCTACACTTCATATGCATTTAATGAGTTCTGGATCTCCCGTTTGAGGAACGGCTTCTGTCCTCATATTCCATATCCTCTAACGCATTTCTCCATCCTCTCCATTCTTTTCATATATCCAGTCCTCTAAAGCTTTGCTCCATCTCAGCCAAGATACCATCCACTCTTCTCCAACTTCGCTCCACCCCACATTTGTTGATCTGTTTCATGGTTCCTATACATGATTTCTGCCCAGTCTTCCGAATTCAGATCACTTAATCTTTCAAATCTTGCTTGTTGGTCTTCGATTACATTTCTGTACTATTTCGCGACATTCTTTGCTTAGCGCTTATCGATTACACGATGTATAACAGTTTTCTACCGATATTGATTGAGAAATATTTATATTACGTCTGTATTCCGCCTTACATTCGATCTGTTAGATTCACTTCATCTCCTTCACGGATTCATTACCCATCTGGATTTGCACATATCATGTTTACATCATGTTATCACCCCTTCTGCTTCTTTCAGTTGTTTCAGTGTCTGAGGACTCATGTGTTCATGCGATATACTCTAGATATCCATTATCTATATATCTCATATACCTATATATATCCATGATCCATATATATCCACACCAGATGAATGATGAAGTCGCATGTGTTTTCATGGAGACGTACTATGGCCATCTTCTGCTTCCCACAGTGGTTTGGTTTCTCTGGACTCAGGCGGCCATAGCACTTGCTGTGATATATCGATATCCAGTCCTTGGATGCTTTGCTCGTTTTCCCTCGTTCTCTGAGCGATTTCTACTTCTAGTGCTCTTTCTCCTACACCTTCCACGACTTCCGTTTCCTGACAAAGATCTTCCTTGCCCCGTGATATATTCTACTTCCCGTGCCCTTTCTCCTACACCTTCCACGACTGTCGTTTCCTGACTCCGATCTTCCTTGACCCGCGATATTTACAGATTACTTCTTGTCTCTTGATACCAGTTTTTCTCCATCCGTCTAAGTTGGCTGTTTATTCCTGATGTATTTTTTCTCTCCTGATGTGGGAGGTCGGCATCCGCTTCTTTGATGGCTGCCTCTCAAATATGCGTATTGCTATCTACTGGTTTCTCAATGAAATTTACTTCGCCTTTCATTTGCTGATGTTTCTTCTCTATATATGCAGTTGTTCCAATAGGTTTGCTTCGATTATGCCATTTCTGTCGGATACCTTCGATGCATTCTAACTTAGGGATTTCATACTACTCTAGCGTTGCGTACCATGTACATCTTGCTTAACAATCGTTTGCACCTCATGAGTTCTGGATAACCCGTTCTGGGAACGGCATCTGTTCTTGTATACCTATATATTCACACCAGAGAGGAGGCCTGTATACCGGAGGCCTGTATACCATACTGTTGTTTGGGAGTCCTTCTTGACTTCTGAATTCATATATATACTGTATACTTCACCTTCACCTTCATTCACTTCACCTCTGCTTTTCCCGCTTCAGTTGACTCATCCCCTTCCCGTGCAGTGCTGAAGTTTTCTTGCTCCACTCTCGTATCACTAGTGAACCTCTGCTTGACTCTTTCTCATTGTTGTGTCCTGGACTTTCTCTCTACTAATGAATGTTTGTGATTTCAGGGATCCATCAGGTATGTCTCGATTTCTTCCCTCACCTTACTCATGTGGATTCTTTTCTTTCTGGACTGATCCTCATTATACGGCTAAGACTCCAGCGCTTAAGTGCGTGCCTGCACTTTTGCTTGCCCTTGCTTTCCACACTTCCACCTCTGTTCCTTTTGACATTCCCATTACTTTTGAGCGGCACTTTAGGGGAGCAACCGAGTTTGCCTTGGCACTCATGAGTTTTCGAGCAGAAACTCGGTATGAGGGGTACTGACAATTGCTCAGCTACTTCGGCATTGCGGGAGGCACTGATGAAGTCGCAGGTGTTTTCGTGATTTTACTATGGCCGGCTTCTGCTTCCCCTTTGCTGTTTAGCGTCTCAGGACTCAAGCGTCCATAGCGCTTGTTGTGATATACTTTATATCCTGTCCTTTTTCGCTTCGCTCTCGTTACCCTGTTACACTTCGACAGGTTTCTGCAGCCACACCATCCTATAGCTCTCGAATTGTTCCACTCCTCCATTCCCCAGCTAATTCCCTCCCTATTATTTTTCCTTCGCTCTTTGCCTGATTCATGGGACCTCTTGTGTATACAGTGTTCCTACCCGACTCCAGCCCACGTTTTTTATTTTTATCGTTCATGCACTGCTTACTGGCAGTCTTTTACATAGCGTTACCTATTTCTCGCAGTTGTTTGCATAGAGTTCTCAATTTCATGGTGGTTTACTAGTCTGTTAGCCATATGTTATTCTCAATTTGTTTCAATTATGGCTTTTCTTCAAGTTACATTCGATGCATTCTACCTTATGGATTTCTCACTATTCTAGCATTGTCAATTATGTACATTTTGCTTATCGATCATGTGCACCTCATGAGTTCTGGATAAGCCGTTCTGGGAACGGCATCTGTTCTCGTATACCTATATATCCACACCAGGTTGTCTATGGCTGCCTTTTGCTTCCCTTAGCTGTTTAGCGTCTCAGGACTCCAACGTCCGTAGTGCTGGTTGTGATATTCTTTATATCCTGTCTTCTTACGCTTTGCTCTCGTGACCCTTTTACACTTCGACCCATTTTTGCAGCCACATCATCTGAGAACTCTTGTTTTGTTCCACTCCTACATTCCCCAACTAATTCCCTCCCTAGTCTTTTCCCTTCGCTCTTTGACTGCTTCCTGCTTCGCCCTCTCGTGTCTGCAGTGTTCCTACCCGACTCCAGCCCATGCTCTTCATCTTTGTTCACGCACTACTTACTGGCGGGCTCTTACATCACGTTTCCTATTTCTCGCTATTGTTTGCATAGATGCTCTCGATTTCATGTTCTTTATTAGTCCGTTGGCCCATCGTTTATTCTCAATTTGTTTCAATTATGCTTTTGCTGCAGGTTACATTCGATGCATTCTACCTTAGGGATTTCACACTACTCTAGCATTGTGATTCATGTACATATTGCTTATCAATCATTTGCGCTTCATGAGTTCTGG
The DNA here is from genome assembly GCA_948567375.1 of Lunularia cruciata. NCBI lineage: Eukaryota > Viridiplantae > Streptophyta > Marchantiopsida > Lunulariales > Lunulariaceae > Lunularia > Lunularia cruciata. Next base: position 39,448,844 of record OX419756.1, on the reverse strand, counting down.
ATAACCCGTTCCCAGAACGGCTTCTATTCTTGCATACCAATATATCCACACCATCATGTACATCTTGCTTACCGATCAATTGCACTTCATGAGTTCTGGATAACCCGTTCCCAGAACAGCTTCTGTTCTCGTAAACCTATATATATCCACACTGTCCTATAGCTCTCGCATTCTTCCACTCCTCCATTCCCCGGCTAATTCACTCCCTATTATTTTTCCTTCGCTCTTTACCTGATTCCTGGGCTCGACCTCTTGTGTATACAGTGTTCCTACCCGACTGCAGCCCACGTTTTTAATTTTTATCCTTCACGCACTGCTTACTGGCAGTCTTTTACATAGCCTTTCCTATTTCTTGCAGTCGTTTGCATAGAGTTCTCGATTCCTGGGTTGTTTACTAGCCTGTTAGCCATATGTTATTCTGAATTTGTTTCTATCATGCCTTTGCTTCAAGTTACATTCGATGCATTCTACCTTATGGGTTTCTCACTATTCTAGCATTGTGAATCATGTACATCTTGTTTACAGATCATTTGCATTTCATGAGTTCTGGATAACCCGTTCTTAGAACGGCTTTCCACACTTCCACTTCCGTTCTTTTTGACATTCCCACTACTTTTGATCGGCACTTTAGGGGAGCAACCGAGTTTGCCTTGGCACTCATGAGTTTTCGAGCAGAAACTTGGTACGAGGGGTACTGACAATTGCTCAGCTACTTCAGCCCTGCGTGAGGCACTGATGAAGTCACAGGTGTTTTCATGACGGTTTACTATGGCCGCCTTCTGCTTCCCTTTGCTGTTTAGCGTCTCAGGACTCAAGCGTCCATAGCGCATGTTGCAATATACTTTATATCCTGTCCTATTTCGCTTCGCTCTTGTTACCCTGTTACACTTGTTAATCCTTATATACTTCGGACAGGTTTCTGCAGCCACACCATGCTATAGCTCTCGCATTCTTCCACTCCATTCCCCAGCTAATTCACTCCCTATTACTTTTCCTTCGCTCTTTACCTGATTCCTGGGTTTGACCTCTCGTGTATACAGTGTTCGTACCCGACTCCAGCCCACGTTTTTAATTTTTATCCTTCACGCCCTGCTTACTGGCAGTCTTTTACATATCGTTTCCTATTTCTCACAGTCGTTTGCAAAGAGTTCTCAATTTCACGGTTGTTTACTAGCCATATGTTATTCTGAATTTGTTTCTATTATGCCTTTGCTTCAAGTTACATTCGATGGATTCTACCTTATGGATTTCTCACTATTCTAGCATTGTGAATCATGTACATCTTGTTTACCGATCATTTGCATTTCATGAGTTCTGGATAACCCGTTCCCAGAAGAACGGCTTCTGTTCTCGTATAATTATATATCCTATATATCGGTTTCTGTTCTCGTATACCTGTATATCCATTCCTCCGCATTTCCAATGCATGCTACTTGTATATAAGTAATACTTTTGATATGTTCCCAGGTTACGTTTATTTATGCTATTTATGCTATCATCCGATCAGATGTTTGCTATCTTGTGTACTTTACATATCTTGTATCTCATTGCATCTCGGGAGAATTCAGTGAGTTCTGGATCTCCCGTTCCTCGAACGGCTTCTGTCCTCATTTCTCTATATCCAGTCCTCTTAACGGTTCGCTCTATTTCCCTCGTTCTCTGAGCGATTTCATACTCTTGGTCTGCTGACTCACGGACCTTCCATGGCTTTCGATTTCCAGGCTTCTACATGACTCTCGACTTCTGTTCTTTTTAATCTTTCTAGTCTGGCTCGTTAAGTCGTCGTTTTCCTGTTGATTTTATTTCTCTACATGCGCTGTTGTTCTGTTTCCGTTTTCGCAAAGCATGCTACTTGTATATAGGTATTGCTCTTGAAATGTTTCCAGGTTACGTTTACTTATACTTTCATTCGATCAGATGTTCGTTATCTTGTATACATTACATATCTTTCATCACATTTGCATTCAATGAATTCTGGATCTCCCGTTCATCGAACGGGTTCTGCCTTCATTCCTCTATATCATGTTTACATTTCATGTTTCCTCGGTTCTGTCTTCATTTCTCTATAGCATGTCTACATTTCATGTTTCCTCGAACAGCTTCTGTCATCATTTCTCAATATCATGTTTACATTTCATCTGCACTTCATGTGCATTTAATGAGTTCTGGATATTCCGTTCGAAGAACGGTTTCTGCTCTCATGTCCTCATATCCAGTCACACTTCGCTCCAACCAAGCCATCGCCCACTAACGCTTTGCTTTCCTACTTGTTCAGTGCTTTCCCTTTGCTTTCGAATGCATCTTACTACTCGCTCGATGTTTACTCTGGTTTCACTTTCAGAACTATCCTCTGCTTCTGACCGAAAGGGCTCGCTTCCTTTTGCTTTCTTCCAGGGATGCTGCTCATGGAACTTATCGATTTTCGCTTCTAACGCTTTCTCTTATGTTGCCCCCTGTATTTACTTGCTTAGATCAGCTTTCCCTCCTTTTGCATCCCTTTCTTGTTTGCTTTTCGCTCTTTCGTATGGATGTTTCCGGTTCGATCCTAAGTGGGTTCTGGATCCCCCTTGCACCGAACGGGTGGTCCTACTTCTCAAGTACACCTCTAGACATTGAATGTCGTATGCTGTTCATCGAATGTATCAATCTTCGCTTATACTTTGCATCAATTGGATCGTGTGTGGTTTTGACGATTCCTACTCACTTAGCTTTGCATGTATTTACTTGATTAGATTAGCATGTCTTCTGTCCTAAGTGGGTGTGGATCCCTCGTTCTGCCAACGGCGTCTGCTCTCACTGCCCATATACTCTACTGAAGCATACGCTGATCCTGTGACATCTATAGTGAGATATTTAGATATCTTCTTTTATGGATATGAATTTGTGATTGAAGTAGATATACATGTATCCTTTAAATGGAACGCCAAGAAAGTGTGACTTTCTGTTCCATGTAGGTATACAGTTCAGGATACCGCAGACGTGGAGGAAAAGGGAATTCTCTGGTGACTCGAAAGTCAGCTGATCTACCTGCTGACAGTAAATCCAGTGCCGTAGAACAAGAATCTGGAAAGAGTCACTCCGAGAGCTTCCATGGAGTCTTCAGTGGTGGTAAGCAAGGAAAAGATATAAAAATCAAAAGTAGCAACGAATTTCTACGAATAATGAGGAAGGATATGCTCAAATTAGAAAAGCAGATCCCCCGAAGCTATTTATCAGACAGTTGGAGATCTGGTAGAGTCGATTGGCGGAAAGGTGTGCAAGCAAGCTGCACGGTGCTGGTATGTTTCCTGTTCTCGTCATAGATGGAGAAACCACATTTCATTGTTTGAGCTTCCTTATGTACTTATTTGAAGTTTCTGCAACTCACAACTTTCTGTCAAATTTATAATGTTTATTTTCTTGCTTCATACCAGGAGCTTGGTCATCTACTTCGAGAGTTCAGAAATTCGCTGCTTTTGACAACAGCTGGTGGAATGTCGGATGAGGAGTGGGAGAAACGTCTAAAAGTTATAAACGAATCAGGTGATGTGGATCTTCTGGTTTCACTCTGGGGAAGATTGTACAAAGATTTGTACAACTGTGTGGAGTTAATAACAAAAAGTGATTCCAATCTGGCCCAAAGTGCGTGGAAAAGACTACTCAAACTTGATGCAAAGGATATCAACGACTTGAATCTGAGCGGTGACCTTACCGCTCCTGCCCAGGTAACGACTGCTACGACCGGACCTTCCGCTGAAGGTGGCCATCAGGACACGAAATCGGATTTAAAGGTAAGCTTTGATGTTTATAGCATACCCAAGGTGAAGGTTGGTGGGTGGGGGGATGGGGGCGTTGTTCTTGTGTTGGTGTAGTTTACGGTCCTCATGGAGGTTAATATTGCAGATTTCGCAAATATAGTTCGCGGATTGCAATATTTTACATTAGTTAGAAACACAACACAAGCTTTACTTTGATGTCATACTCTGACTGTTCTCGTTCACTTCGGGCAGTTACGTAGCAGTGGTTCCCAAGTGTAGCAGTGGGGCTAGGGTGCGAGGAGCACGACTCAAATTGTAGTGCTGGCAACTTTGACTCAACAGTTGCATAATAGGTGCCGTTGGGTCTTGAAATCAGGGAGTCCTAAGTCGTCCTTACGGCTTGCTGATCAGTTCACGTTCTTCTTGTTTCTCCAGAATCTTCTTACATCAACAATGACATTGCTTCAAAAGCAGAGTCGGATGGAACTAGTGGCTGTCAAGGAGGCTCTTGAGCAAGAAAAGCGACATATTATGGCAAAATTGGCGAAGTTGGAAGCAAGTTACATCAAATTGGGCAGCATTCCTGCTCCCGGAACGTGCGCAACAAAAGGTGCGGTAGAAATTTCCAACGGCCAGTACTCACACCGTGAACCTAACAACAACAAATGTCGTTCTAGTGACCCACCTTCACTGTCTACGCCAGATAACGAAACAGATGAAGGCGAAAGTGACACGGCGTTGCCTTCACAAGATGATGATGGGGAAGCCACAGATATGTCTGAATCTGATTAGTGGTCAAGAACAAGTATGTAATTAGGATATTGCTTAAAGTGAGTCCTTCAGGCCCAGCTATATATACTGGAATGGTATAGCCGGGTCAAGAGAATCATTTACACAGAATTCTACTAGTTCTGGCTCTCGTCTTGTAAATCTAAACACACAGAGTTTAAGGACTTGGCTCCTCGTTTCTGTAACATACTGAACTTATGTCGAAGTACCAACACAGTAATCTGGGAACACTCGAGTATCCCATCAAGCCGATTATCAGGAGTTCTGGTACAAACTCACATCCCGCTGGTGGTTCATATCGGTTTTGTTACCTACAGTAGTTACAGTTGAGGTCTCTCATATTCTATGATGGATGTACATAGGTTAACCTGGTAGGAGTGCAGCAGATTTTACCTTATCTGGGAACAGCTAGGAGTGTATCCTCACAGCAAAATGTATGTACTATATTTTTATTCGATAAACTAAATCGTGTCTACTTAGGTGTGAGAAATAACTAACCTTACTGTTACAAGAAATTATTTTTAAGTGCATTTTGAGGGGAAGTCCATATTACTGGTTTAAACTTACCATTGCAGACTTGCTGAGAGGGTCATTGAGAGGACATATATCACTGTTTCCAACGGTGTAAGTTGGAAGGAAGACTGAGTATGTCGGCCTACTATCTCCATATAAACGATGAGTAATATCTTAACATACATGTTCTTCATTCAATCGTGAAATATTTTGGATGCTTAATTTGGGAATCTATATTTGTACCTCACCTTTTTGGTATTTATATTTCACCTTCCCGATTACAACCATGAATGGTTACAACCACTTAGCAACTTCTGACATTGCGGAAATGCGCTGGTAATTTTTCAATTCGGACAATTCTACTCATAGTTTTGTATATATTTTCGATTCTTGTCGATACTCTTATTATAGGTTCAAAAGTACCGTGGTCCACACTTGCTGAATTCGTGTAGACCACGTCGGTAATGGTTTGGAGCTCAGCCATTTACTAGAGAAAAGTCAAGGAGCTCCACATTATTTTAATGGCATTAGAGTGCCCAAAGCACAGATACATTTTCTGTGCTTTAGACACTTTGGCAATTTCGTATTCGAAAATTCAGTACAAAAGGATAGTGTACCCAATGTAGTTAAGTCTGTCCCATCACTGATACCACTGAAGATGCTTGTTTATAACGTTGAGCTCGAAAACTTTTAAATTTCTTCAATGTATTCAACCTACTAACTCAATGATTTCATCATCGAGCTTCAAACAGGGGGGACTCTCGTCCCTCATCTCTATACAGAGGATCTATGTTGAGTGAACCTCGAAGGAATGCAGCCTATCAACGGAGACACTTCACAGAATTCTCGTGTGCTTGCTTCAAGTGGGAACTGACATTGATTTACCACTCTACCACTTTGGACTGGTTTTTAATAATATGGGTATATAAACTCTAGAGTCTTGGGCCGAAGAAACAAGGATTAAAGATTCTGACAATGGTGAACTCCGAAACGACACCCATAGATATTGCATCGTAAGGAAGAGTGGAGAATTAAGTCCCACTTAAACTACCGTTCTCTCCCAGAACTCGTGGTGTAACGTGAAACTTCCACCAAGAGCGCGTAAGCACACTTTTCACAATCTGTTGGAGTCTATGGTGGTAGATACATACATTCAGCCCTTCACAAGATGTAGAGACATCACCAAAGGGATCTTGTGGGAACTGAACCCTTCTTGTCTGAAGCCTCGAGGACAAGCTTGCATAGAGATAAAGATGGCAACTGTGTCCCATCCTTGATCGGTACCAACTGTATAAATTTCTCGGGTTCTTTCTATGGATCAACTCTGGTAGAGCCATCTGGACTACGGTGAGTAGAACCAATGCATCGGAGCAAAGTTGTGAATAGTCAAGAAGGGACATTACAGTGATTTGGCTGTTTAACGATGGTGAAGAGGATAGTGTCATTTCCATGGTCCGAAGAACAGCGCAATTTATGAGAAAGTTGAGACATCAAACGCGCGGTACTTCAGGTGGAATGTTTTTCGTCAAATAAATATTGCTTCCAAATGTCTGAATATCAACAAGTCTATTTTATTGTCAATGATAAGAGATTTCTCAAACTTGTAGTGCTGTGATGAGCAAGGTTGGAAGTTTCCTTGTCTTTTCTTCTTCCGTTTGTCTTCGTTTCTTCACGAGAGTGAATCTTTCAACATGGTCCATGAAATGAAGAGATAGATACACAAAGTTCAACCCCTCCTATTCAAATCCGCATTCCAGCCCGTAAGAATCTGATCGATCCACCGACGTAGGGTTAGCGTGTAGAAAGATCGGGAGCTCAAAATCTGAGCGTTACGTTAAGCTACACAGTCTCTGGTGGAAGTAGGGACATGCTGTGGGGTCCATCGAGAGAGGTGCAGGGGTGTACAGTACTGTAGAGAGTTTCGCTTTCCGTTTCGTCAACATACTTTAGTCTGTTGATTGGAGTCAACTGCGACACGGGAGGAGAAGGAAGTGCTGCAGAGCGGAGCGACTACTGATTGGTTACCTCCGAGACGGAAAGACAGACCAGCATGAAATCAACAAAATCTTAACTCTGCCTGCAGAGCGACAGTTGCCACCAGGAATCCAGTGAATCGGTCGTCAGTCTGTAAGAGCTGTTGTCTATCTTCTATCGACATAGATTCGACATGCTGAAGTGGGAAAGAAGGCCGGAAGGGAAAGGGAAGGCGGAGAGGGCCGGAAAGGCTTGAAGAAGGTCAGGGGAATTGGATTGGGGATTTGGTTTGTTGATTTGCAAAAATTCAGGATTGATCGACCAGGGGATTTGTACAGGGGGTTAATTTCGGTGGGTTGATTGATATGGGAATTCGAGAGTGTAGGACAGTGGCACGCCGGATCAAGTCCACCGCTCCAGGGGTTGCAGAATTGTGGGTGGGGAAACAGGGGCTGCTGCAGCAGAAGAGAGATCTCTTGCAGCTTGGGGAAATTGGTAGGAGTTTCCACAGCTCGGGGAATTGTCAGAAGCACTACTCGGGATTTTTTGGAGGATGGAAGTGGAGCAACAGATCGAGTGGCGGGTCAGCTATTCTGTTGCAGAAGAATTTGGCCAGAGCTGGTGGGGGTGGTGCAGTCCGTGATGGAGTGAAGGTTAGGGGAGATAAGCGCCTGCTTTTGTTCAAAAAAGGAATTGGAGCCACCAATTTGGAGGGACAGAGGACCGTTCGCAGAGGTCGAGCGTGGATCTCCCAAGGCAGAGATGGACCTGAGATCTTCCAAGACCCGAAAAGGCTACTGCGAGGGCAGTATTCTGGGTCCATACTTGATGGCAGGGGTCTCGGGGTGCGCTGTTTGGAGGAGGTAAATTTGAGACGAGAGAAGGAGCGATTAGCAGGAGAAGCAGGATTCGTGCCCAGTGAAGATGGTGACGGAGTGCCTAGTGGCGTAAGTGGTGCGAATTTTCAAAATATCAGTGGTTTTAGCACATCAAGCCATTTCTCAAGATCACCAGTTACAATTTTAGGGGTATGTTTGCCTCCTTCCATCAGTAGGCGAAGATTTGGTTGTCCTCTTTTTTCTCTCTTCTCCTGAATCACACCTCAGATATATCTGTTTGGACCTCCTTATAAACGAAGTCTCATGTCCGCGCACTAATGAGTCTAAATATACCTGCTTATCACTTTCATGCTGCTAAAACTAACAGGTAGTGGATTATTTCCTTTGTCGTTCTCAATATCTGGTCTCCTGTATCACAAGCTACATGTAATCAATTGTAATGAAATCCGTCTACTGAGGGGTTATAAGCACTGTGCATGCAGAACATACTGTCTTTGGGTTTTGTTTATGAATCACAATGAGTGCTCACGTGTACATGAGTATTATTTTTAATTGTTTCATTATTCTTTTAGTACTGTTTCATTGTATCTGACGTGAACCTTTTGTTGGGACATGGAACGATGTATTCAATCATATATATCTGGCATGGACAATTGCACTCAGATAGAATTGGAGAGAATCATTCAGAAAAGTGGTCCTTCTAGGCAACGAGTGCATTTTAGGAGGAAGGTGGTGTCACATGCTGATAAACAAATTTCCACTGTGTATCAGACATCCGCTTTCCTGTCCAATGTTCAGTCAAGATCAGCCTCAACTTCCACCGGATCAGCCGTGGTAACAAAGAAAGCTCGCAAGGATGTGGCTAAAAGCATCGAAGAAAATGAATCGATTGCTGATATGAGAATTCTGCGGACTCTATCATCATACTTGTGGCCTAAGGAGAATCCTGAGTTCCGGAGGAGAGTACTGGTTGCCCTGGGTCTTTTGGTAGGATCTAAGGTAAGAACATACTTCTGTGGTCAATTTTTATAGTTGAGTGAAATGAAGTACAGTGATGGGTGTTTGTCCTTAGTTGGCTGAAAGAAAAATGAAGCTAGTTCTTTCCAGCATCCGTTATTTAAATATTGGTGCTGCATGCAGTCCGTATAATCTGCAAACCATTTAGACATGCAGTTGGCTCTTACATTCAAGAAAAAGACCAAGAATTAAACTCTTAATTAGCAATCATAATCGGGAAGAAGAGAAGACAGACCTAGTTTGCTTCCACTTGCAATATTTAGATTTAAAGGTAGTGTAGTTGCTCAATTCCTCAATTTACCTTAATGGTTCAAATTACCTACTGTAGGTTGCATGCGTAAGCCATTAAAAAAGACTCAAACTGTCTCAAAAAGCCGATGAAGATCTCTAGGTCGCAGTCTCAACGTAAAGCTTGTCCGTATAGACGTAGCAAGCTTCGTACTTCAGTTTCACTTACTTGGTCTTCGCAGTAGTTTTTGTTCAAGCGGAAGTCTGTTATCCTCTCTCATATATGACGTTACTGGATCCTGTCTTTCTCGCTTACTCTCTCCTTCCCGGTTTGAGTGGGATGTAGGTGTTGAATGTGCAAGTTCCCTTCCTTTTCAAGTATGCAATCGACAGCCTTTCCACGTCTGTTGGAGCAACAGGAGCAACTGCAGCAGCCGCAGTTGGTAACCCTCTGCTTGTTGCAGGTCTTGCAACACCTTTAGCAGTTCTTCTTGGATACGGTATCGCTCGAGCGGGTGCTTCAGCTTGCAACGGTAAACATCTGAAGTACACGTAGTGACCGAAGTATCCGCCTAGTCAGAGAGTGTAGGGAGCTTACTACACAGTTTTAGCAATGTAATCCACCTAGCGTAATTTTCGGTACTTTTAACTGAAATTTGCGAGTCGTATTTATTAGGTTTTAGTGTATCTAGCTCATGTGCTTGAACTTCACGGGTAGAGGTCCTAATCCAACTCATTTGATTACGATTTATCCAGAGCTCAGAAATGCAGTATTTGCAAAGGTGGCTCAGGGAACCATTCGAACCGTTGCCAAGAAGGTACACCAGAATTCATCTATGCATCTAATTACGGAGCTGAGATAACAGTGAAGTTGGAGATTGGATAAACGTGCTCCCACTAATTGACTGCTATCTTATGTCCTCGGCTAATTTTCAGGTCTTTCTCCATCTACACAATCTTGACTTGACTTACCATCTGAGGTGAAACCCTCTAACTAGTAGATGATCTTCATGCATTATCCACAGAATGTTATGGTTTTCTTGACAAGGAACATGTCTGGTTTAATGGTCATTCGGTTATAATATTCCTGCTCAGTTTTGGAGCCTGAAATTGGACCAAGCAACTAAAAGCAGGTGGATGCAGCCGACAAACAGGTGCTTTGAACCGTACCATTGATCGTGGAACTAGAGCAATCAATTTTATTCTTACTTCGATGGTTTTCAACGTTGTGCCCACCATCTTAGAGGTACTTGATGATCTTACTATGCCTTAAGAAATATACAGCACTTCCTGATCAAGAATTTCTCTGCACGCTGGTTTCAGGAAAAACAATTGAAGAAAGATAGTAAAGAATGTTTGTCAAACTTTTCTTATGCCGTCCTATTGAACTCAAAGTTCGACTAGAGTGTGTCAGATATCCATGGTGGCTACAATATTGGCGTATAAGTTTGGCACACCGTTTGCATGGGTGACTTCTATCACTGTCGCTGCGTACACGGTTTTCACATTGAGTGTGACACAGGTAACTATATTCTTCTTGGGTAACCTTTTCAAGTTTTTCGTAGGTTCAAGTTTTGACTGATGGATATAGATAATGAAGGGAGTTAGTTAGTGATTTACTATCTGATTCAGAACGTCACTTTATAGAGCTGTCCATAAAAACGAATACCGGGCTTACGAATTGATGAACTTATGTGGAGCAGTGGCGCACAAAGTTCAGGCAGGAAATGAACAAGGCAGATAATGCTGCCAGCTCTCGGGCAACTGATTCACTGATCAATTACGAGGTTAGTGGCTGACGTGTCGACTCTCGAACTTTCTAATTTCTAGAAAGAATGTTGCCCAGGAGTTTGATGTTTGAACGTCACCGTTTTCTTTGCAGACTGTAAAGTACTTCAACAACGAGCTACATGAAGCCAAACTTTATGATCAACATTTGCAAAGTGCGCATTACCCCTATGTTATTCCTTCATCATCATGAGTACATGAGGATTACATTGAACATACTGGCTTGTGATTGTTGTTGTCTTGAATATCGTTCACCCATCTTGTCCATTCCTTGTTTTCCCTTAAGCTGTTTAGACAACTGCTTGAGGGAAACGAATGGGTCTAATTGTTAGTAGCGAAGAAGGTGGTCCTGATCATGTGTATCAAAGCCTCGGAAGCTCATGAGAATCATGAACAGAGTACGAGGATGCGGCCTTGAAGACTCAGACCAGCCTTTCAGCTCTTAACTTCGGACAGAATGCAATTTTTAGTGCCGCCTTGTCCGCTGCGATGATTATGTGCGCTCAAGGTATCACAAGTGGGCAGATGACAATAGGAGACCTGGTGAGACTTTATTATCAGATGCTACAAAACTCTATGCTGATCATTTTCTGATATTTGTGTGAGTTCGAACTACTTTCCTTCTGCAACCTTCTCTATTGACATTTGTCTCCGCTGCCCATCTGACTATTATTTCATCGCTGAAACTGTGAGCTTGCTAGGAATGTTCTTGTGAGCAGTTAGGTAACATATACTAGCTTAACTCCTCCATTCTCCAGTTAATTCCCTCCCTATTATCTTTCCTTCGCTCTTTGCCTGATTCCTGGTTCGACCTCCCGCTTCTACAGAGTTCCTATCCGACACCAGCCACGTTTCATCGTTCACGCACTGCTTACAGTTGGTCTATTACATAACGTTTTCTATTTCTCGTAGTCGTTTGCATAGCTGTTATCGATTTCAAATTGTTTACTAGTCCTTTAGATGTATGTTGTTCTCAATTTGTTGCAATTATGCCTTTGCTTCAGGTTACATTCGATGCATTCTACCTTATGGATTTATCACTATTCTAGCAATTGTGCATCACGTACATCTTGCTTACCGATCATTTGCATTTCATGAGTTGTGGATAACCTGTTCCCAGAACGGCTTCTGCTCTCATATACCTATATACTAGCTTAATCTGGATATGTGTACTTTCGAGAATGTCTTCTTTGTCGTGACATTGACTAAGTGCATGGTATCAAATGTCAGGTTATGGTGAACGGTTTACTCTTTCAACTGTCATTGCCTTTGAACTTTTTGGGCACAGTGTATCGTGAGACCAGGCAAAGTCTCATTGACATGCAACAGATGTTCTCATTACTCGAGGTAAGATTAGGCCCCGACGTTAAAGTTATAGCTTGGTATTGTACATATAACAGAATTAACTGTTTGGCGTCTCAGGACTCCAGCGTCCATAGCGCTGGTTGTGATATACTATATATCCTGTCCTCCTACGCTTCGCTCTCGTTACCCTTTAACACTTCGACCCGTTTCTGCAGCCACATCATCCGAGACTCTTGTTTTGTTCCACTCCTCCATTCCCCAGCTAATTCCCTCCCTAGTCTTTTCCCTTTCTCTCTTTGATTGCTTCCTGCTTCGCCTTCTCATGCCTACAGTGTTCCTACCGGACTCCAGCCCACGTTCTTCATCTTTGTTCACGCACTGCTTACTGGCGGGCTCTTACATCACGTTTCCTATTCCTCGCTATAGTTAGCATAGATGCTCTTGATTTCATGTTCTTTACTAGTCCGTATGCCATTGGTTATTCTCAATTTGTTTCAATTATGCTTTTGCTGCAGGTTACATTCGATGCATTCTACCTTAGGGATTTCACACTACTCTAGCATTGTGATTCATGTACATATTGCTTATCGATCATTTGCACTTCATGAGTTCTGGATAACCCGTTCCCACAACGGTTTCTGTTCTCGCATACCAATAGAACAGAATTAACGGTGTTGAATGTAGATGAGATGAGTCGATGATGAGTCGAAGAATTTCTATCTAGAATTTCAATCTAGATGAGTCGAAGAATTTCCGAATCTGCAATAGGGAGACTTAAGCTCAATCAACGCTTAATGGAGTCCTTTCTAAGCTATATATCTTCAGGCCTGGGGTAGCCCCTAGAACCTCTGCAGGAAGACTCTACTCCAGACGTATCTGTGTAAACTGAGTATGGCAGTCGCATGTGGCCTGATTGCTTGTCTCAGGTAAAACCAAGCATATCCGACTCACCTGATGCTAAGCCTCTCAGACTCCAAGGAGGGAACATATCTTTTGACAATGTGCACTTCGGGTACGTGTCAGAACGGCCAATTTTGGGAGGTGTGTCATTTGATGTTCCAGCCGGGAAGAGTGTTGCTATCGTTGGTACAAGTGGAAGTGGTAAGTCCCTCACTCACACTTTCGTGTTCTAACTTGTTCCAAACTTCTATCATTTGGTTTCCTGGTGAGGATTGTTCTTTGATCTTGCAGTTAATGGACTGGAAGCATGTGGATCTGTGGATGATCGCAACTTGCGTTTTTCTATTTGACTTTGTGGAAGTGAACCTCATACGTCGTAATGGTCTTCCTGCTTTCAAGCTAACATCCCAATAAGCCAAAGACGTTTTTTGACTTACAGTGCACTCTTCACATCTTTGTTTGGTTCAATGTAGGGAAGTCAACAATTTTGCGGCTAATCTACCGTTTCTTCGATTGTCAGTCTGGATCCGTAAGTGTACACATAGTACATGTCTACTACTGTCCTTGCACGACAATCATCGGAAATCAGAACGCTGGGGGAGCCCACAGTAAATCAGCATTAACTTGAATAAGAAAGATAACGATGGTTACTATAATTTTCATCACCTATTGTGCCTGGGAAGGTCAAACATGCTCAATGTCGTGTGTCTCTGTCGTCTTTCCCGTCCAAAGTCATACTACTGAGCTCCCCCCGTACGTGGATTGCAAGTTCTGAGACTTTTGAGCTTTCTTTCTTGTGTAATTTACCGGGACATTTACCCACCGTTCCGCCGTAATTATCATAGGAAATTCATGTAGGGGAATACAATGGACTGAGGCTGGAAGGAGTAGAACGCATCTTGATTAGTTAGTGACAGGGAGACAAATACGTGCATGTAGGTAGGTAATCACGAAGAGGAGAGAAGGCGGCCAACTTGACAGAAACTTGCATTGTTCTCCAATTGCAGGTTAGAGTGGATGGTCAAGACATCAAAGATGTGACGCTTGAGAGTTTGAGGAAGTCTATCGCAGTTGTACCACAAGACACAGTAAGTTGAAGCACACCTCATACGTACCCATTTCTCACCGTCCGAAAGCTTGGTTCCAAGTTCTGGGCTTATTTCTGCTTGACAGAGAGTTTGTAATTAGAGTTCTTAGTCTCATAGTTGAATCTTAATTCTTCCAGGTTTATTTCTAAGCTTGGCGGTAGTGTTGCACTGCTAATCTTGACGATATTGTGTTTATTCACCATATGGTTCATATTTATGCAGGGTTATCACCCTCTATTCCTGTTTTTTCTCCGCTTTGAAGTTATTTTCTGGAGAGCCTTAATTTATTGTACCCAATGTTGGGTTTAATTGCAGGTTTTATTTAATGACACCATATTCTACAACATACACTATGGGAATATGGACGCAACAGAGGAAGAGGTACACATCAATGAAACCAGGACACTTGTATGGTGTATTTGTCACAACCCTTCTTAGATCCATCAATTATCTATGTTGGATACGTTGTCTAAAGTAATAGTGTTGATTCTGATAGGTGTACAAAGCTGCGAAACAGGCAGCTATACATGATGTTGTTATGCAGTTTCCTGATCAATATCAAACACGTGTTGGAGAACGAGGTCTGAAGGTAAGTAGTTTTACTTGTAATAATGAAGGACAGAATATTGTAGTGAGAAAATGAAGAGAAAGAGGTAGAAGGAGCTGGTGGCTGGAAAAAATTTAAGTCCTTAAGTTTACCAAGTTACGGAAAATTGCTATACAAAATTGCTATACCAAGTGCAGCTATACAAAATCTTGATTATTCTGAGTTGGTTGCCGCAGCTAAGCGGTGGTGAAAAACAGCGGGTGGCTTTAGCACGAGCGTTCTTGAAGGCTCCGCCAATATTGTACATTCTTTCTCCTTCCACTCCTTAGCTTAACAACCATAAGGAGCTGCACATTTTCGCATCTACTTCTGGTGTATCGTATTTTAAATGGAAACCTGTGGGTTCAGGTATTGGTGTACTTTTAGTAGAACTACTATTGCTGGTTTACAACGCTTGTGTGTCTTGGCCGTTCGCTTCCTACAAATTGACATTTGCTGGGACATGACAGACATTTGCTGCCCTCGTCCATGTACAACATAGGCCACAGTATTGGCTGCTATCTGTTTCTGGGGATGCTTTTCTTTTGATTCTAAGAATCGTATGGTATGAAGGAGAAGCACCCATTAAGATAGCACATGAGCAAGACGCGAGTGAGCTTCAACAAGTTCGTAATTCATATAGGCCTCCCAGGGTATCGTGGAACCGAGCTCACTTTGTTGTTGCTCCTGTGCTTCTTTAATGGCTCTGATGTGGATTTTAGTAGGAGATAAGACAAGTACATGGTGCCCAGCTTTGGTATTAAGTCTACATACTTACAGAGAGCAAATGCTGATAGTATTCAGGCAGGATATCGTGATGACAGTTGAGTGTTTCTTGGATGATTGTAGACTTTGTGATGAGGCAACAAGTGCTTTAGATAGCACAACTGAAGGAGAAATTCTTGGGGCATTGAGGTCATTGGCTCAAAATCGAACCGCTGTTTTTATTGCACATCGTCTTACTACTGCCATGCATTGTGATGAGGTAAATTCACTTCAAACCTTGCAATTTTTTCCATGCCAATGTTCTGATCGTGATTTACTAGCTTCCCACGTGTGTTACAAGATCTACTGATTTAGTACTTCACCAATTACTCAACGTTGAGTTATCCTTTGAATAAACTTCGCTAATAAATTGCACATTGATTGTCTACTTTAGGCAGCTGAAAGAGTGTCTTTTGAGACCGTTTTCTCAAACTTGTGCTCTTAAGGATTTTCATTTTTGTAATAGTGGAGGCATCTAATTGATCTGTGATAATTTGAACAGATTGTGGTACTTGAGGGTGGACATGTTGTGGAACGCGGACCACATGATGTGCTTTTAGCATTAGGGGGTCGCTATGCCCAACTTTGGAACCAACAAAACAGTACTGAAATCGATGAGGTAGGATCATTTGGTAGTTAATGCGAATCGCGGGGGATTGTTACCTGCACCCCTAACCATCCCTGAAGCAAGGATTAGGCTGTACCCTCATCTTATTCCCCTATCAAATTATAGGCTTGGAGGACGAAATAGCCATGGCAGTTCGGAATGGAGTTAGGTCACGTCGATTTGCTCTCAAGTCAATTTTGTGCTTTTATGACTTCTGGAGGAGCTAGAGATAAAAATAATAAGCGAAAGATGATGGAGACTGCACAGGAGATGAGGGTATGACACCTTTGCGGACCTTCATCTTAGTATGGCATATGTGCAAATTCTTCAACCCATTATTTGTGTGACATCATCGTGTTCAATAAGTAGACACAAAGTCTTGGTGTGATCCAAAGTTGGCGCTTGACGCTTTTATCACAGAATCCTGTCCTAAAACTTCTAGACAATTATCCGTATTATCAAGCTCCATGCATAATATTTCCGAAACGTAGTCGAACACCAGATTTCAAGGACTATCCAAACATACAGTTCCTTCAGAGCTCCTGCAGATGCGTATTGTCAAACTTCCAAACAGACAATCTCAGACAGAAGTTTGGAAAAACTGTCATTAGAGAGGTGTCAACCTTATGAAAGTTGCCCTTCGAAATCCATTTTCAACTTGTGCAAAAGTTACTTCCTATGTGGTCTTCGAGTTTTGTTAGCTTTTTAGGCACTTCTTGGGAAACCTTGCATCAAATATATTACTGGAAAATCTGATGGGACTCATCGGCCATACCAAGTGAAGAGTACTGGGTTGTGCGGTCCACTCTTTTGAAAACATGGAACAAGGTGAATACGTATCCGTGCTCTGACAGATTTCTCCAGACTACCGTAGTCATTTTGGCACTGCCAGGTTGGGTTACTCTTTCTTTAGTACAACGAATGTCTAGGCTGCACAATGATGCAAGTTGAAAGCCTCACACATTGCCAAGATGATGAGTTGGTTCTTAGACTAGCGTACTCCGCCTCGATGAGTGAACCTGAAATCGAGAACGCAGGGTGCATCGTACGAGGAAATACCGAAATGTACATTGCCCCACAACTGACGTCATTATCAGTTCCCAACCATAACAACTGATTGTCCAAACGAACCTGCAGATCTGCACTGCGTCCTGGGAGAGAAAAGTCGTCAACGCCGCGTTTCGTGATTCACAGGAAACTGAAAATTTTATTAACCCTGTCCGGCAATGACCTTTGCAGGCCTCAGGCGGGTAAGCAGTGTCCATCCCTTTCCTCGCTGGAAATACCAGGACTCCCTAATATCTCTGTGTTATCAATCTGAGCACAAGGACATGGAAGCAGATGATGTTCCATGGAGTGAAGCAAAGCAAATAAGAAACACCAGGTTGGTGTGACCCCCGAAAACAGCGAACGGAAGAGCGGAATCGGAACCGATCTTTCTGGCAAGAACCCAGAAACGTAGATTGAAGCCTGTGCATGATAAGGGAGGGGTCCACGCAGTCGTCACTAAAGCGAACCTCTGTTGTACCCACAAGCCAAATGAACCCACAAGCCAAATTTGCGGGCAAGTACATCATTCTCCCCGAACCAAAGAATCAGATATAACATAAAATATTGTCATATCGACCTTTTGGAGTGCAGACAGTCAACTTCTATGTAGATTCATTTCAGACCAATTTTTTACTTTAGTGGGTACCTTTTGGTCTCCATTTCTTTGAATCGACGGATGCATGGAGAGAGTAGAGAATTCTTTTTCCATTTTTCCACATGACTGTTCTCCACATACAGAGGTAAGAAGGTCACCTGTCTCGTGGAAGATGTGAATTGATGGGTAAGAGAAAGCGCAACTCAGTTTATAAAATCCATCATGCGGTGGGAAACCGAGCAAGCTAGGACTTGAGTACACGAGGCCTAGAGAAACGATACATCTATCAATTTAAGTAACAAAAGATGAGGCTAAGGGAGAAAGAGCAAGGTAGTAGAGTGTCAAATCAGTAAAGAAAGGGCCGTCAAAGATGAGTTTAGCAGATTCAAAATGAGGATCGAAGATGAGTTTATCAAGCGGAGATAACTTTAACTAGCGAACTCGCTTATCACGCTCCCCAGGAAAAGTACTTGAATCAGTCCCGTCGTTAACGATGATTGCATATCATGGGCACACAATTGAAATACTGAATGAATCCATACATGCAAGGCATGTGTACACAGCAAGTACGCCTAAAAGCGAAGGAAATGAATCGTATCAATGTTGTTGTTGATAAGCTGTCACTTCGGATGTGTCAGGTGATCTAATGAGGTTGATAATTCAAAAATCAAAATTGTGTTAAATTGAAAGTTAAAATATGTTTCAGTTTCAATTGTGCAAGGCTCTCGAACACTGTGAAATCAAAAGTCTTTCTCTGCCCGTGCAGCTCAATCTGACTCAATCAAGTTTTTGAATGAGTGCATATCAATGTGTCAAACCCTCAGTTACAAGGCCCATATGAATAACTAAATAAATATTTATTTTTTTCGGTATATTGTGTGGTGTTTTTTCTGCGGTGCTTTGTTGTGTCATCACTTTTCTGCACAAGCAATATTTTCGTAACACGATGTTTTGGGTATTGATGCACGATCCACGGAGGGGAGTAGTAGTACATGGATCACTCAAATCCCAGCTTATGCCATGAACATCATACAGTTAGAAGCCGCACATCTTCGACAAGTTGTGCCATCAACACATGCAAAAGAATGCCAAAGACATATGTAATCCACTGACGATGCTATCTATCAATCCATGTCACGAGCTCCAGTGAAGAATTCGGAGGAGATGCAAACTCAGCAAACCATCTTACTTACCTTTACAAGCCGATAATTGCTTACTATACTTGAATTAGTTTATCTTTTCTTGTATTACATGCCGATTTGCTTCATAGACTAGAGACAGAGCATGATGCACTAAAACTATATTTTGTCATATTTCGTAAAATTCATGTGTGGGCCAAGCTAACGACATAAAGGTACTGTGTGCTCCTGAGTTTCAAGTTTACCTGACTTTAACCCCAGGTAACCTTTGCGGGTTGAAACCCCTAGTCCCTTTCCGTCAGATGGGCTTTGAGTTTTCACTCCTGGCTTGTCGACCATACGCATGGGTACAGATAAGGCTACTGTACAGCGGTCTGTACTTGTTTTGTCCAAGAGTCCAAGTCAGTCGTCGGAGGAATCTACTCTGGTTACTGGCTTGATCTGCCAATCATCATACAGCGTCAGTGGGTCCAATCGACAATGTAAATTCTGCCGACTGGCTAACCCGGGTGGCTTTACCCAGCCAATGCGGTAGCTCGAACACGATTGGTTGATACCTGGTAAGCCATGGGGCGGGTCCAATGAAAGCGGGACTGTAAATGCACCTTTGTAGATTCAGAATCTCAGCGAGTAGCGTATAGGAGCTGCGATGATAAATGGAACGAATGGAGCGAAAAGCATGGAAAGTTAGCAGTAGATATTCAATGCATATTCTGGAGCCATTCATCCGCGCAAGAATCTGTTGCTGAATCAAGTTTACCTGAATCTGATCTGGCCCATTGCGGTGACAGGAGGATGAGGAGGAGGAAGAATCCGTGACGGGGTGAGGGAAAATTGTGATATCGAGTAGTTGTCACTACTCGATAACCTACTCCTATTGTCTTACTTTACCTACTCAAACTTCTCATATAGACTCTATTGGGGCTTAGCCCCATGTTACCTTTTTTTCCCTCCCTTGTACGGCTTGATGGGGTCTTCCCATCCTTCGCTTTTCCTACGCGATCGCCTCTTTCCCTACTCAAATTGTTGACAGGTTAATTGTACAGTGTAATTTGAGTGAAGCGATTGAGGAATTGGCACTGAGAGGGAAAATCGTGCGGCTCCGAGAAGGTACAGTAAGTATTATCGGCGTTTCGCTGAAGACGGACGATATGGACTGCGTCACACTTTGGTAAGTTGCTCGGTTTATCAGGGCTGGTCTGATTCCAGGCAACAATGGTGCGGGGAGACTTTGTGTAACAATAGGAGGGGAGTTTCCATGGATGAATGTTACACGTGGCTGTCAGCTTTAAATAAATGGAACAAGCCTTTAATAGGTCGATTGTTCTGTAGCGGGAGAGGTCGATGTTGCAGTGTGTCTCGTATGAACGTGTCGAAATTTGAGGAATGGAAGTAGGGGGACCCACGGGCTAGATTTGACTTCTCATGCAGTGTTCGAGGATGGTGGTAACCAATGAGAGCCCGACACTGTCGTTAGTAAGAACGTAGTTCATTTCCTCTTGAATTTTGCCGGGTTCAATTGAGGAGATGGACAATCCGTTCCCGTGGGTTGAGTCAAAGACTGTACTTAGAATTCTCAGTTTTGATATTCGGAGGTTTGGTGTCCTTCAGATGCGGAGCATACTGCATCATCAGCAAATTGGGACCATCTAATGCTCTTCAGGGATAAAAGGGGACACAATTCCATTTCACGAGCACTACCGTAGTCGAAACAGAAGGTCGATTGGAGACAAGCGGCCAATGCGGCAGAGGGGGAGCAGCAATAATAAGCGATCGCGCAGCTTCTCGCGGTCTCGTCTTGCCATTGAGGGATCTTGAAGCGCGGTCGCTGTCTCTTCAGGAGAAAAAATCTTTGTACTAAACGTTAGAGCCGTTTGAGTTTCCCTCGTTCAATGTTCTGATTCTTCACTTGTATCAAGAGTTGGGATTCGCCAGAGTTCAACCTCGGAGCATCCTAAATCCTCCGGAAAACCGGTCCAAGCACGGTTGTCACCTCGTACGGCATAGTCGAAGGTCTACACTAGTCTTCAGAATTCAAGATCCTTAACCATGACCATCACTGGTAATTGTCAGCTCCTAACTCTATGGATTGCCTACGAGCTGAATGCTGTCTTAAACTGTTCTGTGAGTGCGATGTCTTGTCGAGTGGAGGAAACCCCCATTGCATGCCCTCCGCCGATCTTCCTTGAGTTGCTCGTCGAGGACTTCATTGCACATGATTTTGGAAGAGAGGACTGACAGAAGAACTTCTCTTCTTCTTCCAGTTTTGTATACGAAGTCTGGACCTTATGATGAACGTAGGTTGCGCCGTAGTAGCATCCAATTCTCACGGAGTTAGAGCATTCTCCGCGGTCTAAAACGCCTTTCTCTCTGCCTTTCTTTGTGACACAAGTGTAAAACATGGACGATTGATCGGGGAAAGAACCCGACCGGTCCTACAAGAACCTGTGATACGGTCGCCTGTCAGCAGCAGTATCAGGATCCACTCGAATATACTAATGGATTAGTTATTCTGTCAAACGTCACATGAGCTTACATCTGGGATACAAGAAAATCATAAACACAGTTTCTAGTTGTAGCGTATTACTATTAGGAGGATATCCTTTATTGTCTGACCGTATATTCTTCAAGGCTCTGGAAGTATATGCAGTCGAATTTCCATCAAGTCGTTGTACTTAAGTGGTTGGCGATCCTTATATTGATTACTTACTTGCGTGGCCAGATGAGAGATCCTTGCAAAGCTCTTACTGGAAGGAGCACACAGTGGAGCTGAGCATCGAAGCCATGATGCTTGACAGTCAGGCTCAGAAGCTTGACAAGGAAGAAAGACCGGAGGTGAATTAACTCCCATCTTGCACACGGCTGAATCTGGTGAATTGGCGATTTGTTTCTCGTTCATAATAATTTCTTCGAGTTTGGGTCTCAGGATGTCCACTATCCAAAGAAAACATGTTCACTTAATCTTTCAAGTCTTGCGGGGTGGTCTTCGATTACATGTTATGCTCTATTTCGCTACATGCTTTGCTTAGCGCTTATCGATTACATCAAGTATATCAGTTTTCTACTGCTATTGATCATGCAATATTTATATTTCGTTGGTGCTTAGCCTTACATTTGATCTGTTCGATTCACTTATCTCCTTTACGGATTTATCACTCATCTCGATTTGCACATATCATGTTTACATGGCACTCATTAGCTTTTGAACAGAAACTCGGTTCGAGGAGTACTGACATTCGCTCAGCTATTTCGGCACTACGTTTGGCACTGATGAAGTCTACGTGCTTTCGGGGAGGCTTTCTATGGCCGCTTTATCCTTCCTCTGGCTGTTTCAGCGTTTCAGGACTCATGCGTCCGTAGTGCATGCAGTGATATACTCTATCCAGTCCCTTACCGCCATACTCTAATTTACTTCCCCTAACGGGGGAAGTCAAGCAGAGTGGAAATCGTTCAAAGAAGGATTTCCACTCTACTTTTTCATACCCGAAATCCCGGGTTTGGTTTCACCCAATTAGTTTTCCATTCATTCAGTTTGGTTTCCACTTGTTTTACATTCGCTTATTTCCAGATTTCTTGATATGAGATGATTCTTCGTTTCCTCAGTACACCTTGGTGCACGGTGTCTCTACATGTAGTATATAATCGTTGCTTGATAATACATGCTTTTTATGATCTAGATTTCATCTACTATTCGCATGTTTCTTAGTCAGTTCTGCTTTCATTTTGTTGCCATTTCATCTACATTTCATTTGCATTTGATGAGCTCTGGATCCCCCGTTCTTCGAACGGCTTCTGCTCTCATGTCCTAATATCCAAAGAAAACATGTGCATGTCAGCTAAATTTACTACCATTCACGGAATGTGGTCAAATTGGTAGAAGTTGGACACTGGATTGCACGCAAGATTTCCAAAGGAAGACCACCAGTTTCTTTTCCGTTGTATTGTCACATCCTTACAGTACTGAGCTATTCGCCTTACGACATTAGATGTTGGGTACCAGTCAGTTTTGCCACTCATACCTTCTAGCCTACGTGTAGTGTTGCAGCCGGGATATTTGCACCAATCTTTAACTACCTCACTGAATCGCATTGATTGTCACAGATCCTATCATCGATCCCTGATGTCCATGGGAAGTCCGTCATTGAGCTCGGTGCTGGGATTGGTCGCTTCACCGGAGAGCTTGCCAAAACTGCAGGCGATGTTCTCGCGTGTGACTTCATGGAGAACGCGACGTCAAAGGTACACAATAAGATGGAATGTGATGCGAGAATTTCATGCTTTTTATCGCTGAGGTTAGAGTTGTAAGTCCTGTTGTTGTTGCTTGCTCTATCCCTTGAGAATTGTCTTTGGTGACATTTGCCTGAGGAAATACTGGGATCCTTTCTGCAGAACAAGGAGGCAAACGGCCACTACAAGAACATACGATTCTTATGTGCCGATGTGACCTCCGAAGGCCTGGACATCCCAGCAGAGTCTGCCGATCTTGTTTTCTCCAACTGGCTCCTTATGTATTTATCAGATGAAGAGGTATAACAGGGATCAATGCCCTTCCGATTTGAATCTGACCCAGCATGTCACTAGGCCTGTTTAGATTACCAATAGCGCAAAATTGTCTACCTACTCCTTTGCATGCAACCATCGTACGCAGTAGAAATGCATGATGTGACTTGGTTGTTGTGGTTAACAGCTCTTGTAGGTGTTAACGTATTGTGTTGACTGGCCTGAAGGTGAAAACTCTGGTATCCAGGGTGCTGAAGTGGATCAAACCAGGAGGCCATTTCTTCTTCCGTGAATCTTGCTTCCATCAATCTGGAGACCATAAACGCCAAAACAATCCAACCCATTACCGTTCTCCCGGCTTCTATCACAAGGTCAGCCCTTAATTCCCGTAAAATATGTCCTCTTTCTAAGTGGTTGATATCTGGAGACGTAATTTGTACATGAACTGATGTGCTGCCTTTACACAGATCTGCGAGGAATGTATGGCGGAAGAGAACGGAAGGTTTTCCGAGTTTAAACTGATAAACTCGAAATGTGTTGGAGCATATGTTAAGAACAAGAAGAACCAAAATCAGGTATGTGGTATGATAAAAGTCCGTTTCAAATAGGTTAAAGTTGCACCTGGCTAAGATGGAGAAAGAGGAAAGTCGCTTACCTTGCTAGTTTTGAAAGTGAGGGCCCCCTCAAAGATTATGAACATTGTCTTTAACTTTCAAAATGATTTCATGCCATGCAGGTGTGCTGGTTATGGCAGAAAACCGAGTCTGATGGACCTTTAAACAAAGGATTCCAACAGTTTTTGGACACGGTCCAGTACACGAAGACTGGCATTCTGCGCTATGAACGTATCTTCGGTGAAGGATTCGTCAGTACTGGTGGAATAAGTACGTTCGTGCCTGGGCGAGTTCTCTGCTTGTTCTGCAAGATAAGTGAAGGAATTCTCCTGTTTGGTCAAGGTGATCTGTAATGTTGCTTGCGGATCTTGCAGAAACAACGGAGGAGTTCGTGGATATGCTCAACTTGAAGGCCGGAAATACTGTCTTGGATGTGGGTTGTGGTATTGGAGGTGGTGATTTCTACATGGCAGACAAGTATGACGTCGAGGTCATCGGCATTGATCTCTCTGTGAACATGATATCCATCGCGTTGGAGCGAGCAATTGGACTGAATCTTACATGCCAGTTTGAAGTTGCTGATTGTACCACGAAGGATTACCCGAAAGATTTTTTCGACGTTGTTTACAGTAGGGATACAATACTACACATTCAGGTAATGTAGTCTTCTGTATTAATGACCATAAATAAATCTGGCTCCCTAGTATAGGTGCCGACCGCACTCATCAACTTGAGGGTCGCCGATTTTCTGTTCACGTAAAGTTGTTATAAGGAGATCGAGATGTTATGAGAAGAATACGCTTGGATTTCAAACACTATTTGAGAGAGAGTCCTGACATTCATCTCCTTTCACAGGACAAACCTGCCCTGTTCAAGAGATTCTTCAACTACCTAAAACCTGGTGGCCGAGTGCTGATCAGCGACTACTGCAGAGCAGAGGGTGAACCTTCTGAGGACTTCGCTGCG
This sequence comes from Lunularia cruciata, assembly GCA_948567375.1. NCBI lineage: Eukaryota > Viridiplantae > Streptophyta > Marchantiopsida > Lunulariales > Lunulariaceae > Lunularia > Lunularia cruciata. The sequence goes on along the minus strand of OX419756.1, from coordinate 39,423,844 downwards.
TATATCAAGCAGCGTGGTTATGATCTGCATGACGTGCCAGCTTACGGCAGGGTAAGGTCTTAAATAGAATGTCCACGGCACCTTTAACATGATGAATGAAAGAGAGCTATCGTCAACTGCATTCTGATATTCTCGCTGCAATTTTCTCCTGCAGATGCTAGAAGATGCGGGGTTCGTCAACGTCCTCGCCGAAGACCGCACTAATCAGGTAGTTGACGCACTGCCTGTGTATGAGCTGCTTGTACTGCTTGTTATCTTTGTCATGAACTCTTCACGCACGAGGTGTTCACACTGAACTCAGAACTTATATGTATGTACTCTATGCATTGCCCCGTGCGCAGTTCGTCGAGATTCTGAATGCTGAACTGGAAGTTACTAGAGAGACGAAACAGAAGTTTGTCGCGGACTTCTCGGAGGTGATTATATGGGAGTCATTAACACGCAAGCGTTTCTGCTTTCACTTCTGCAACGTAAATTTCTTGTAGGAACAAATATTGAAGTTTTCAACGGGAAACCGACGTTACATTTAAGATTCTGACATGATATTTCGGAATGTGCAGCAAGACTACAACTACATTGTCGATGGATGGGAATCTAAGCTGAAGAGATGTGCTCGAGGTGAGCAAAAGTGGGGTCTTTTCTTTGGGTACAAGCCTGAATAGAAGTGGAAATCAACGTTGGAGGATGGGGTTTATACACCACGTCTGCTCTCTTTCTCTCCATGATCTTCATAAACACTCAAAGCTCTTCATCATTGAAGAATACTAGATTTCCGTCAGTGACACACACAAACACTCAAAAGCTCTTCAACCTTGAAGGTTACCAGATTTATCACCTGTGCAGAAGCGAGGGTATATTACTCGCGAGCAGCGTTTTTCCTCTGGTCATAATTAGTGCAGTTTGTATGTCTCAAAAGTAAACTTGAATGTGAGTAAGTGCTTTCATGCTGTCATAATCTGTGCAGTTTCCAGTCCCAAAAAGTAGACTTGAGGATCCAAGACCTCTTCGTGATTTCAAAAGCTATCAGCAACTCCCAACTTCTGTGGCGTGGCATGTACATATTATTCACCTTAGTTCAGCATAACTCGTGGCCGACTTCTGAGATGTCGTATCCTGCAAAACCCAAAATCTTTCTTTAGTGTCGAACTTTGTTTACGTATATACGTATCGACCTCTATAATACGGAAATAAATTGTTGTTCTTCAGCCCGTGCGCACCAGCCAAATTGCGATCACGCAGCGTTGTTCTTACCCTGACGAACATATCTGCATCATCACCGTAAAGTTAGATATCGTACAACGCATACACAGCCTCATCTCCAGAATGTTATTTACTTACTGTTTCTATAGTAGTACTAATCTGTACATGTGGCTTATAACCATACTATTTGGCAACAAATACCTCATGTACTTGTTCAAACGGAAAGTGAAGTTGAAGATCGAAAATTTTAACCTTGAAATGCAACTTGAAAAAATTGAAAATGATTACTTTGTAAGAAGAGAACCTTTGAAAGTGTTCACTTGGTTAACTTCTTTCCGGAGAAGAAGTATCCAATTGCCGATAAAAGCAAATTGCATTCCTCTCATCAAACAGGACCATCAAACAGAATGTGCAGATAATTTTGAGATAACCACTACCTGAAATTAAAAAATTTTCGAAACCTTCCCAGCGCATGTCGACATTTGTGTGCAATCCCGCACATATAAATTTCATAGTACGAAGTTAACGCCGGAGTTCACAGCATCCAGCATGTATTCTGGAAAATGTGTATGACAAAGAATGGTACTGTGTACTATCATCCGTTGAAACGGTGGACCCTTGCCCCTTTCTCTCCTATTTATGTATCCAAAAAAACCCCTTTCCCTCTGTGGGTCGTGGATACTAGAAGGCAGATTCCGTTGTACGACAAGGTCTTCCAGTCTTCGGTGTGTTGGTAGCAAAATTGATGTGCAGAACTCATGTCTGGAGAAGTTTCTACTTCTACAATTTTCATATTCGCAGGAAAATTTCCATCCCACCTCCATAGGTGCACCTGACCTCAATGACTTACAGTAACCACGAATCTCTGAGATGGTCATTTCCTTCTCAACAGTCACTTTGTCCTCCAGATTTTGGGTACCAGGACAGCTATCTGTCTCATGACAACATCCTGTTGTATATATATATATCTGCAGCCGTGAAATTTAGTAATGGGTTATTGAGATCTATTGAAATCATGAACTGGGTCCGAATGGTCCAACTCAATCGACTCTCGCCACTTCGGTTCAAGATGTTTACAGACATGTCGTGAATGAGACAGGAGAAGAAAAACACCATCAAATGCTACAATTGTTTTCCAACGGTCGATGAAGTGATGATTCAAGGCACAAGTACCGTGGTTTTGGGCACATGAATGCATTTCGTGGCGGAATCTTCGAGTCACTCTAACGCAGAAGCTAAACGAGATCACAAACAATCTACCATGTCGCACGATCCACATCGCTGCAAAAATTATCGTCCTACTGTACTTCTATATCTCACTTTCATCTTCGAAGATCGTATGATATAATATCGGAGTTGCAAACAGCGATGATGCGGGACCTTTGCGACAGTCGTACTACTTCACAGACTCCTATACGGCGGAGGATTGAAGCCGCATTTGAGCTTGAAACTGCTGCATCTGCTCCTCGATGCCCCGGACTCCCTCACTGTAAAACGGGTATTCGAAGAGGAAAATAGTTTTAAACCAACCGGGTAGCTTCACATACAACGATGGTGGTAACGGAATCACCGGACTTGTGGTCTTCTTGTAGTGGCGATACTCCGCATTGCTGCCATAGATTTTATCAAAATGCGCCTCGAGCACTGGAACTCCAGTAAGGATCAGCAGAGTGCAGCACACGAAGATCGGGCTGACAATAACCACCCATTGCCATTCACGCAGCACTGGAGTCGCGGAGATAAACAACCCCCACCATAACAACATCTCTCCGAAGTAATTCGGGTGTCGAGACCAGCTCCAAATCAAAGCATCGCACCATCGATTCTTGTGTTGAGGAGCTTCTTTGAACGTCAGCTTGATCTGGTCTGAAAAAGCTTCGATTTTCATTCCCAGGACCCATATCACCCAGCCGATGTAATCCTGGGGTCTGAGACTCGGATCATGGGTGCTTCCATTGACCACTGTCACTGGCAAGCTCACTGCCCACACAAATAGAGCTTGCATGCCCCAGAATGCAGCGAGCTTGAGGACACTGTTCCGCTGGTTGTTGAATCTCTTGTCTTCACCCCAGTCGAAGATCCTAAACACCAAGAAGAATCCCAAACGGAGACCCCATACGATCACGAAACAGGTTAGCACCAGTTGGCGAACATTGTAGGTACTTTTGAGGAAAAATGTTAGGATTGCAAGTCCCACGAAGTTGCTGGTTCCAGCGAAGTATGTGAGCTTGTCGGTGTTGAGTCCCACAGCCACGACTGCAAACACGAACTGATAGACGATAGTAACAATGGCGGTCAGTGCAAGGTAATGAGAGTCGTCCATAATGATGGTAGCAGGTGTAACGAGTTTACTCTTCTTCTCCTCCCTTCCACTACTTGATTCAATCTCCAAGTTGTTGCACCAGAACAACAACATATGCCTGAGGGTAACTAAGTCTAGCGGCAGCAGCAGATGCTCCTATCGGAAACTCGTCTGTCGCAGCTTCTGTCCGCTGCAGTTCCAAAAATCAGGAGTACTTTCCATTCAGTTCTCCCCCAAACTTCAACTTTAGGACGCCCCGTTAGCATGAGTTGGAGCTCTTTAGCTAAAAATACAGGGGGGACAACGTGAGTTTCGCATGATCATAACTACAGTGCTGATGTCGAGTCCTGCGCATTTCGTTTTGCAGCACCATCATGTCTTTGGGCCAGGCTCATCAGTGCCGAATTTCAAGCGGAGTCCCGGTTGATAGGGAGGATCTGAAAGACATCAATCTTAAGAGAATATTGTGGAAAAGGTAATCTTGGGGGCATTGGAAGCGCGGCACCAGCATGGGTGACTTAAATAGGGGAATTGCCCACGATGTTTTTGACAAAGACATTTATTGAAGACCAAACGTTGAACCTAAACGCTGCACAGAGAACCGTTGAAAGGCGCCGATATATAATTGACACAACCGAGAACGACAAGCATGCTCTGGACTGCTTCGAAGACCATCGTTGAAACGCCCTGGATTCACTGCTCATGTCGAAGAATATCTCGTCCGATTTAGTGACCTGTTTGTCACATATCGTGGACTGTCATGAATATGAATATGTCAACAGTAGTCGTTGTCGAGAATAGTCTCTGAAAAGCGAGGAACTGACAGACATGCTAGAGTCCGAGAAGTGAGCAGTCTCAATCTATCTGTCGAGATGACCCACAAATCCATATTGCCAATTAAGGGATACTGCTCAGATCGTCCACGTCCAGGTAAGATGTTTCTCCAATCCCTTCCATTCAATGCGTCCCTATCTTCTTCAACGCGAGCTTGCATCCATTCTTTTGGCTCCAAACCATCAAATTGCTGAGTGGTGAAATTCATAATACCTGTTCAAGGAACTCGATTGTTAGAGAGTCTAATTAGAGATGACTTTTAGTTTAAACATTACTCGTAATCCTGGATTAACTATGGTTAAGTAGGTCTGATAGAAGATACAAAATCAATTACGAGAATAGGATTGTTCATTTGATCTAAGCTGATGAAACTCAAGTGAATTGATATATGGTAATACTTCTTTTTGTCAATATTAATTTACTTTATCTTAGCCGGCCCCAGGTAGATAAATCATAAGTCCGTGGATACAATTATGGTTGGAGAGATTACCAACGATGAATGTAGTGTAGTGCACTAAGTATCCATCCGAACAGATGTTGATGATCAAGTTAAGGGGAACAAATCAAGAAGCACGAGCTACAGTTTGTCTTCAACATCTTGCACAATTAAGTTTACAGTGCAAAGGTTATTGTTTTATGTAAAGTTAAGAATGACAATGCCACGATGGGAGTAATTCTTATCGAAACTTAAGGAACTTATAATTTGTATGCATTAGAGTTTATAAATCTCAGTATATGAACTTCTTGCTCTCTGTGAAGAGTTTTCATAATCTAACCTTTCATATCATATATATAATAAGAATAAATTTATTGATCGGTGATTGTAGATAGAAAATTATCATTCTACGATCTTTAATTAACTTTAATTAATTAGGAAAAAATTCTTAATTTACTTATATATTTTATCCAATATTATAGTTATTATTGCGTGGATTTACCGTTCCAGAATCCCTCTTTTGCTCATGATTCACTGATGATTGGCATAATTTGTATCACTTTATCACTCTGTCTGTATATACCTTTCATGTAATCTGTGAAGATCATTATGCCTACAAAGGTTTTGGAAACATAAATATGTCATAGAATTTGCATATAGCATACAAAACATTAACCATGCACTCTCAAAAGATTTCTCAAGAAAATTATGAATAATAATTTAAATCTATAGAGTTGGAGAATTTTAGAAAGCTAACTATTAACTATTGTAGATAAAATGTGGCTTATTGGACTGATTCGAATTCATATTTCAATCCAGATAATAGATCTATATGCTTGTATATATTTCTCATATAAAACTCCGAATCCATTTTTATCAAGTTTCATAAAATTTCACATTTAGAACAACCGATAGACTTTGATACCAAAATATCATATGTGTAAATCATTTTCTTTTGTAAAATTGAATATAGATACTCTTATTTGTAAACGGGCTCTGATAAATCCACTAAGATTTATACTTATGTTCAATCATCAGAAACCAACATCCAGATTTATCAAATTTGTGACATTAACATTTTCTATCCTAATTCTGGATAAATATGGAATCTAAATTTAATAATAAGCACTTGTTGATAGATATTAAAAAAAATAAAACTGGATTTCAGTTGGTTGATTGCTCTGAATGTGCATACATATATATGGATTTTTAATATATACTTCTTGATATATTTTCTTAAACCTATTTTTATATTAGATCAATAGACATAAAGTATTTAAAGTATCCTTGTTGTGAAAGTTTAATACTAAAAACTATTGAATCCAAATCTAAAAGTATCCATTAATATATGTAAATAAGAAATTTTTCTTAATCAACTAAATGGTATAAAAAATTCACAAATGTACTAATCTACATTAAAAAAGTTGTATGTAATGATCAAAGTTATAGGTTTTTAATTATGTATTTTTGAAATTTTTCTATAAAAACTATTAATATAAAAAGATGAAGTTCCAAATACTTACCTAATGAAGGATTTCAAAATCCACATTGTGAAATCTCTAGTTTGTAGAATTTGGGAATGTTAAGTATTGATTGATATTGCCTCCAAATTTACTAATATGGTTTAGTGAACTGATGAAACAAAATTTCATCATGATTCAAACAATAAATGTAAAGCCAAACTCAGTCCATTAATCCAATAATTTAAACTTTAAATTTAAGATTTAAGTAATACATATAAAATTTTATTATCTGGAAATTCATATTTCAGATATAAATTTTGTATCCATATATTTATCCATTTATAGAACTTCCTTGAATTGGCCAAATGGAATCCAGTGCCATATATTTAAATCCAAATATATCCAATAAATATATAGACTCAAATGTCAATAATTTCATTTAGGAACTTTTAAGGAGTAAACTTTGGATACATTGATTTTGCTATTAACTTTTAGAAAGCTAATTAAAGTCTTATTTGAAAAATATAACCAAAAATACATTTATATATGATAAATAAATAAATAAATAGGTTAAATAAATAAAAATTAACTTATTAGGTGCTAATAAAAGCAAGAATGAAGATTGGTGCATCTTCAAATATACATAAGTTCAAAATCTAATTGTTTCTCTATTTTTATTCTATCATATGGAATCTAATTTGTGAGTTGTTTTAATTATTTAGAGTTAAATATATTTTTATGTTTAATAATCTTAGTTTAAATATGCTAAATAGTTGATAGACGTCATAATCTCTATATTTCTATTCAATCAAAAGGCACCAAAATTGTTTTAATTATTTAGTTTTAGAAATGCAATATCCTCATGGATATATATACATGTAAGGATGTAGATTAAATTTTCTAATAGACTTCCATGGTTTGATCAATGCACTTATACATCTAACCAAAATTTAGATTTGAAATTTAATTATTGAACCTTTCATTCTTGATTAATCTCTATATGTAGAGATACGTAATCAGAATAGAATTCTTTCCGTATGTATCATCTTGTATTTCTTTTCTAAAGATTTACAATAAACAAAATATAATAAGAGTATATCATCTCACAAACTACATCCTTATTATCATCTATTACAAGAAGTGTTGTAACTCATATTATGTTATCATTCTGCAAGTTCCTCTCAAGCATCACCATGCACTTGCTTGTTTTACTATTTCACTAAATTTGAAAATTGATATGCTTCTTCTTTGTTACTTTTTCTAGAGCATTATTATGTTATCTTTATGTATGTTATCTTGGATATCATAGTCCATCCATTTACATGGATGGAATATGGTATGGATGGACATAGTCCATCCATTTGCATGTTGTAGATAGTACTCCAAATTTTCAAATCTGAATGTAAGGACTTCTTCCTCTTTGTTACTCAGTTTAAGCACATGAAATGTAGTCCCTGTAGCCGCTGTCAACACTAAGTAATGATATTGCTCATGTCTCTAAGGTTACAAATAGGTCTTATGGGCAATTAGTTTTGATGTCATATTGGAAACTCAGATTTTGAATACCTTTTCTATGCTTGTTGAGATTAACACACATTAAACCATTTTTTAATATTTTTAATATTAAATTTTAGTTTAATTTTTAGCAAATTTTACTTTAGTTGATGTAGGAATAGTATTCATAAACTTCCTTCTTAGTGACGATGGGTCTATCTTTCTTATTTTCTCAATACAATATTCTTGTTTCACCATCTTATATTCTCAATATATCCTCTTTCTTTGGGTTGAAAATTCCTCTTATAATTTACATGAAAATTAAGTTGAATTAAATATTTAAATAATAAATATAATGGTCATGTAATTAAATTTCTAATTTTTCATATTAAATTAGTTCTACCATCTTTAAATAAATATTTTTCATCTTTAATTAGATTAAAACTATAATTAACTAAAATCTTTAAGCTATCGTCTTATTGAAGGAGTAGATTATGTCCATGTCTAGCAGGCCTTGTGAAAACTTGTAATCATTTTAGTTTAAACTTGTTTTACTCAACCTGCTTAATGTATCGTTGTTAATCTTGAGAAATCCGGAAATTACACAATTATAAAATATTATTCCAGATTAATATACAGAAATTTGTCGATTGGTCAAATATAATTCTGGATCTTGAAGTTCAAACATGAATTACGGTGGAGTTAAGCAAACATGTCTTATTTTGGTCATCATGTAGAAGTACAGTTCCCCGCGTACGCATCTTCTTAGTCTATAAACGTGGTGCCAGTAGGAATCGATAAAACATTAATTTTATTAATTTATTATTAATTAATTTAGGAAAACGCTTATATTTTCGTCATATAAAAATTACTATAAATGTACTGTCAAATATATATCGGGAAATGAGAACAAAAACCGATCTTTGAACGAGGAATCATGATCCCATTGAAAGTGCATAAAAATGTATACATACTGTCAAATGAAATGATCAAATCAACAGAAAAGAATTGAAAGGCACATGCTGAAAGGTGATGAGCGATAACATGCAGAACGAAATTAAATCAAAGCAAGATCAAGATTTGATCCAAAGCTAAAAGACCTGCAGAGACTAATAATTAACGTGTGTAAACGAGAGGGGGTAATCAAACAGAATAGACATGTGTGACAACACGAAGGAGGGGGAGATCCATCAAGCTTTACAAAGGAAAAGACATAGGAGATAAAATGGGGCTAAACTCCAATGGTATCCAACACATAATAGAAGAAAAAGAATGGAAATGAAAAGTAACACGAATCATCGAAAGAAGAAATGAACAGAAAATAAAACCTGCGAAGAAACCGTTCATTTGCATGAAAACGATTATGGATGTATACAGGACAAGATATACTGGTATACGAGAGCCGAGCAGAAGCAGTTCCCAGAACGGCTTATCCAGAATTCACGAAACGCAAATGATCGAGAAGCAATATGTACATAATTCACAATGTTAGAATAGTGTTAAAGCCCTAAGGTAGAATGCATAGAATGTAACCTGTAACAAAGGCATAATTGATACTCACCGATGGTCTCCAGACTAGTAAACAAAGTGAAACAAAAGCATCTATGCAAACGAGTGCAAGGTATAGGAAATGTTATGTAAGAGCCTGCCAGTAAACAATGCGTGATCGATAAAGATTAAGACCGTGGGCTGGAGTCGGGTAGGACCATTGTAGAATGGGAGAGTTCGAGCCAAGAATCAATCAAAGGAGAAATATTAGAGAGGGAATTAGCTGGGGAATGGAGAAATGCAAGAGTTGTCGGATTGTGTGGCTGCATATACTAGTCGAAGTGTAACAGGGGAATGAGAGCAAAGTGTAAGAAGATAGGATATAAAATATATTACTACACTCGATCGATAAAGATTAAGACCGTGGGCTGGAGTCGGGTAGGACCTCTGTAGAATGGGAGAGTTCGAACCAGGAATCAATCAAAGGAAAAATATTAGAGAAGGAATTAGCCGGGGAATGAAGGAATGCAAAAGTTGTCGGATGGTGTGGCTGCAGATACTGGTCGAAGGGTAACAGGGTAATGAGAGCAAAGTGTAAGAGGATAGGATATAAAGTATATTACTGTTCGCGCTATGGATGCTTGAGTCTTTATAAACACTAAACAACAAAGGGAAACAGAAGGTGGCAATAATAAACCTCCTCGAAAACACCTACTAACCTTTAAAAGGAATGTCTAATTTTCATAAGATTCATATTTGAAATCTTCTAATATCAACAGAAGTAATGCAACCTAATAAAATTTAAGAATAACACCTGTATACAAATAGCATACATCGAATTAACGGAAATATATACTCAGCGCATGCAGAGAAATTACCTCACCGGGGAAAAAAAGCGAACGCGAAGACCCCATCGAGCCAAGCAAGGGCGAGACAAAAGAGGGACACTAGAGGTAAAATGGAGTTAAGCCCCGATAGCGGGAAAGGCGTTCACATAGAACACATGAAGGATGGGAAGACAGCCTTAAGATATCCACGCTACTATTCAAGTTGTAAACATCTCCAATGGAAAATCGACTAAGGATGAGACAAAAAGAGGTGAAATGGAGCTAAGCCCAATAGGGGTTTTGCCCTAAGATATCCACGCTATTCAAGTCTAAACATCTCAATGGAAAATCGATGACTTAATGAGCCAGACAAGAAAAATTAAGTTAAGCTGAAGTTTGGAATCGTGTAGGAGACCTGAAGACGAAAGTGGTGGAAGATTTGTGAGTCAAGCAGATCGTGGTTTCGGAAATCACTCAAAGGACGGGGGAATTAGAGCAAAGTGTTAAAGGGCCGGATATAGAGTATATCCCCACATGTGCTATGCTATGAATACATGAGTCATAAAACACTGCGGGCAAGTTCATAGCACATTGAGTACTAGAACACTAAGGCAACCAGAAGGCGGTCAAAGTAAGTTTCCTCGAAAGCCTCGAAAGCACATACGACTTCATCAAATACCCAACAAGATGTCATACCCGCCAGACGTAGGGCCGAAGTAGTTTAGCAAATGTCAATACTCCTCGAAGAGGACTGCATAGAGTACATCGCCTTATGTCCTATGAACGCATGGGTTCTAAAACACAAAAACACATAGGGGCGCACAAGGTGATCATAGTAAACCCCCTCGATTATTCGAAAGATATTATTAATTTAGACTCAATTAATTCTAGAACACAAAACCACCGAAGGAAAGCCAAATGGCGGTCATAGTAAAGCCACTTCATCAATACCCACAAATCTAGTGTTGAAGTAACTGAGCGAATGTTAATTCTAAAACACTAAGGGAAACAAAAGGCGATCATAGTAAGCCTTCACGATTGCAGGTACGACCTCATCAGTACCTACAAATATAATTCTAAAGTAACTAAAGTTCGGAGGGATGCAAAAGGTGACCATTGTAAACCATCCTCGATTGCAGGTCCGACCTCATCAATACCAACAAATGGAGTGCCAAAGTAACTGAACTTCCTCGAATGCACTCACGATTTCATCAATACCAGCAAATGTAGGGCCGAAGTACCTGCGCGAATGTTAGTACCCCTCGAATCGACTTCCCTTCGAAAGCTTATTAGTGTCAAATATATAATTCAGTTCCAAATACTCATGAGTGTCAAATATGTAATTCACTTTCAAATAAAATTTCTTTGGACCCAAGTCTTCTAACATCTAGGTCCGAAGACTAACCTAATTGATGTGATTTAAATTTTTTTAATACAGTCTTGTACTTTATTCGTGATTTTTATTCAAATTAATTGATTGCACCTAACTTGCTCTATATTATTTAATCAAATGAAAATAGATATTGTCGCTGTCTGAACATTTTATTTTATTTGTTTAGAATGATAACTAATCATACTTCAAGCACATGATAACATCATTACCATGCAAAGTAAGAACAGGAACTTATCTCAGGAAGGCACAATACAATACAAACACTTATCACTAGACGGAGGAACACATTGTCACCATATGCTCTTGTTACATAAACTATGCGACAAACTTTTCCACTTTAGTCAGAATTATCTGCTGAAGCCCATCGAGATTCCTGAGTAGTCCTTGAACTTCAAATCACAGGACGAAACTTTCCTCGAGACCCAGATGGTACTCGGGCAGATCATAAAGTATCGTCTACAGCCACTTTCTAAGCGAATTTGGCAACAAAACGGTATAGTGGCCTTCTATGAAAGCTAAGATTGAGCCAACCCAACAAATTTGAGACCGATTCAGTTCAATACATTTATCAAATCATCCCATCATTGGCAGCCATAAACGCGGAGTATACCATGAAGATTGAGACGATGGGCAAATAATAAAGCTTTAAATTCAGGCTTAGGTTTGGTGCAGGTGTGCAACACAACGCTATGAGTTAAACAATCACTGTCAGTCGTCTCACAGACGCTCAAAAGGGGATTCGTCCTTATTGGATACAGTCTCAAGAACATACACTAATAGTATACATAATTACACAGGGGAAGGAGGGTGGGCGGACGATAAAGCAGCCAAAGTCTAAATCTAAGCTCTTATATCGCGAAGTGCCTTCGCACGGGAAACCCATGATATGACCTATAAGAGTGACCAACTCCGCTGACGTTGCTCGCAAGTTCCTTCGAAGAGATAAAATAGTACGATAAATTGAGAATCCATTGATCTCCCTGCTGCATACTATGATCCGATAGTCCAGATCCTGCCCCCTTGAACCGGACACTTTAGAAGTAGAAAAACTAACCACGCTTTGGAGCTCGGACTACTTTTTGGTTAGCATCCTTGAAAATGCGTACCCGAGCAGTATTGTAATCCATGGTAATGAACGAATCCTCGGGAACGACAACCACCTTGAGCTGGGGATGATCTTCTTGAATTTTTTTCTTTGCCTCCTCAGCATCCTGTCCGACAAAATGTGCCCAACCTGCAAAATATACGGATAATAAAATTTCTCGTCCGATACAAAGAGAAGGCAGATTTACAGGTTACGATGGAGATTTAGTAACAACCGACGACCTAAGTAACCGCGGAGAAGGTTCGATTCTAGATCCATCTTAGATCCATGGATTCTAGATACATCCATAATTGAGAACGCACATTATGAGAGAAAACGTTGCTATGTCGCGCATCTATACCCTACCTAGCTACCTTGTAAAGACTCCGCTCACATCTACTCAAGGAGTCCCGGTACTCTTGCGTCCAATTGAACGACTACAGAAACATCTGCTCTTCAATATAGTTATAGGTGAATAGAACCAGAGAAACAGAGACAGAATTATGGTGCATTAACCTTCCAACTGTCAGACATTCATCACCGGCAATGAACGAGAGGCTCATCATCGTTTCCAATCCCATCTTACACAACGCGATCTCAAGAACAAAGGTCATCAAAACCAATACCACAATTTTAGGATCGTTTATTAAAACAAGGTCTATCAGAAATTGTGCCTCTAATCAGAATGCCAGATTGAAATAAACATTAACAATCAACACACTTACGCTGCTCAACATTCGCTGCTGCCATCCTGTCTGGTTGATCGGTACGATGTGGTGGTGTGATCTCGTTGATAGTCGGATATCTTCCCCGTCCTTGCGTGTTGAAAGTCACTGTCCTCACTTCAGATTCGACGGTAGCTGATAATGTCCTGTAAACGAGCACCGAGAGAAACACAACCGCTGCAAGAGCAAAAGTGATAGAAGTAAACAACTGAAACGGCGACCGGAGATTGCGCGGCCGGGTACTGGACGATGATTCCATGACGCGTTCGATCCTCTTCGACTCTTCGAACTCAGACAAACCTCACTGTCACACTTTCGATTCTTCGATAGCTTCACCTTGCGGCCCTTGCCTTTAGTTTCACTTAACTTCAAGTTCCCACGTGTCGTCCTGAGATGCTCACAGGTGGCAACTGTAACAGCCGATACGCTCCCCACTATTCACCGCCGGATCCGCATTTTTAAGTATCCCCGGGCTTGGTGAACTATTACCACGTCAGGGGCGTTGACGGAGTTTCCGAATCGCCTTCTTCACAGCGGACAGTTCTGTACAGTCGTGGTATACTACAGTAGTCGTGGTCGTGACATTTTCTTCTTGGAAAATGTAGCTTGGTCCAAGGAACATTGGGGGTGTCAGTTACAAATTCGCGTGTACTATATTAAATTAAGATTTTAATAAACGAATAAACCGGAAATAAATTATGGGTGAAGATTTCCAAACCATAGAAGGTTACGGTCACCTTTAGATCATCCGTAACATTTAATACCAAGGCCTTTATCCATAAACAAATGAAATCTCGAAAGGCACGTTGCAATACCGGTAAAATTATAATTGAAACCTACCCAGTGGGGTTTTAGGAATAGTTTTACTAGAAATTGATGGGTTTTATAGAAATACATTAAAGCCCGTCAATTCTTCAGACACCTACTTACGGACTTTCTAGAACTCCGTAAATTCCGTAAATATGTGTCCAGGTACTCGTGAAAGAAGAAGGGGTCTCAAATACAACTTTAACATGCTGTATAATTTATTGATGGGTGAAATTTTGGATGGATTCATTTTTCTACAGATTTTATGGGGGTGCTCGGAACCTCTTCAAATGGGTCATCTTTCATCTTTCACGTCACCCAATGCCCGGAAAATCCTATGATCCCCATGTGCATCGTTACGGTGTTTATAAAGTTCCATACTCTATTTATGGGAAGCTTATGGATACCCGGATACCTCCATTTAAAACGCCCTCCTGTATGTGAGGAAGGTCTTTCGGTTCAACAGGCGTATCACGAACATGTGATGATACGAGAGTGACAAGTTACCTTCTTCTTTGATCGAGTTCCTGTTATATCTTCTCCAAGGTTTACGCTTACTTCGTCAGGCGATAGTCTACTACATCTTTGACACAAACATGTCTTTCTATAGCATTCATTGGACGGGAAGTGGAAAGGGAACATGAGAGTGAGAAGGGAGTCAAGGATATTCTAGAGTTTTAGAGAGGTAATCTGCATACCTCACAAGAATGCAGATTTTAGATTTTACTCATTTTTCAATTTCGGTTCCATTGGTACCAAGATTGAAGACTATGGAGATTGAGTAGAAAGTTATGAGGACTTTTAGGTTTTTTAGGGTTTAGAGTGACTATTTCACATTGAGAGAGTGATGAGTTTGGAATTTTTGTTTCTAATCTCTTGGTTTTCATGATTGAGTACCATGGGAACTTAGTTTGAAATTTTTTGAGATGGAAAGTGAAAGTTATGAGAGTTTGTAATTTTTAGGGTTTGGAGAGATTGTATTTTTCTCATATGAGTTTGGATGTGAAAGGTTGCGGTTTTGTAGGTATGTGGAGATATGGAAAGAAGTACCATGTGTTACTATTGTTATTCTTGTGTTGGCCATGGTTACACTTCCCCATGTGGGGCCGCCTAGAGTGGCTAGGGATACACCATGCAAGGTGTGTTATCAATATTTTGTCTTGTAATGTGTAAAGACCCATGTGGGAAGGATGCACAAGGACTATGATCGGACCACTTGGGATGCTCATGTGAGACGAGCAACCACATTGACAACAATGACACTCAAGACGTCGTGCGTATATACATCGCTACACAACATACATCGTTGTCAACATCATACACTATAGACACATAACTCACACATAAGTCATACATAGACTCTAAAGAAACACAATAATTAGTTTGTTTCCACCACTCAAATCAAATCAACTTAGATCAGTAGTTGATTTGTCATTCTAGAAACTGCCAACAACTAGGCAATGATTACAGACACTCTCTGGATCTGTGACCTCAATAACTCCTCATGTATACGCTAAGAGGGATACCACCAAAGCCTCAAAATATATACAGAGAAAGGTAGATGCATGCCAACCTGGCATCATCTCCTCATCTATCTCACCATGCCAACGTGCTCCAGTCAGTCTGATCTTGCTGGCTAGGACATGGGTTTCTACTCAACCCATCTGCATCACGGTTCACCATTCCAGGTCTATGAATAATAGTGAATTCATACTCTTGTAAAATCAGAGCACATCGTGCAAGTTTCCATGAAAGCTTGTTGGACTCAATCAACCACTTTAGTGACTGACAATTAGTAATGAGAGTAAAGGGGTTACCAAATAGGTAATATCGGAAATGTGCTACTACCCAAACTGCTGCCAAGCACTCTTCCTCATATGAACTATACTTTGCCTCTACTAAATTGTTGGAATGACTAGCATAGGCCACCACAAACTCTTTCCTCTCATCATGATGATGGGTGAGCACTGCTCCAAGCCCCAACAAACTCCAATCAGTGTGAACCTAAAATAGTCGTCCTCTGATCAGTCTCTTCAAAATAGGAGTAGATGTCAACTTCTCCTTGAGCTCTACAAAAGCCTTCTCTTGCTCATCTCCCCAACACCACTCTTGTGTAAGCTTGGTCAGCTTTGTCAAGGCCTTGGCAATGGCACTAAATTCCTCTAACATAATGGCAATAGAAGTTTGCCAACCCAAGGAATGCTTGCACTCTACTAACATCCGTAAGTCAAGGAATACGTGCAATAGCCTCCACCTTGGTCAGCTGAACACCAAGTCCTTCGGGGTAGATAGTGTGACCCAAATACTCAACCCGCTTGTGGAAGAACCTACACTTCCCAAGATGTAATTTGAGTCCATGAGATCTCAACCTCTCAAACACCTCCAACAATTGTCTCTCATGCTCCTCTATGGTAGTGATATAGACCCAAATGTCATCAATATAGCACCAAGCAAAATCCAATCTAGCTAGGATCCTATCCATGACCCTCTGGAACTCAACAAGAGTGTTCTTTAACCCAAATGGTAAGAACCTCTACTGATATAATACATCCTTGCCGTGAGGATCAATAGCCCAAAATGTTGTCTTGGACTTATCCTCCTCCTTGATTGGCATTTGATGATATCTTGCTTGAAGATCCAAAGTATTGAAGACCTTTGGATGCCCAATAGCATAAAAAATCTCCTTCGGTGTAGGCATGGCATACCAATCAGCCCTAGTATATCAATTGATAGGAAGGTAATTCACACATCTACCTATTTGTGTAATTTCCATGCATATCCTTCTTGGCTGGCATCACTGTAGCTGATGCATACTCTCCATGTGAAATCTCCACCAAACCAACCTCAAAAAGATCTCTAATCCAACTTTGAATCAATTTCCTCTCCATATTACTACATTGATAAGGACGTCGGAATATTGATGTATTGCTAGTCAGCTCAATCCAAATACCAAGTCCTTTCAGAGCACCCAAATCCTTCATATTGAAGAAAAAACAACTTGTGTAGCTCCTCAAAAACCTCCAAACTTTCCATCTTTCCTCTTCTATAAGCTTGGGTCCAAGATCTAGCAGCCAAGTATCCTTTGTAATTGTCGTAGGAGTAGAAGACAAACTAATTGGCTATTACATTGGACCCTTGGGAGCAATAGCATCATGCTCCTAAGCACTAGAGGTCCCAATCTCAGTGTGAAAAACTCCCTCCACTCTAATTGTAAGCTCCACACCTCTAGCAGCATCCCAAGTAGATCAAGTGTGTAATCCAAGTAGCTTACGCTCACCTGGATGGACTCCAAGTAGACCACTCTCCCTAGTAGCTATTGGCTGTGTTCCAAGAATACCATGTCCACTAGGTCCACCAGGTCCATTGCTCCTAGCATGTACTTGAATCATCTTGATAGGCACAAGGCTCACAAGTGTTTGAGTGGTGATGCATATCAAGCATATCCTATGTTGCTCTACCAAGCCAAGGCTGACAATCCAAGTCAAACAGTTTAGGTCCATAGCTTGACCTAACACTTTACATATGGATGCCTCTGACATTGTTGGAATAGTAGTAATATTGGTGTGAAAACCCATCACCCTCTCTCTCTCATTGGCGTTAGGCTCCACTAATTGCTTTAATAGTGAGTCCCAAACAAGTCCAAGACCTCCCTCTCAAAAAGCATGGGAGCTTGGGAAACTCATAAGTGTGAGAAAAGCGGTTGTAAGCTATATAAATAGGTCCACCACGGCCATTGGTGACCTATCAACCACCACCACTATTTGAGATTGGTGCCCAACATCCAAGATGTCATCAACAATGATATGGTCTAGTAGCTGAATCACATCATATGCATGTTGTAGAACCTCTCTGGGTAAGAGGTTCATCCACCAAAGACAAAGACGATGAGCCCATGATCCCATTTTGGCTGCATCTATCAAAATAGCAGGTCCCATCCAAGAATGGACCTAATGTGTACTTGCCACCACTCGGGTACAAGAATCACCCATCAAAGGGCTGTTCTCCAAACTATAAGCTAGGAAAACATACTGATGAACATGGAGATGTTGTAGTATCCATAACATCTTCCAAAACATACCGGAATGGTGATCTTGAAGACCCAAACCTCAGCTAGCCTGTGTATGTCCTTGACATGGCCATCCCAAATCACCAAATGAATAGGCTCATATTGCTCCAGATCATGTGTTCCTAATAAGGAAATGTATGTTGGTAGGGCCTTTTGGTAACCCTTGATTGATGACATTGGTAATAACTCAAGATACCGATTGACCAAGTGTGCCACATGATGGAGAGAGACTTGCCTAGTAGTCTCATCTCTCTCCACATACAAGTACCTCTGTACTCTTATACCCGCCTATAGGACTGCAACTAGTCTGGTGCTAATCGCACCAAACAACTCCAATAGACATACTCCCTCTACTGGATATTGCCAAGCAATGAGTGTGATATCTAGGGGTGTCAAGGTAATTGACTCTAGAGGCTCATTCTCACACTCATCTCTTGGTGGTACAAAGGCTCTACTCCAAGTCTATTGCACCAACCGATCTACTGCAATGCCTCTTTCAAAATCCACAATGGAACATCTAAGGTGGATGGAACAATCTCACTTGTAGTCCAAATCCAAGTGATATCCTTTGGTATTGGAGTATCCTCTGCATGGGTGTTCTCCTCCAATAAGTCACCAGGCCAAGTAACAACACCACTAAAAGATGAAACTGATGTTACCATGGTCCCGGACTATAGTGAACCAAGATTGCCATTACTGAAGCATATTGGTAGGCAACATACTCATCCCTCACTAGACTGCCAACATGGTCTATAGGAAGTTGTCTCCTATAATACTCCAAGGACAAGAGAAGAGAGAAAACACAGATTGCACACTCAAACATTCGCTGCCCCAAGGGAGCACCTTCTCTTTATTATATAGACAAAGAGGATCTCCTCCAAAGAAGCTCCACCATAGGATTAGGGACATAGATAGGTGACATGTCAGCAAGCTCCACCCTTGGATTACTTACTTGGATGGGTGACCTGTCTGGTCTAGGTCCTATCTGGTTGGTCAAACAAGCTTTGACCAGAGGGAATCTTTTAGGAGATCTTCTTGTAGGAATCTCAGAATCACGTGAGTAAGGTACCATTGGAAAGCTCTTGATGAGACAAATCAGGGGGGAGGGAAGGCCAGCCTTTTCTTTGTTAGGGAGGAGGGGAGAATGTGCATATTTTTGAGGCCTAATACATCCGTTTAGGCCTCCGAAATTGCCTTCAAAGATTTCAGGCATATTTTGGTTCCTACTCTATTAGTAGAAGTCCCCTTTTGGTGATACCTCTTTCTGATCTGTTTAGTCCATCATGTGTAACATCCTTCCAGATGTTACCAAACCAATTCTCACCTTTAAATCATATGTCTAGCTATTGGTTCTAAGGTTCTCAAGTCTATTTTGGTTTCTGCCCTATTAGTAGAAGTACTCTTTTGGTGATACTTCTATCTGATCTATTTTGACCATCATGTATAAAATCATTCTAGAAGTTACCAAACCAAATTTCACATCTAGATCATATGGCTAACCCTTGGTATTATAGACCTCCCTCCTTTTAAGACGCAACGTCCTCGTTGCGCAATTGTTGCTCAAATGCTTGTACCAACACCGGTGCATGTGCCAAATTGGCAGCGGGTTCCTAGGCTACTTCATAGAGGGGGTAACCTTTCCATTGTACTAGATATTCCACCCGCGGATGGCGAGTACCACGCATGCGTTTTTGGAGAATCCGCTCCACTTCATATTCCTCTATGCCATCAATGAGTGTCGGACAAGGTTGAATGTCATGTGTGGAAAGACCTTGGCTTGATCGGGGAGCATATCTGCATAGTAGGGAGACATGGAACATTGGATGGATCTTCATATGTGGTGGTAGCTCAAGGTGATAGGCCACAGCGTCGATGCGACAAAGAATCGAGAAAGGCCCAATAAAACAAGGTCTGAGCTTACGAGATCCAACCAATGTGAGGTTGGTTGTCGATAGCCACACTTGATCCCCAACATTGAACTCCATGTGCCGACGGTGTGCATCAGCATACTGCTTTTGTCAATTTTGTGCAATCTGTAACCTGTGCTTGGCGCTCTCCACACCTTGTTGGATTCTAGAAACAAATGTGTTGACTGCATCAACCTTGGTAGTCACTGGACAGATCTTCATCAAGCTAGAAGGTGTGAAGGGATGCTCACCATACATGAGGAAGAACGGAGTGACCTGGGTGGAGGCATTCACTGAATTGTTGTAAGCAAATTCCACCAATGGTAGTAGGGTGTCCCACCTCTCTTGCTCTTCTAAGGTGAAGCCGCGTAACATGTCTTCAATCATGCGATTAGCCCGCTCTATTTGGCCATCTGTTTGTGGGTGGTAAGCTATAGACATGGCAAACTTGGTTTTGAAGAAACCAAAGAGTGTTTGCTAAAACAAACTGGTGAATTAGGTGTCTCTATCGATGATGAGTACTCTAGACAAGCCATGGTGAGCAAAGACTGCATCTAAGTATAGTTGAGCTAGTTGTGGAGTGGTCACCTCCTTGGTGGTAGGGCGTACATGAATCATTTTGCTGAGCCGGTCCACAAAGACCACAATGGAGTCAAACCCTGAGGTGGTCTTGGGTAATTCGTAGACAAGATCCATACTCACTTGTTCCCAACGTTGGGTAGGAGTGGAGAGAGGTTGAAGGAGCCCTGTAGGAGCTTGATTAGAAGCTTTGTTTTGTTGACAAAGTGGGCAGCTACGCACATAGTCCATCACGTCGTTGCTCATCTTGGGCCAATAGTAATGGCGCTTGACTACATCCAAGGTCTTGTCTACTCTGACATGAGTTGCAATGGCCGAATCATGACATTCTGCTAGAATGATGGTGCGTAAGTCTGGGACATTTGGGATCCATAATCTGCCATTCTGAAAGGTAAGTCCTTGGGTGCTGGTGATACCTTTAGACGATTGCGCTTCTACAATCTGTGGATCAGTTTTTGTAGCAACTAGAATCTCTTGCCAGAATTTAGGGTTAATCTTAACCTCTGCCACCAAGTTGTTGGCCATTGGCATACGGGTGAATGCATCTGCCAATTGTTTCTTACCTTCCACGTAGGTGATTGTCATGTTGAAGCATTGTCGCCACTCTGCCCACCGAATTTGGCGACGAGATAGATCCTTCTGCGTCTCGAGGTAGACTAGAGGTTTGTGGTCTGTCTCTATTACAAATGCCTTCTTGCCCAGGTAGTGCTTCCAATGCTTGGTTGCTAGAACGATGGCCAGCTCTTCCCGTTTTGTGGTGTGGTAGTTGCACTATGCCGGTAACAACTTTCGAGAGAAATATGCAATTGGATGCCATCCATCATGCTACTCTTGTTGTAGGACTGCTCCTATTGCTACGCTTGATGCATCTGTAGCCAACTTGATTGGACGTTTTGGGTCATACCATTTCAAGATTGGTGCATGTAGCAAGGCAGCCTTCAATTCTTGAAAGGCCAACTCTTGTGCGGTTCCCCATGTCCACTTCTTCCCCTTGCCAAGTAGTGCCGTTAAAGGCTGTGCAACCTTGGAGAAGTCCTTGACAAATCTACGATAGAATCCCATCAACCCCAAGAAGCTCTTAAGTTGAGTCTGATCTTCTAGGGCATTCCATTTTTGAATGACCTCTATTTTATCTGTCAATACTTGAATGCTCTCTGCACTTACTCTATGCCCTAAGTAGTCTACTTCAAACTTGCCAAACTCATACTTTGAGATTTTGGCGTACAACTGATTTTGTCTTAGAATCTGGAGGACCTCTCGTAGATGTTGTTTGTGTTCTGTCATCGTACTACTATATACTAAGATATCATCCAAGAAGACAATAATAGACTTATCCAAGTATGGACAAAATATGTCATTCATTAGGCTCATGAAAGTGGCAGGTGCATTGGTGAGGCCAAAAGGCATCACAAGATACTCAAAGTGGCCATACTTGGTTCGGAAGGCAGTTTTGTACACATCCTCCTCTGCAATTCGGATTTGATTATAACCGCTTTGCAAGTCCAGTTTGGTGAAATATCTTGCTCCATGGAGTTGATCAAACAGGTCATCCATGCAAGGTAAGGGGTATTTGTTCTTCACTGTTTGCTAATTGAGACCTCGATAGTCAATGCACATGCGCATTGTACCATCCTTCTTCTTCACAAACAAGACAAGGGCCCCATATGGTGATACGCTAGGTTAGATGAACCCTTTCTGTAGCATCTCCTCAATTTGAGTCTTACACTCCTCCAACTCATGAGGTGATAGGCGATATGAGGCCTTACAAGGAGGTCTCTTCCCCGAGAGTGTCTCTATTTTGTGATCTACTCGCCTTTTAGGTGGTAATCCTGAGGGTAGATCATCAAGAAAGACATCTTGAAACTCATCCACCACATCCTTCAATTTCTCAAGAATTTTTCCAGCAAGTTGTGCACTCTAGACTTCTCTTATTAGACCCATAAAACATCTATCGGTCTTACAGACAGTTGTCGTCCCTACGACATATAGAGGCAGTTTCTACCTGTGTGATTTTTCTTTAACCCCAATGATTGACCATTGGTGGGTTCTCACTACTTTCTTCCTCCAATCCATCATTGGGTTGTACTGCTCCATCCATGGCATGCCTTAAATTGCATCATAACGGGCTAACTGTATCACTCGCCACTCAATTGCTTCCTGATATTCTCTTATAGAGAGAGTTACCCGTCTAGGTAATGATTCAATCCTCTTTGTTTGCCCATTTGGTAACTCTACTTCTTCACTTCCATCTCTCTCTAGATCCATTCCCAATCTTATTGCAATAGAGCGAGACAAGAAATTCTTTGTTGCTCCCGGATCTATTAATACTCTCACTTGATTACCTTCTAGGATTCCATTCACGACAATCAATTGTGAGGTTGCCTTTTGGGATCTTTGCGCATTATTCTTCTTCCTTCCCTTGCTTGTCTGCTTCCTTATTGAGCCAATAAGGCCGTGAGGTACATTTACTGGCAATTTTTGTTTTCCAAAGTGGTTTCCACCTCCTCCTCTTCAATGTGCCTCTCCATGTTGTTCAAAGATTGCCTATACGAAGGCCGAGGGCCTCTAGGGAAACGAGTGCGACAATTGGTAGATATGTGCCCAATACGGCCACAATTGTAACAACGACGTTGTTCTCCTCGAGTCCCTTCTTCTTGTGGGACTCCATCTCTTTGTTCTTCTACCCGCCCCCGCTCTCCTTGAAGCGGCCGTGCTCCTCGATCCCAGAATCGAAGGTTGCCCAATTCCATCGGTACTGGTCCACCCATGTGTGGCATTTCTACCCGATAATGTTGAGGTAGAACTACTCCTTCACCTCCACCTAATGCTCCTGCTATTCTTTGCGCACAAGCAATGGCTTCAAATACCGTGCAAGGGTTTTGCACCATGACTTCTTGGCGAATCCGCTCTTTCAACCCTTGTTTGAAATTGTCGAGAGCCTCTGCTAGACTCATGTCGGTAATTGCGACTTGTAGATCCAGGAATGCCTCCACATACTCTTGTATGCTATTCTTTTGTCTCAATCCCCATAGGCAGGTTTGAGCCATCTGCATAGAATCCACCAATTGGAAATTCTTCAACAGTCCTTCTTGCATTGCTGTCCATGTGATCTCTCTTCTCTCGGCCAGCATGGATCATTCCCAAGCATCATACCATGTGAGCGCTTTATCGGTCAAGTACCCACATGCAAACACGCATGCAGCATGCTCTGTGATCTCTGTTGAGAACAATCGGAAATATCAATTCATTCTCGAGATCCAATTTTCCACTACTCCTATCAAACGCTGCCCTTTGTAAGGCTCGATGTTGCAGGTCTTCTTCATCCGGAGTAGCAATGTGGCTTCATCGTTGATAAGGTTTGTAGGCCTCTCCAAGTACTTCGGTTGCAGGTACTGGGTTTTGAGACGGCTCTTCTCCTTGCATGGCTTGATCGTTCCTGATGATCTGCACTTGACTTTGTAATGTCTCCATGGTCATCTTAATCTCTCAAAATCATTCAGCATCCCTTGCATTCCTTGCACCAGCTCTTGCAACTACGGATCCATGGTTCCTGCAACACCCAATTGCTAACGTCTACTTCAATACAGAGTCAATATAATCACTTTGGAAGGTGCATGAACTATCGGAACTACCATTGGGACCTCAGAAGCTATCACTCGTTGAAAATACTCCTCACCAAATTTCCTAACCACAAAATCTCTAAACATCACTTTTGGCCTCACTACATAACGGATTTCTACTTGAGTGTTGAAAGGGAGAGGATTTGGGACATTCATATCCATATTATCATAATAGAATGTAGATCGTCAAATCCCACTCTCTGTCATATATCACCACAGGTAGAATCATCGGGTTTGGTGAGTTCATCACTCTGTCCATGAATTCTGCACCAAAGTGATAAACTAGCAATACACTCATCTTCTCACGCTGGATGTACATAACCTTCATGTGGAATGGGTTTGAAAATGGAAAGCTAAGTGCGCGAAATTGTCCCCCCGGTGCATCCATCCCATCCGCTCTCTAAAGCCCTTCCTATGTCTAGTGATTACTCTATATTCTCCACCTCAAATTACTCAGTTTCAGTAGTTCGTGCTATTCCAAGAGGGGTGATCCACTCTCTTGGACTAGAACACTTGCTCTGATACCATTGTAATACTCCGAGGACAAGAGAAGAGAGAAAACATAGATTGCACACTCAAACATTTGATGCCGCAAGGGAGCACCTTCTCTTTATTATATAGACAAAGAGGATCTCCTCCAAGGAAGCTCCACCATAGGATTAGGGACACAGATAGGTGACATGTCAGCAAGCTCTACCCTTGGATTACTTACTTGGATGGGTGACCTGTCTGGTCTAGGTCCTATCTGGTTGGTCAAACAAGCTTTGACCAAAGGGAATCTTTTAGGAAATCTTCCTGTAGGAATCTCAGAATCACATGAGTAAGGTACCGTTGGAAAGCTCTTGACAAGACAAAGCAGGGGGAGGGAAGGCCAGCCTTTTCTCCATTGGAGGGGGGGAATCTACACATTTTTGAGGCCTAATTCATCCGTTTAGGCCTCCAAAATTGCCTTCAAAGATTTCAGGCATATTTTGGTTCCTTCTCTATTAGTAGAAGTCCTCTTTTGGTGATACCTCTTTCTGATCTATTTAGTCCATCATGTGTAACATCCTTCCAGATGTTACCAAACCAATTCTCACCTTTAAATCATATGTCTAGCTATTGGTTCTAAGGTTCTCAAGTCTATTTTGGTTTCTACCCTATTAGTAGAAGTACTCTTTTGGTGATACTTCTATCTAATCTATTTTGACCATCATGTATAAAATCATTCTAGAAGTTACCAAACCAAATTTCACATCTAGATCATATGGCTAACCCTTGGTATTGCATCTCCTCCCAATAGTCAATACTAAAACCCATGGGGTATAGCATTGCTCCACCAACTAGCACATCATATGACTCAACTATTGTCGCAATAGCTTGAGCTCTCACCACCAAGCTATCAATTGGGTGACCAGGATGAACCTAGACAACAAGCTCCCCATGTGTGATGTATTTTGTTGAACCACCACCTAGAGATGTTTGGATCTGAATGGATACTTCTCCACACCGGTCTTCCATAACTCCAGACCGACAATTGCAGCCTTCCCCAATATTAGGGGTTGTGCACCAAAGTCTAATAAGACTCTCTGTGGTGTATAGACCTTCCTTGAAGGTCCCACCAAATGGAAAGTCTTCCTCTGGTTATCCAATACGACAACACCAAGTGTGAACCGTGCTCTTTCAAAGGCCGATCTAACTGGCAACTCCTCCAATCTAGCCGTTGTTGCCTGCCATAAACCACTGGTTGTTGAGCGGATCCCATGCTCCTCAACCAAGTCAGCTCCACTATCAATGACCTCTGCTTTAGAAGTAGGAACCACATCATCCCTACTCTCACAAAGCGTGGCAACCAACCAGAACATTGGGGTTGGGTCAACTCTCAATGTAAACATGTCACTAGCTGAAAACAAAGGGTAGTGCATAATCAGCTTAGCTGCTCCAACATCATGCTAGACTCAATCTGTGTAGTAGCAGGTGGTTGATTAATAAGTAGTCCATCATGCACCCCATCACCACCTACCACACCTCTACTAGGACCTCTAGGAGCCATGGATGATGTATGTAGGGCCTCAAAGAGCAAGAAAGATTGGGGAAGTCTGACTTGTCTCCCAACCTCTCCTCTTTGTGGATCCAACTCCACTGATGCTTCTCTAGGCTCTGGAGCATGTACTACACTCCTAATCACTACTGTAGATGCATCCATCTATGTTGCTCCGCACATGAAGTCCAAAGCATCTTTATCACCAACATATGAGGTAGAAGCCTCAACACCCGAATTTGATCTCCTCTGAGCAATGGCCATGCTAGCCAATCTCTGCTCTAATTGATCAATGCAAGTAGCCATGGCTGTATCACAAGTAAGGGTAGGTACTACACCTCTACTAGGTGTAGATCCTCTACCACCACCTCGTCCTGCATGAATTGGAGCTCTTCTAGTGCTTGCTATAGCAGCCCTACCACTCCGTAACTCCGGGTGTAGGTCAAGGCACAATCACTAGTGTGACCAAATCTATGGCAATGCTCATACTATCTCTGTGCTAGCTTTGATGCACCAGAGGTATCTGTCCACTGCCCTAAGGGCACTCTCTCCTATGATGAGATCCACCACAAGTCCAACAAGCAACACCATTACTCATTGGCTGCTATTGACACAAAATTGAAGGTAAAGATCTAATTATAGTAGGCCCTCCACTTACTCCATAGGACCTAGACTGTCCACCCTGTCCTCAAAAACCAATTGGATGTGGTGCACTCTAGAAGAAGTCATAGTTGTGATGAGGTCTCCCTACCAAATCCAGATGTCACCACTCTCTCCTCCACCATGTTGAGCTCAATACGCCCAGCCAAACCAAAGACCACTACCAAAGTGAGCAAAGTAGCCTGTAACAACATAATATCACAAACTCTATGTTGTACCCTAAACTCTACTCCCTGTCCAGTATCCCATACCAAAATTGGACTGCTTGGGCCTCAGTAACTCCTTGAGTGAAACTGATCAGCCACCTCCTACGAGTGTATGCATCATGTTGGCTCTCTCCAACCTTCCGTTGGAACTCCTACAAGCTCCTCAGCTTGTCAATCCGCACTTCCTAGTAGTCTTGCCTCAAACATTGGAAGAACTCCACCATGAGGTTAAACCCTGGTACTACACTACCTCGCAGTACCTCGACTCATAGTAGCACTATCTCCAGCTAGTGCACCTCCACTAGCTCCACCAACACTACTCAAGCTAGAACTCATGGGTATTGCCAATCAACTCTCGGCAACCAAGCCTAAAGTGATAGAGACATAGTTCAGAGACCAATATTGTCTCTATAACTCAATCTCCTCCAAGTGAGCTCTCCTACACTCATGGTAATCGTCTATCAACGGACCTTCCAAATGTTGAAACAACCCCTTCCATGCCATGAAGGTATGAACGAAGTTGGGTTCCGCATCTACTATAGATCACACCAACTATTGAGCTCCTAGATAAAGTCATCCAACTCAATGGTACCCATTGTACCAGAGTAACACCTAGGGTCTTTGGAGGCCCCATAAATCTCATCCATGTCCCACAATAATAGTGTGGACACACCAAGTGCACTCTCAACTAAATCAGCTCTTGAGTCAAACTCCAACTTAGAGTCAATCTCCTCCCTCATTGGGACTTGAGATACAAGTTGATACCAAGCACCACTCTGAGTAAACCCATTGCGTATTGTAGAGCTAACTCTTCTAGAAACCCCAAAGAACTCTATCGTGACAAAGTAACCACAAACCGCCACCCGCAAGTACTCCACCAAGTGCCAACACCACCAACCAAGCACCACCAAGTGCCAACCCTACCCACTAATGTAACTCTAACTGAGACAACTACACTAGGGAAAAGAGCAACCTGTAACCTGCCATCACAACACGCACTCTCACGGTTTGTAAGTCATCACTTTGTGTCTCACCAGAGAGAAACATAGATAGTCTGATTTGTTATCACTCTAGCCTTACTATTGAGAGCACACCAGAGCACCAATGCTCTAATTTAGGTCACATCACACAAACATGGTGCACAAACAAGAAGTAGAGAATGGAGGGGGTCCAATTACAAGAAGGTTTTGTTTTGTGCTAAACAAAACCTCCATCTCATAAAGCAACACCGGACTGACTATGCCACCATTTGGCATATGACATAATCGGAGTACCTATTTACTTTTTGAGTTACAAGGATCATCGGAGAATGGGATCAAAGTTCTTCTTGCCAAAATTTTATGTAAACCATTCACAAAATTGGATATAAATTTGACATGAAATCTAACATAAATCCCTAAATTTGGCTGACCACTAAATCTTCTGCTAACTCTTCACTCAAGCTAAATTGGAAAAATCTGTTTTGTCCAATCTCTACAAAAGGATGTGCTCCCACCTCCACCTTCAATTTCACTTTTTGAGCTCAACTCACAATAAATTGGTCCTACTTTCACCTCTTGAGCTCAAAATCCTAACTATCACTATTGTCAAAAAATAACCCATGCATACCATTGGTGCCATTTGGTGCGATAGTTTTATTTTCTTCTTATGTTACAATGACTTGGCATTTTATGTTATTGTGTCTCGGGAGTATTGTTTATGTCATTGGTAAGTTGGAGGTTGTTTTTTGTTGCTATAAACTAGGGACTTATTTTGAGTGTTACATAAGCTTGGAAGAGTTTTGAGTGTTACATAAGCTCAAGGTGTTTCTCTTATGGTACATAAGCTCAAATGTTTCTCTTATGTGGCATAAGCTCAGGAGTTCTTTGGGATGTTCAAAAACTTTAGAGTTTGTGTGTTACATGAGCTGAAAGCTGAAGAGGAAAAGTTTGGGGTCTTTGAGGAAAAGTTTGAAGAGGATTGTGAGAAAAGAGGGTTTAGGATTTAAAGGGTGAAGGCCTGCTGGAAAGGGGAATTTTTCAAGGAGATAAGTGGAAGAGGCTAGGCAGAAATAGAAGGAGTTTTTTTTTTTTGGAGGAGCAAGGCATGACAAAAGGGCTGGTAGGGAAAATTCCCAAAGGAAGTGCATGTGAAAAGAAGAAGAGAGGGTTTTTGGGCTTCAAGAGGAAAGTGAACAGAAAATAGGGAAAAAAGGCATGTTTAAAAGAAGGAAAGGCTGGGGGATAAGGGAAGGAGAAGGACAAGAATGGGAGGTTTAGGTTGGACAGTGGAGGATAGGGAGTAGTTTTGGGGAAAATAGAGGGGAGACATATTGAAGGAAGGAGATAGGTTGGGGGAGGCAAAGAATTCCCAGGGGGGATGAGAAGAGGCATGTAGGCTGCTTGGACATGGGAACAAGAATCAAATGAGAGGGTTTTGAAATGAAGGGAAAGCAAACTCAAGAGAAGGCTGATCTGGTCTGAACAAGAAGTGGAATGATATCTTATGCTTGGAGTGAAGGCCTGATCTTGTTTGAACATGCAAGAGATTTTGGATTATGAGAGGAGGCCTGAACATGAGAATGAGTCCTATGCTTTGAGGACTGGCCTATAGAAGGATTTTGAGAATGAAGTGTAGTAGGGGAGAACAGTCAAAGGGAGGGCTAGCTTGTGTAAGGGTTTTAAAAGTAGAGTGTGATAGGAGAGAAAAGAGAGGGGTTTGAGACATGGCTGGCAAGGGAGATTTTCTTGAAGGAGACATTAAAGGTCTAGACATGAACACAAAGGGACAAAAGAAATTATCAAAGGAGATGAGGTTGTGCAGGAGAAGAAACCTTTGAGAGAAAGAGGGGGTTGGGA
This sequence comes from Lunularia cruciata, assembly GCA_948567375.1. NCBI lineage: Eukaryota > Viridiplantae > Streptophyta > Marchantiopsida > Lunulariales > Lunulariaceae > Lunularia > Lunularia cruciata. Next base: position 39,393,896 of record OX419756.1, on the reverse strand, counting down.
AGACCTCGTGAAGGATGTGACGAGAGAGAGAGAGAGAGAGAGAGAGAGAGAGAGAGAGAGAGAGAGAGAGAGAGAGAGAGAGAGAGAGAGAGAGAGAGAGAGAGAGAGAGAGAGAGAGAGAGAGAGAGTTGCAGGCAGATGATTAAAGGAAGAGAACCTGGGAGAAAGGAGAGAAGGCTGCACAAGCTGGAATTTTCCCAAAGGAATAGCTCGTGGCATGTGGGAACAAAGGGGAAATCAATTGAAAGAGAGCATTTTAGAGGAGTAAGAGGGGGAGAGAATTAGGAATTCAAAAGAAGAAGTTCTTTGGCTATCTTGATAGAAGAGGAAGAGCATTCAAAGAAGGAAGTTACAGGGTAGGAAAGAAGGAAAGCCATCAAAGGTTGCAAGGAAGAGAGGATTTGGAAGGTGAAGGGACTGAGTACTGGACAGAGTGAATTTGGAGAAGAAGGGGGTTTGATGTGAAAGGCTTGGGAGTGAGAAGACAAACAAGCAGAAGAGAGAACATTCAATTAGAGTGGACTTTCTGCCTGAAAGTAAGAGAGAAGGAAGGGAATTCTCACAAGAAAATGTGAAAGGTTTGTGAAGGGCTATAGGACAGGAATTTTTGTAAGAAAGAGGGAGTGCTTGTGAAAGGTTGGAGAGTGTGGACAGCAGGGAGATCTTTGAGAGAAGAGCCTAATAAGGGAAGAGAAGGGTTTTGGGACAAGGGCTGACAGGAAGATTTTCAAAGGAAAGTGTGCATTGTGTAGAGTGGACAAGAAGGAAATTTTGCAGGAAGGAGAGTGGGCATTGTGAAGGGCTGGAGAGGATTTTGAAGGAAGAATGTGGTAAGGCAAAAGTCTACAAGACAGAAAGAGAATAGAAGAAGTTTGTACAGGAATTTTCAAAGTGGGCATTGTGAAGGGCTAGAGAGGATTTTTGAAGGAAGAATGTGGTAAGGCAAGAGTCTACAAGACAGAAAGAGAGTAGAAGAAGTTTGTACAGGAATTTTCAAAGTGGTCGCCTTGTGCAGAAGTACAGGAAGAGAAGAGTTTTGAATTCATTTTGATCTGGACCAGATAGAGATAGAGAATACATAAATTTTTGAAATTTTTGAAGTGGTCTGACTTGTGCAAAAGCAAAGGAAGAGAAGAAGTTTCATGTGCTTCTGAGACAAGGGAAGAAATATCAAAGGCTAAAGAGAATATGGGTAGAGAACTTCAAAGGTGAGAGAGGTTGCTTATCTGAACAGAGAGGAAGAAAGGAGATGAAGCATCAAATGAGTAAGTGAGGTCCAGACAAGGAAACCCTTGAGGGGAAGGTCTGGACTGAACAAAGAGAGTTGCTTGGCTGTGTCAAGACAGAGAAGGACAGGAAATTTTTGAGAGTGAATTTTGGCTTGACTGTGATAGGGCATAGAAGAGAAGAGGTTTGAGAGAGATGGTTGTTTGTGATAGGACAAGGAAGAGAAGATTTGCTGGAGTGAATTGCTCGGACAGTTGGTGAGTTTAGGTGTGGTCACTACATAAAATATAGCTGTTTGGCTTTGTCCAAACTTATAACTGCATGGCTCGGCATTCAGATAAATATGATGTCTCTCGTGAGCAAAGGTGTGTACTCTAAATTATGAATATTGTCAAGGGAAGGACTCCATTTTAGGAGCTCTCAGTCCAATCTATGTGAATGGCTTGGTTTAGTGATTTGGATGCCCGGGTTTGAGTCCAGTTAGATCACTTGTGGGCTATTCTAAAAACACCATCAGACCCAATTCTATGAACCCATTTGATCCAGAACCACAAACCCAAACTTAACAAGAGAACTAGAAAACAAGACCATACCAACGTAGAGAACCACAAACCAAAACTTAACAAAACACAAGCAGTTCTATGAAGGTCAATGTTAACCTGTAGAATCCAAAATACAACCCTCAGATTCTATAGGTTAATTTGGATTCTACAAGTTAATTTGAGCAAATTAACAAGGACCAATTGGGAGATCCTTGTGAGAGCAAATTGCTCTAACAAATCCCGGGAGCAAATTAGGAACAATTTGCTCTAACAAGGACAAGATTGCAAACCATACAAGAGTAAGAGAGAGTGTCAGACTACAAGAATCTTCAAGTCATTGACAACCAAATCAATCTAAGCACAAGCAGCTAGGTGCCCGATGCACTCTCAAGAGCAGACAAACCCCACAACACCGCTTGAAATTGCTTCTCTTTGTTTGAAATTTGGCCAATGCTTCCGTCTACACCGTCTACCTCACTACCTTGTCTACCAAATTTGCATCAATCAATGAGCTTGAGCACACCATGGAAAATCTGATCTTTGATTGAGCTACCAACTATCAATCGATCAAGCTTGGAGATACCACCAACACTCATAGTTATTGCATCCAATTTTCCTTTAACCTCACTTCTCTAATGTCATCAATTCATTTACACCACTCGAATCAACTCAACTTAGATCAATTATTGACTTGTCACTCTATAAATTGCCACAACTAGGCATTGATTAAGTCAAGCTACACCCACTCTAGGTAAGAGAATCCAGGTGACGCTCACCGGCCTCTGTCCACCATAGCCAGGAACTCAAAGGCTCAACATCAAAGAAGTGAGCTCTTTGGAGCTACACTTTGAAAGTATACCCTTACACTTGAGCTAAGTCTAAAACCCTAACGGTCTTGCTAACAACACACCCAACAGTGCAAATGGTGCAAAGTGACGATGGGCCACACCATAAAGTCATTACCCCAAACACAAAATCTGAATGTTTGAAAGTAGTCTATGAGTGATTGCTAAAATACCTCTAACTACTATTAGTGCAACTCTAGTGTCCAACCAATCTAGATGCAATACTACAAATGGTGTGACAAAGATTATGCATGCTTCCTCTATCCATTTGTTGATTGTCTCAAGGATATTGATCGAGTCGTGGGAGTGGTTAGCATCTCAAGTGGGTGGTTGTATTTTGGGTTTATTTGAGACTAGTTTTCCATGTCCATGTTTATTCTATATGCTAACCCATACACTCTATGATGAGGCTAGATAGGCTTTTTGCCTACCACTTGATTGTTTGGCACGTGATCCATTGGACAAGTTAGTATTATTTCTTATTCCTCTTACTCCTTTGATAGTGTCTTTGTTATGCTAGAGGTAAACGTGGAGTATAGAGAGGTGGCTGCTAGATTTCATTGATTCCAAGTAGGAGATTGGGCTGCTTACAAGAAGAATCAATTAAGGCTACACATTTTAACAAATAGACTCTACCACAATATACCATAGAGTCCACTTGATTACGACGGTGTAGGACATTGGATAAAGCATGAGACTTTAGTAGAGCAACATGAGCACTACACCCTTTGTCTATGGCTAGTCCCATTGATGAAACTATCTCTTCCCTATGCTCACTACATCCTATGGTAGGAGAGGGAATACCATTAGAGGTCTTAGATTATCAACCTAAGCAGCTTTATGTCTTGATAGGTCACTTTTTTCACAAGGGTTGTGGACTACCACTTGACTCTCCTCAAGAAGCTTGTCAAGGATGGTATATGAACATCTTAGAGATTGCTTTTAGGTAGTGATCCTTCTAGTGGATTTATTGAGTTGTTTCAAGTGGCTGTAGCAATAGCAAGAGAAGATATTCTTATGTCAATTAGTCGGGTGCTAGGGGTTATTCAACTTCTTGCAATGGAGAAAGGCACATGGAGCATTAGACCGATTGCTATTGGAGAGATATTTTTGTGCTTGGTTAGCCACACTGTTGTCCTTCAACATTGATCTCACTTTTAAGAGCACCTTAGTCGACATCAGTTTGGAGTAGCTACACTTGGAGGTTGCAAGGCTATTTCCCTAGACATCAAGGCACTCTTAGATATCCATCCGGGGTGGGTTGTCCTATAGGTGGATGTTGAGAATGCTTTTAATAGTATCTCTTAGGGATCCATCTTTAGAGAGCTTAGGGAGGCTAGTGGATCCTTAGTGAGTCTCATTCCCTTTATGTGGTTGTTTAATGGCTCTCCTACATCCCTTTACTACTAGTATGGGTGGTCACAAGAAGGACTCATCGCCTTGGAGTCAATTGTTGAAACACGACAAGGAGATCCTTTAGGAGGACCTTTGTTTGCCATGGCTCACTTTAGAGCTCTTGCATAGGTAAGGTAATGTTGGAAAGCTCTTGATGAGACAAATCATGGAAGGAAAAGGCAAGCCTTTCTTCCCTAAGGGGAGGTAACCTTTCAACTTTCAAGGCCTAATTCATCCATTTAGGCCTCAAAAAATAGCTTTAAAGTTTTCAAGCTATTTTTGGCTTCTGCCCTATTAATAGAAGTACTCTTTTGGTGACACCTCTATCTGATCTACCTATCCTATTGTACCCAACATCCTTCTAGATGTTACCAAGCTAATTTTCACCTCTAGATAACATGTCTAGCTGCCTGTATTACAATTTCAAGATGAAGTCTTGGTCTTACAAATCGATGCTCTCAAACATGGACTCCAATCTATCTCACAACAAATATTTTGTGTCTCCATGTGAGTGTATGCACCATATGGGACTTGAAAAATTTGAAATCTTCAAGGAATCAAGTATGAAGAAGAGAAGGTCCAACAGTCATGTTGCTACTTTTGCTACACATTGTTCACCAAAGAATGTGGACAAACAATTATGTCACACCGCACCAAAAAAGACTAGAATGAACTAAAAATTAGGCGAGTCTGACCAAGATTCTAGCCTTTAAACTAGGCTAGAATTTAGATTGTATGTGTAAACTTGCTAGGTAGATGGTTATCTAGGAGTGATGATAAATTTTTCCATCTTTGAAACCATGAAAAGTTGATCAAGGTTACAAACCTTGTTGAATTGAGCAAGCGTGAGGATGTGCACATACAAGTAGAGATGGAACTCAGCAGTGAAATGAATTACCCCTCACAAGGCCAAGATACAATGTATATGAATTGGTATTCAAGCTTAATATCTAAAAGATGGAATCAAAAAGAACGTTAATGGCCAGAACCAAGAAGTTGCTTTTAAATTGAATCAACAATGATCAAGCAAAATAGGAAACATCACAAGATCAACATCAACATCGTCCTAATGAAGTCCAAACTTCATAATGCAATAGTCATGTTTCAAGTGTTTAAGTCCTTTGGTTAGGATATTGGCCAGATTTTTCAAAGAAGGTATCTATTTGATTGATATATCTCTAATATCATATCTTTCTCAAACAAAATGATGTTACACATCTATGTGCTTATTGCATGAGTGCTTGATGTGAATTCTAACCATGTCCCAAGAACTTTTATCATCACCATATATCACAGTGGGTCCAGATAAGAATCCACACACATGAGAATGTCTCAGAAGTTAGCATGACCAAATTGCTTCCCTTATGGCAATCAAAATTGCTTGATATTCTACCTTCATTGTGGAAACATCTATGGTTTTTTGCCAACTACTACTCCAACTTATAGCTCCAAATCCAATTTGAGAAAATTTTTTGTTATTGACTGTTTGTCTATATGACTTGCTGCACAATCAAAACCTACAAACCTATGAAGGCTTGGATTATCAATTTATTGGAGGGACAACTTGTACTCTTGTGTTCCAAAGAGGTACTTGAAAATTTGTTTAACCATAGCAAGATAGTCCAAGATAGGAGCTGAGCAAAATTGAGTTACTAAGCTAACTACAAATGCCAGATTTGAGTGATTTAATAACATTGCATACATAAACATCCCCACTAACTGTTGATATTCTTGTACTTCAATATGATGATGCACAATTGTATCATTCAAGAAACCTTCCTTATTCACCTTGAGATTGGCTTCTATTTGGCTTCAATTGCTACACCAATTGAAGTGCAATTCTAAATACTTGATTGCTCCAATATGCTCTCAAGATACCTCTATTGATCCAATGCAATGTAGATTGCTTCATAATCAATATTTATCTTCATCTCAAGACACCATTCTAGTGATGATTGTTTTTCATCTTGAACTCTTGTTTTAGATATGATACTAACAAGTCAAATTGAAATTGGGATGCACTAGTAGGGATAAGATCATGAACATAAATTAGTAGGATAAGTAAAGTAGTGCTTATTGAACATGTGTACAAGCAAGCATTTGATTTTGACCAAACAAATCTGAGCTTTGTAAGGAAACCATCTAGTCATAACAACCAACATCTCCTTGATTGATGAAGACCATAGAGCCCTTTGCATAATAGACACATTGGTTGTTTGAACTTTGTCTTGGGACACACATATCTTGAAGGTAAGGCCATATACACTTTCTTTGTTAATGTACCATAAAGATATGACTTGTCATCCAAATGTAGTAATAACAACTAGTGGTGCACGACAAGAGCCAACAAAGTGCATACAATAGTGAGCTTAACCACAAGAGAGAATGTCTTCTTATAGTCAATTTTGTATTGTTGATGATGACCTCTTGCTACTAAAATTCCTATAAACCATTTTATGCTTCTAAATATGCTTAACTTTGGAGACACATCTGCTATCAATTACTTTTTGTTAAGATAATAATTCCACCACATCCCAAGTGTGATTATCTTGCTATGACTTCAACTCCTCTACAATTGCCGCTTTCCATTGTTTAGATTTTGGACATTGTAGAGCTTCATCATGGGACCTCAACTCACAAGGATCAATAGAATCACTATCTACCACAATTGCCATCTCAATGGTTTCAATATCCTAACCAAGGGATGATAGGTTGTCCTCAAACTTTGTATGAGTAACCCAAGCATGGTCACAAAAATGAGATGGTGCTCATATTAGTCTTCCTAATCTTGAACAAGATAAGAAATCATTTGATGTAGGTATCAAGCGTGAAACAAAACAACTAGTTGTGGATTCTCTTGTAGAGAAGTTCCACCTGATTTTACTTGTGTAATGGTGAAAGTGAGATAGAGAGGAATCTAAGATAGGGGTAATAATGGGAGGAGTTTGAAGACTAGGTGTACTTTGCAAAGTTGGAAATGGAAATAGGAGGAGAAATCATTTGTATAAGAGAGTTAGACTCATGGGATGTTTCTAGATAGATATATGGATTTGTTTTGTGGGAGGTGGAAATAAGATCTTCTTGAAAAATAATATCTCTACTCTTCACCATTTTATGAGAGATAAGATCAAAAAGCCTCAAAGCACAACTATTTTCATAATAGCTAACATGTAAAAACTTTAGAGACTTTGGATCCAATTTTTTCCTTTTCTCATATGGGATATGTATGTAGGTTACTACACCAAAAACCCTTAGATGAGACATGTTTACCTTTTTTCTTGTTCATAGTTCCTCATGTGTTCTACCATTGAGTGCTCTACTTGGAGATCTGTTGTGTAAGCAGGCCATTCTATGCATAACTTCCGCCCACAGTGTTCTTTCAATATTCCATTCTTAAAGCATTGGTCTAGCCCCTTCAAAAAGTGTATGGTTTTCTTGCTCTACAACTCCATTTTTCTATGGAGAATAAGGACTCATACTTTGATGTATGATACAATTAGCACATAAAAATGAATCCATCTGGTTAATTACATAGTCACCTCCATTATCTATCCTAAAAATCTTAATCGCTCTCCCTAATTGATTTTCAGTGAAGGACTTGAATTCTTGAAACACAATTTCTCTAGTTTCATTCTCCAATCCATACAACCAAGGTCTCTTACTATAATCATCAATGAAGGTAAGGATATATAGTGAGTTTCCAGTTGAAGGAACATTGATAAGCACACATGGTTGTAAAAGCTAACTTGAAGTCGTCATCGAGATCAAAAATGGTTGCCTATATTTTTTCCCTTGGAGGAAAGACACAAGTTATTATAGTAGTAGAACCTAGACTCAAGAAGATTCCACTCCCTATGGTAGATGCCGATTGTTTGATGCTATCTATGTTCAGATGCCCAAATCTCTTGTGCCAAACCATGAGGGATAACAATATAGACCTTACTCTTCCAAGAAGAACTATCTCAATATCATTTAGTTGAAAACTATACAACCTCCCATCTAAATCTGCTTGTGCAATCATGCATATGTGGGAGTCAAGAATATAGCAAGCTTTGTCATCACGGCAAATTGCACGATGAGAAGTTGCAATTTTACTTATGCTAAGTAAATTACTTTGTATATCATTGGAGTAAGCACATCTTGGACAATGATGATCCGATTCAGATTTGCGGGTCCAAGTGTTAGTGTGACATCACCTCTACCTATAGCCACAAAACTATCTCCTCTATAAGTGAAGATGTTGATTGGAGATCTTAAGAAATTTACAAATTTGTCCGAATCAAATGTCCCGTGCAAAGATGCTCTCGAGTCAATAAACAAATTGTTGCAATTGTCATAAGTACGGAGAGTGACAAATGCAGGTTCTTGCTAGAATTTTGGTTTATTGGAACTCTCTGTCTTGGACTAAAATTTGTAATTTTTTCTTAATCCCTTGCTTGTTGGTTGGCTTTTGCTCTTTTTGCAGAATCCTCCTTTTTGTGTCCAAAGTCCTTACAGTAATTGCAAACTCCGCTGAAATACTTCTGCTGCAAACTACCACTCTTGGTCTGATTAGAATTGCTTGTTCACCTCTAGTCCATTGTAACGTAATTCGAGTAGGACAATCATTATCCTGCTCAACTATGAGTACTTGATATTTCAAAATCACCAAAGATAGATTATCTCTGCCGCTCAAGCTTCTCACCATGTCCTTCCAAAAAGAGGTTTTTCCGCAAGCTACCAAGAAGTCTAGCAACGACCTAAGACTCTTTGCGTATGATGCTACTATCTCCCATATGCTCCACCAATTTGATCATTTCGTTGATGTGATCAATGTCTTGTGTGTGTCTGAGCATGAAATGTATCCTCAAGTCTATTCTGTCTTTCTATACTATTTCCAGCATAGAGGGATTGCACAGCTTCCCATGCATCTGTTGAAGTTTTACAATCGCTGATGTACTGAAGCTGGACGTCTTCAATGGATATGTCGGTGAGTCCTAAAGCCAATTGATCATTTTCTTTCGTTTGGATAGTCCTTCCTGGTCATCTATATCATTTCCTGGCTATACTAATTCATCCTTGACAAACTGCCACCCCACTCTCAATCTCAATTTCAAGGTGGTTTTGATCTGCTTATTCTAGAGATAATAATTATTATAATATAAGTCTCTAAATAATAACGATGTGGCTAATCTCTAAATAAGGATTCATCGTGTATGAGGTAAGGATATGGATAACCATTGATTCTATTATACTAACGAAATCAAATTGATGGAGATTGAAAGTCAGTCCGGTGGGCCCAAAACCTGTTGATACGGGAATAAAGATTCATCGTGTATGAGGATATGAGAAACAATTGATTCTATCATACTAAAGAAATCAAATTGATAGAGATTGGATGTCAATCCGATGGACCCATAACCTGTTGATTCGAGCAAACGCGAAGATGGGGCATACAAGTAGAGACGAAATCAAAAAGAACAAAGAGACTGAATAGTGCTTCCTTGTGAAATGAATTACCCCCTCGCAGGGCCAAGATATAATATATATTTGCACTCCAGCTTAGTGCTTAGTATCTAACGGATGGAATCAGAAAGAAAGCTAAACTTGTGAACTGAATCAGCAGCGATCAAGCAAATCGGGAAATGTCACAAGATCAACAAACCTCAGGCGTGAAACCCAAGTGTCCGAAGGACTTGCCTCGCGGCTGACCCCACATCACAAGATCTAAACGAGCTGCTTGAAGTTCAGCAACTTGACAATGGTGTGTGTTACATGCAATTGATCAACACAGGTGGATCCATTCTGACTCGCTCCTTTTTCTGAACAATACGGTGGTTCTCAGCACAAGATCCATCCGTAGAACGTACGATGCCATAGATAAAAGGTACTAAACGCAACGCACAACGTCAGTATAACACTGGACGTAAACATACAGCAGAAATAGTACTTCTTCTGTTGCGCAATGCGAACTGAAAAAATATCAGCGAGAGTGCTTCATCCAAAGCAACACCTGAAATCGTCTATTCACTCAGAGATAACATTCTCTGCGAATAGTTTTCGGACGTCATATACCTTCGTCTGGCTAATACCACCATACCAGAATTATGATCAACAAATGGCGTCTTTAGAAGCTATATCACTACACTTTACAGTGCTTCCACGCACTGTAAAACTGTCCGCGCATACCTTTCAATGATTGATTCTGATCTTAGCGAAAGGAGGTGCAGCACGGAATGGGTTGCTTCTACAGAATTGTGGTAGTCATCTTATTTTACTACTCTACAATCAACCCCGGTTTTCCAGCCAGAATCTTGATTACTTCCATTATCTAAAGCGTGAACATATAATGGCGCGGTCCTGTAGCCAAATTGTATCGTCTCTCTGTTTAATAGCGAACAAACCGTCGGGCCCTTTCCTTGAAAAGGACTCCACCTTCCTCATCAGAGTACCTTCAGGAGCATGGAGTCAAGGAAAGCAGACACTTTGCTTTCTCCCTGCATCCTGAGCCATTGGTGGTGATCTCCCTTTATCTTCTGGGATTCCTCGAAGATCCCATCACTGTCCTGAAGAACAATGAACGGGAAGAGGCTTTGCTCAGATATAATTAGATGAATGGTGGACTCTTTGACTAATACATCATGCTACGGATCTGGATATAGGTGCAAGGTTCTGCAAGGATATACCTCGTTGAATGCTTCGAATTACAGCACTAATACTGTCTCCGTGTGATATGATCGAAGATCACCACATGTTTGTACTCTTTAGTGTTTATCTGCGTACGCAATATGGAAGCTCGTCAGAAAGACATGGCTAAATGCACGTAACTTTGCTCACCGCACTATGCAAAATTTCACGGGATGCGTTGAACAAGGTCAAAGGACTAATAAGCTACTACACTTCAGCAAATGAAGTATCTTAAAATGTTTTTGTTACCACAGTACGTGTTGAAAGATCTCCTGGTGGAGCTGAAGGGTTCACCTGTACCAAGAAGCAGAAGAATAAGCAAAGGATTCCAAACCTCAAAACCTAGATGAACGTAATGAACTGCTACTGTCCCTATGCTCAGCTAAATGTACATACGGTATGGGCAACTCACGTTCAAGGTCTTCCGATCTTTCTTGTTTTTGAACAAGACACCAACCTTACTCTCTGAAATCACCTGAAGAAAAACAGTACATTGTCAAGAAGAATTTGGAAGTTCTTCAATTAAGTCAAGAGTTGAACTTCAAGCCTCATCTGTTCCGAAATATATCCATTATTTCCTGCACACTGCTTATTTCCTAGAATTAAATTGATCACCGCTGCGTCTACAAAGCACATCATATTTAATTACTCTTCTTCTTTCAACAGCTCCGGTTTAAGGATGCTTCTCCATTCATTTCTTCGCAATCAGTCCTGTCAAGGTGGTGATACAACATCCCCACAGTTTAAAGTAAACAGGGCTGACCTGCCAATTCATTGAGGAAGTCTGAAGAGAGATCTTGGTATCCCTACATCACATAGTATCAATCCACTGAACAGTTGGATGTCTGTGAATACTTCCACTCAATTGCAGATAAAAGCTTTGTGATTGTTACAGAAGTACCCGAAACTATCCAAGACTATCCATATGAGCTGTTTCCAACTTCCAAGGTTTTGTGGCGCCTGATATTTTTACCAGTTGTAGTAGGAGAGATCATGAGGGCTAGGAAGAAGCTTCTTCTTCCTGTCAAATACGGGTTCCAAATCTTCACACTTCAACCGTTCTCCGAAGTCTATGTAGCCTGAGATCTGCTCATTAGACAGGGCAATTGTCCGGCTTACATTAGCCTGAGCATTTGTCTATCCATATGCGTCTACGAGCAGTTCCATCCTAAGGACGTTGTTTATGAAGGAGGCACTTTCCAGTGTTTCTTTCTAGTTGCTCCACTCATGTGTTACAGGGAAGGACTCTGACCTCATGACCTTGAGGATTAAAATCACGAATGAAAATGATCGTCTGCGGTGAACAAGTTAAAGAAACTCCACTCTCTTCCATGTAAGATGACTGATAATACTTCACGTTTAAGTTGCAGGAAAGGAAGGCAAAGTTCAACAGGATTTTTCTTTTCTTTTCAGTACAGAAATGTTGCATATCGGAAAATGTGCTAGATCTCTCCACAAAAAAGTTCTGCCTTACCCGGTCCTACAGAGAGGAATGCAAGGATACAGCCAAAGCCAGTTTAGAGGAGGCCATTGATGCTTCTCGTTCTGCCAAGGCCTGCAATTATCAAGTCCAATTTTCATTATCAGATTCGGAACTGGTTGTGGGCGAGACCTGGTGGACGGATCTTTTAGCGAAAGGTAAACATATGAAGATGGAAAAATGCATCTAGCCACAAGTGTTACCTGGAGGAAAGGGAAACCGTCGAGATCCTTGCCGGCACTGGAAAGCTTCTTCGGAGTTCTACGCAGAGCCTGCGGTTGGGTAGTTGTCACAATCAGCAAAACATGAATAGTGAACTCTGCCCAAGAATTTGTGCATGGCATATAGACTCTACACATGACGTTCCAGTCAGTGATTCACTAGGAGAATATCATAGCTTTTCTGACTCTGCAATTTGTAGATAAGAATGGTACAGGCGTCAGTGCTACGTAGAAGACAATGGAAGTGATGATTTTCAACAAAACAAGAGTTAAAGTAGGCGGTTGAGAGTCTTGTTTTAGGAGTAAATCGATTCCTCCATGCAGTACAACTCATCGAGATCGTAAATGAAGAAAAATGCAGAACTGCGCATGCTAGCGACTTAGGTCCACTACACCAGAAATGGCTCCGAAGGTACACTCTGCTAGATATACTTGTTCATGTGAAGGTAGCTAGTATACTTGCAATCGAGCTTGCCCGGCAGCTTCTTTGAAATCCGCAAAATCCGTTCTGGACATTACTTCTGCATTACTTCTATATCTGTTCACAGGTTCAGACAGCAGCCAGGATTTACTTCTTCTATTCTGTGGGAGTGATCTTGATGTTGAGGATGAAACACTGGACTAGCCAAAGAATGATCGCGAAACAGAGTGCTATTCCTGAGTTTGGGATTCTTAGCAGGAACGACAATTTCACCCCCAAAGAACTGGTCTCGAATGATTTAGTCAAGTGTGTCTTCCAGGGGGGAGGTACTTCTACCCGAGTTCTACGAGCTGTCTGGCAAGCTCCAAATCCTCGATGTAGAACATGTCCGTCAAAGTGATTTGACTGTCGAGATAGTCCTCATACCTGTTCTGACAATCCTCTGTATCAGAATCGAATAATATATGTTTTTCTTGGAACAAGTTCCAGAATTTCCTGGATACTAAAAACTTGTAAGTTCATTTCACGGCACCCGATATTTGAGTTCCACACAAATGCCTGAGAAGTGGAACATCTTGTGAAGACCTAACAATGGGTTCAACACCAAGTTAGGACAACAGATGTTTCCCCTACTTCTCAACGATGTGATCAGTTGACGTGCATGCCATACGACTAGGGATTTTTACAGAACCCTGACACTGATCTCCTGTTCTATAATTCTTGATTGGGCAAGATTTGCTTCGAGAGATAAACCCCTGTGAAAAATTCTACCGATGTTTCGAAATTCAAGTCGACTCGGTAGATCCGGTTTATAATCCGTACGTGTCAAATTCTTGGATAATTGCATTGCCCGTAGCCGCGGTGAACGCCGGTCCCAACGGCTCTTCCTTCGTCCTATCTTTCTTGCGAGGAGGAGGCCCAGCCTTTGGCATGTTTACTCCTCCTTCTCTTCTTTTTCTTTTTCTTCAGCTTATCCAAATTATTCCCCGCTTGCAGCAGTTACAAGCACAATCGCGTCTCCAGATACACGGCACATGTTTCATCGATGAGGAATCGGAAGCCAGACTGGCCTCAAGAAGATTTGGACGACCTTAGCAACTCCCATACCACAGTGGATGGAGAGGATGCCACAATTGAGAAATGCAACCCGAGGCTCATGACATCTTTCAAGTAAAACGAGTCAAATCTTGGAGCTTCCTCGTCCTTTAGGTTTATCTTACATGAGTCGAAGTTCACAACGCATCATATCCACACCACTGAGAGATTCTTGCACACAAATGTCACATCTCATGGGATCTCTTCTGTATCATTCTTCTTTGTTTCTTCCCCTGAGCATGGCCACACACGAGCGACCAACTTAGATTAAATTAAGAATCCCTAATCGATTCAGATTACCTCTACACGGGTCGGAACGCCTGAGCAATAAGAGCTATAAATTAGCAGTTCTTAACACTGTCTAACTCTTCATCAAATTGATTGCTTTAACTCTTTGAAGGCAGAGGAGCTTGAACTGATATGAGCCTGCAGGACGAGCTACTTACTCTCTTCGTTTCTTCTTTACAAACTTCTCTGATTACTTCTTCTTCCCGCTATTCAACCTCGGGTACAATCTGTGAGCTTTTCATTAAAATGTTTCACATATCAAACATGCTGTTTAGTTCGCATAGGCAACCATTCCGACTTACAATGCCCTCTCTTTTTCTTGGGGTCCCTTGCTTACACATTCGGTTACTTCATGTTCCAAATTGGAAAGATAGACCGTTCAGCTGGATAGGGATACTGGTAGGTTAGATACTCATCCAATTTAACACAAAAGTTTTCTATCCAAATTTTCAAGCACTTTTCCTCCAGGGAAATTCTTTAGCTATAGTACCGCAAGGAGATTGTATTGTGACAGTCCACACGGAACGAAATTCTACGTAACTAAAAATAGTATGCTGAAGTGGCAACTTGAGGATGTTGTTACCTTCTTCCTATTCATTACAAAGTCCTGTCTAGATCTGTGAAACCATGGATGTAAAGGGACTAATAATAATACTGCAAGCTGGGGTGAAACAATATGAATGAGATGCTTTCGAGAGGGAATCCAGTTTCTTATATCGCGTGCAACTTGTAGTGTGACAGTTACATAGCCTTGGGAACCCAACTACTGTAAGTACTATGACACTGAAAATCAATCCTACGAAGATTCTAGAAGAAATGCACAATGTCACAATTCTTTACACACAAGCTGATATGCTGAAAAGCTGATAGCAGATGTCGTGTCTATTCCAAGGATAACTGTAATGTAGCCAAAAAGAATACACATATTCTGTACACCAAATTCTTAAGTTGAAAAGCTGATGGCAGAACTTTGTGTCTATTCCAGAGATAGATTTTATTTAGAGCTCATGTGTCATGTTGAAAGAACACTAGGAATATGTGCATTTTCCCATTGTCCGATTTTGGTCATTCCATGGTCTTTAATGAGGAATTTTCGCTAATTCCTTTGCCTAGTTAAGCTAGTGAGTTCACTCGATATCGAACGGAATGACTTCATAACAAGACTCATGAACTGATTGATAGTCCAACTCATCCTAGTAACGCAGATATGTTAAAGTCTTTCGAAGCTGCCAGAGTTTGTGAATTAAGAAGTGTATCTCGCTTGCCTTGTAATCACTGTAATCATGTAGATCATGATATCGAAAGAAAGAAGACTGCCTAGAAAACATGAAAGCCTTTTCAAGCCTAACAAGGATGAGACAAAAGGGGTAAACCGAGGCTAAATCCCAATAGTATTGGTACGAGAAATCTACCCTCCAACACTTAAGATATCCAAGCTATGCTAGTTAGTAAGGTTTACAAACTAACATTTAAGATATCCGAGCTATGCTAGTTAGTAAGGTTTACAAACTAAGGGAACATTCAAAGAAGAATCACCTAGTGTGATTTCTCTCCTATGCAAGTCGTCAAGTTTACAAACTACTCGGGGTATCGAAAGAAGCATCACCTAGTGTGATTTCTCTCTTATAGATTGCACCAACTATTGCTCTGTATGGAGCAATGGACATATGCTGTCTGAAATGTGTTACAAATTATAAGAGTGAGAATGGTACCCTGACGGCTAATATAATATTCTCTCGCACATTCCCTATCAAATGGGTCAAATGTTGTATCCATCGCTCCATTTAACTCCAAGATTAGAAGAATAACGAAGTGACCTTGTTGCAAACCTCTATACTTAGAGAGTTTGCTTGTTGCCATTGTGCTCACCACTCATTCATGGGATTAATAATCACTCCTTCCAAAATTGAATCATGTGAAAGGTCTGAAATCACAACATCTGCTATTCACTTAATCATCTTGGACAAAATATAAGTCTATCTATGTTACAACATCCGCTATTGTCATCTCATCATCTCGGACCAGGTATAAATCTGCCTTGACATTTGTCGCATGCAAAACATTCAAACAATCCCTCCGAGCCAAGTATCCATCAATCGAACTACTTAAATATACTTGTGATTCTCTCTCGATTAATCCACACTAATCAGAACTTGAGACATTAGTGAAACATCAACCAATGTCAACTATGCTGTTCTGGCCTGGCGTTAAGTGCGTGTTTACGTGATCTTTCTTCACTCTTTTCATACCACGATTGCTATACTGTACTTATCCTCATGGCCGTTGAACAAATCACCTGTTACTAGAGTGAGTTGTCTTTCGTGGATGATCTGGTCTGCGACCGGTTAAGTAATGAGGAAGGTGAAATTTGTTGGACCAGAAACCCATCACATGCACATCTGCTCTTCATATTCGACAGAGTCAAAGCTATGTTCTGAAAAGAGAAAGGAGGAAAGCTACCGATTGTGAAAACAAGAAGGAAGACCCCATCAAGCCGTGCAAGAGAAAAGCCCATAAGGGTAAAATGGGGCTAAGCCCAAATAGTATCGGGAATAGGAATCTGGAGTGATTATGGTAACCGATTCTTTCAGGCGTGCATTGACGGAGTCATGTTGCTCAAGTGGAATACAGTAGTTCCTCAGAAGAGCCAACTCAACCAGTTGCGTAGTTAGGAAGAACGTTCCCTCTGTTGCGTCACACGTCTCCTTTGTTTCACGTGCTTGCGCCAAACGAGAAGATTAGAGCACAGAGTCATACTTGATAGGTAGAAAATTCATCGACGTAAGTGACTAGGGGGTTTCAATTGCATAATTAATGCATTGCTAGGGGTTACTGGACAACAGGTAGACCCCACACCCACTAACACTGAACGAGGCCGCAAAGACGATTACTAAAATTCACAGAAATGGGGAAGAGTACTTAACAGAAGAATGAGGACATTTTACGGACACGGACCGAGTTCCGTAAATTTCTATGTACCACGTCCGCCGCTTCCGCTTTAATACGGTTTCCCGAACGTTGACACGTGGATCACAGACTATATCTCTGCATTGACACGCCCTGTAAACCCGGCCGACGCGAAAATTGATGTAGGGATCACGACGGAATCCGTAAGTGCCAAATTTAGAAAGTCTATCGCACATAGCCACTGCATGTATCGTGTAGCAATGCTTATATCCTTATATGACAGTGCTTATGCAGCATAGGCATTGTCTTCGATATTTTGCCTTGGATGCTCATCGACCACGACACCTTCGTCCTCGAGAGGAACATGGAGCTCCAGATTCTCCTGATTGAACTAGATTTACTTCATGTTATCCTCGCTCCCTCTTGTTTATGTCTCTCTCGTGATCACCTCATAATTACTCATACGGGAGTCACTGAACAGCGAAAGTCTCACAAAACATGTTCACTGTGAACTGGTCATCCTATCTGTATCTTTGACAATATTTCTTGAAGATTGGAATACCAGTACTGTAATGTAATTGTTGAGGGTTTCGAGCTGATGTTGAACGTGCCGTTTCGTTAGATCCTTCACTTTGTTCCAGTTGACAGATCCATCCGATTAGACAGGTGGCGCTCCGAGGGACAAACAGTACGGTGGTTTGTGTACAAGCATTGTTGCTAACAGTGTTGATAGAAGAGGACAACTCTACAGGACAATCTGATCAGAATACACAATCACTGAATCTTAAGAACGAATAATGGACCAAAATGGAGATACATGTTCGAGCCCGACACTCATCCATGCAAAGAGGACCGACTACTGGGCATTGCCAGACTTGTGATACCTGCTTACTTGTCAGTAATGTACCAAGAAAGTCAAACTCTGTATACGACAAATCATGTGTAGGAGTGCGGTCAGATCCGGGAAGTTGTGTAGACGCTGGCAAGAGTCGTTATCTCAGAGTGAGGAGTAGTTGCTGGCTACTTAGAGCAAAAACTGACCCGTCAAGGCCTGAAACAAGAGAGTAACAAGGGCTTATAATTAGTTCTAGTTTTTCTCCTCGACCTACGTTTCCCATGCAGGATTTACAAGGACTGTTTTCAACGATTTGCTTGAAATATAACCAAGATAACAAAGCCCGCCATTCGCAAGTTGTATCCAGGTTTATTGGACTTTCTCCTAAGGCAGGATATCCAAGAGAAAGAGAACGTATATTCTCTCTCTCTGGAACATGAAATTTCACTTAAGCTGCACTCTACAGAAATTTTCTCTTCTCCGTTTCCCCGTCTTTGTGCTAGAAGGTCCGACCTATAAGAGTGATTCGATCTGATCGTTGCGTACCACATCATGGTCTACGATTCGTTTAGAAGCAGAAAGCCGAGCGTCACATGTCTAGAAACTAAAAACTAATCATCCAACCTAAAGCTAATCTCAGGACCCTACATAAGATTACTCAAATGTACCATTAAGAATCGGTAGAGAGACTGTGTCTAAATCTTTTATCAACCTGTCCAATTGGAAGGGATTGCTGCCAAGGTTCCGGAACAGCTTGGAGGCCTAATCACAGGAGCACTTTTGACTAGAATATATTTGGTACATGCTTTTATGTGTTGTGAGGACGTTCTACTTTTGGAATTTCCCCCTACGTTTAGAGATCCCGCGGAGAATCACCGAAGGAGCATAATCAATTTCAGACGAGGCATTGTCTGAAGCGTACGTCAGCATCAATGATGCTATAAATGCCTAGGGTTTGCGGATTCTCCAAGCACTCGGAAAGGTGTTGGTGCTTGCCTTGAGCCGAGAATGCAGGCAATAAGTAATCAGGCATCCAAAAGCATAGTTCCCACAGTTCCGAAATATAGATAGTTTCGTTATCCTCGATGCGACAGGAGGTATTATTGACTGCAGTGCTCTCGAAACTTAGCACCATTTTGCCCTTTTGGTTTGCCTTGTCGACTTGCCTTGTTTTCCCATCCTCTATGCTATCCTACGCGCGTCTTTCCCATCCCCATCCCCATCCAGAAGGAGACAGTATTATAGTCCTCTTCGTCCATTCTCCGCTACCATAGGCATATACCTGCAACAGAAATCAAGAATGCAATCATAAGAGTTCAAGAGTCAATGGGACCATAACTATCGGTGGTCTGACAACGAAGGAAAACTTGATTCTTCTGTGATTCTCATCACATCCCAAATACGCGAAACTGAGAATCTTCTGTCGACACAGTCTAGCGGACCTAACCAATTGTCTTTGATAACATTAGCCAATTTGTGGTTTGGGACAATCAACGCGAAGGGTTTGCGTCAAATATCGTTCTCATGGACTAGAGCAGCAAACCCAGTAAATTAAAGACGAGACGTTCAAGCACTTACTTAGTATACCAGGTATTCCCGGCGGAGTTTAGTACTTGCACTGCAGTCATGCCTCCATCAATTATAAGATTGTGCCCGCTTACATATCCCCCCATATCCGAAGCCAAGAAAAGAGCAGCATTAGCAACATCAACATCCCTCAGCAGTCTTCCACGTATCTTAGCCCCCGCGAAGACGATGTTATCGATGTCACCTACAGTCACACTATGGGTGCCTCCTTCTCCCAGTGCAGCCAGTGCGTAAGCGGCTAGTGGAGTAGCAACTAATTCAGGCGAAACCATATTGATTCGGATGCCGTGACAACCCAGCTCCGCGGCCGCAGATCTCATCAACCCTATGAGTCCAGCTTTCGCGACCGAGTATCCATGAGGTCCCATCCCACCTTGTACCCCTGCCACACTCCCAGTAAAAATTACACTTCCCTTCTTTCGGGGCTTCATCACGCGAACAGCGTGTTTTAGTGCAATAACGGAAGCGCGAAGGTCAACAGCAATTGTTGCGTCGTACTCCTCTATACTAAGCTCGTCTAGTGGTCCCACACACCCAATGATACCAGCATTGCTATGGAGGATGTCAAGCCGATTCTCCAAGGAAAAAGCTTTATTGACAGCATTCTCGATATCTCCTTCTTTCCGCACATCACATTCCACAAATTCTCCCTGAGATCCAAGCTCTTTCAGGAGCTGCTCACTTGGAGGTTGAATGTCAGCTATAACCACACGCGCTCCGTTCTGAGTAAACAGGCGAGCTGTCGCTGCTCCCAACCCACTAGCTCCTCCAGTTATCATGGCTACCTGTCCTGCCAGCCTATTTGACAATGTTCTCATGTTCAGTGCTCCACGAGAATGGAGTTGTTCAGAAACTGAAATAAGAAGCCAAATGTTTCCTAGTTCAACAGGAAAGTATCTCATGAAATTAAGACTCCTAAACAACGCAAACTTTACCGACTCGTCATGTGGTTCTTTCACTTACTTCCTACAAACAGTCCAATCTGGTAAGAAAGTATCTCAATTTACCACAAACAAACTAAGAACGTGTATTTCTGGTCAGTAGAATGCCCTCTTTGCCCTCGTTGCAAATGAACTGATGAGGAGGATTTACGTGCAAAATGACCTTTGCTCTCCGGGAGGTAAAGTGGAGAATCTCTTGACATCCTGACTTCTGCCTTGACGGGCACTCCTTAAAAACTCGGACGCAAGTTTCTGCACGCTCTTCCTGTGACAGTATGACAAGCAACTTGTAAGTTCACGTCTGGCCAACGGGTGTAAGATCAAATTCATGGGCGGTGGTGTTCCCTCCAACTCATGCGTTGGGAGCGACAATACTCGTGATGTCCACGGAGAAACGCACGATATATATCTACGAGATTACGGGGATCATGCAGTACACATGAAACACACTGCTCAGAAATTAGTCTTAATGATAGCAGACATCTAATCCAGTCATTCGGCATCAGCACTAAATTCTCAGTCGAATGCAACCAGCTTCAATTCGACGAGAATGCGTTATGCATGTACGCACAACAAAATTTTCCATTCCTGTGAAAAGTAAGTCGGCTGGCGTGCTTACGGTCTCAGTTTCTAAACGAAACAGTTAGAGAACTAATTACCAGCGGCACAACAAGACGAAGCCCAAAGTAAGCAATTTTGAATCATCCGTTTCAAACAAGAATTATACTTCCTGAGAAATTCCAAGTACTCAAGGGATCAAGGTGCATGCAGGTTCGAGCCGGAATCAGCTGCGAATTAAGAACTGAGTACGCCGTGGCCAGCCAGATAAATGAACACACGAGCACAAAATACCACAACGTGTTTCAACAATTTCCTAAACCACCGATCTGCATCTGCATGAGAATATCACCGATCCGGAATCCCATTTCGCCATGGTACTCAGACAATCTTCGGTTGAATACGGGACAAATCTAAACAATCACATCTCTCTTCAGCTCTACACTTCCTCCATATCATCAGTTATTCAGCTCAAATAAGAACACAATCAATCTTGACAATCTCACCTCATCATCTCGCCTCTCACAAATTAAACAGACTGCTTCGGTTGGTTGGTTTGCTCGTTCTGCAAAGATAGATTGTCGATCAGAACGAAATCTCTTCGATCACGTTGCGTACTCGGTTCGTTTTCCTTCGAGAGACGCGCCAGTAACGTTCTCTCTAGTACCAGAATCTAAGTCAGGAAGAAGGGTCAGAGTTCGGAGACTGTCCACTGGCTCACCATACCCAATGTGCGATAGATGTGTACATATATAGGTATCAGACAAAGAGAGCGTACCCTATGGCGTATAAGGTATTCTCGAATACGTATCTCTCCTCTACAAAGTATATTGAGAAGTACTGTAAATTTCAATTGAGCAAATTAACATTGCAGGTATCAATATAAATTCCCTCCCTATTTCTTCCTCCAAAGATCTACCTGGCTACATACTCCAGATTCTATATTGAGGTTATCTTCAAAGTCAACATTCTCCTCCACTCCTACTCTTTGATTGCAATAATACACAAATTAAAAGAAAGCACTATGAGTGAGATATAATTTTCTTTATGATGATGTAGTTCTTAAGGGGGAAATTCAGTTTGTATGTGAAAAGATGACGATTAAAATTTTAACTTCTGTAAAATTTGCTATCCGATCCGGACTCTCATGAAGATGATCACAAGTTTGTCTTAATTCTCTTTGAAATTTTATTATTTTGTAAATAGATAATTATAATTTTGATACTTATGCTTTTGTTATGCTTGAGTGGGATGCTCAATCCGTTGTTGTATATCAAATCAGAAATTTTCTATCTTAACTGCTATTTGTATCATTATCAAATTGAAAACATTAACTCAAGTTCTAAGTCAAATGTAAACAGCACATATAAAATTTTTAAACATAAGTGAAAATTAGAAGCATTAAAGACTCATCAATATAAAGAACAAGATGTTACTATTCATAATTGAGATAGGTAAAAGCTTGATTTTTTACCAAAGTTAGTTATTGCCTCCCTAGCCAAGTAACATTGAAAGGTTCTTCAACTCCTTACATCTCAAATATCTCAAACATATTTATCAAACTTCTCAGATATATCTTTTAATTTTTTTAAAGTTTCTGGTACTTTACAAACCAAAATTCTATTGAATTATTCTGCTAAATTTTTTTAATCTTACCACTCTTTAAGTATTAATGCTTGTTGAACTCAAGATAATCAAAGTAAAGTAAAAGGAGATACACTTTACGCTCATTCAAATGCAACTAAAATTCACTTCTATTCTTACACCAATACCTTGGATATCAAGAGTACTCTTCTACAGTTCTCAATAATTAAAAGCTCTTCTACAGTTCTCAATAATTAAAAGCTCTTTACTAGTTCTCAAATACCTCTAAATAATATCTTTTGATAAGAAGACTTTGATAAGACAAGGGTTAATTGTGCTTATCTTTTATAGAGGACTTGGTCTAACATTGTCCTCACATTATATCTATGAAACATTGCAAAGATAGAAAAGATTTGCTAATCTACTTAGATGAATATGTAGTGTTACTTAGAGTACAAATATAGAATATATCCTACGTACTTAGGATCAAAAGTTAATTCTTTTAAATCAGTAGCATATGCACTTGAAGATATACTATGTTTACTCCAAGTTGTTGACGTAAACGGCCACTTAAAGAAGGAGCAAAGTAGAGTTTTTGGTTAACAAAATGGACCCACTCTTTTGTTCATTTTTTCAAGCTGAAAAGAAGTAAGAAAGAAAGATAAATCCAAGCACTAAAGCAATAGAGAGAGTAATAAATCAAATGTTCTTGATAGTGCATAAGGAGAAAAATGAAGCATATGTGAGTTGATGATGTGGATGATAGAAGAAATATCAACATCAATTTGATTTAAGCATAAATCTACCTATTTATTATTATATATTTGGTCTCCAAATAGTTTTGAGGAGAAGAGGAGAAAAATCACAACAAAAACTATTAGTAATATTATCATGAAACATTTGAGAATCAAAACTATTACTGATTGTTGTTGAATTTCTAACAATTTGAGTGGAGATTTTAGTTAATACATTGAGATGTGGATCACAAGGTATACTTAAGACACCATCAAAATTAATTGGAGCTCAATTTCCAACACCCATATTATTTAGATGTTATTATTTCAATCTAATTATTATTTCAAAGATTAGATGTGGTTTGGCCATATGCTTAATATAGATATTTGTACACATACTTTGCATAACGCCTACATAAATATTATTGAACTTAATATTTTACACCTAACTTTACACTCTATTAAATCTTAAGAATTGATGATCTTCTAAGAGCTAAGTTTGCATGGTCAAAGTTCTCAAAATTTTGACCCAACTAGTGAGAGCTTGATACTTAAATTAGTATGACATCCTCATCATTAGGTACCTTTACATCCACTTTGTATGGTTTATTCAAGATTTACTAAAACCTTCTCCTATGAAGAATATTAATCATTATCATCAAAATCAATTTGAATATTACTCCAAATTGATTTTTTCATGAATATCTTGCATTGCAATACAAGACCAAGATCAAGGTAATCAGATTTGGAGAAGATCTAGTCTACTTCCTTGAAGTTGAAGATTGTCAAGGAAGTAGAAGAGATCTTCTCTAAATCTAATTTCCACATTTTTTGGAAGATACAAAGTGCAAGATATTCCAGCTAAATTTCTCACTTGAAAGTTGCATGGGCTTTTCACAAAGATGTACACTAGGAAGTAATTGCCATTTTTGGTAGAAATGTATATGAACTTGTAAAATTCCCAAACTTGAAGTCAAATTTGTTTTAAATTGAACTCCAATCTTTCAATTATTTTTGGATACCATTTTATATCCTTTGCTACTTTGATATAGAGTTTTTCTTTCTCCATATTAGAGTTATGGAGTGCAAACCTACACAAGCAAGTGTAGTTTTATGAAGGTTTGTAACCTATATCTCTAGAAGAGTCTACCTCAAAGCTATGGACCATAAAGCTCCACATTAGAAGGTTTCAACATAAGGATATCAATAAAAAATTATAGGTACTTGCAAAATAGAGAGCAAGATAAAGCCAAATCTTATGTAAATGGATTTAAGGAGAGAAATTTAGGAAGTGCATTCAATTATGAAAGATTTATGGGGAGGTTAGGTGGACTACTCATAGCCAAAAGAGGAGAAGAAAGACAATGAGAAGTTGCTATGTGTAAAAACACTCATAAATCATTTGAAACTCTGTAAAAGACCAAGCCCGAGGAGAGAAATAAGAGAATGGAAACTCAAATTGAGACACTTGAATGTATGAAAACTCCGAATGCCTAGCATGAGCTTTAGCTTTGGTATTTATAATTAGCATACAAGGCCCTTGAGAAGCTTCTCAAGGAGCTTCCTTGAGCCACTTTCTTAGAGTGCAAGCCAAGTTAACCAAGAAGTTTCTCAAGAAGCTTCCTTCTAAAAGTCGCCTATTTGGCATGCAAGCTAAGCTAGTTGGAAGCTTCTAGAATCTATTTGCTTGGGATGCAAGTTAAGCTAGTCTAGAAGCTTCCCAAGAAGCTTCCTAGATGCTTCTAGAATATTTTGGGCTAATTTGGCTCATTCTCTACTTCATAAGCCTTACTAACTACGTTGCTAAACTCCATATTGTTACATATTCCCCCACCGCTAGTTGGTGATGTCCTTGTTGCCATTGAAACTTCAAACTCCTAGATGTCCGTTTGTGCATTTTGGTGGTGAGAAAGAGGTTCCCATGTGGCATCATAAAGGGGATACCTTGTACTCCGTATATTGTCAGCGTTCTCGTTGAATGTGACAACGTGCAAGGATATGATCAACTTTGTACTCCTCATGATCATTGATATGGATGGGAGTAGAAGCAGGTTGGACACAAGAGGAAAAGCAAGATGGGTTAGGAACAAAGGGTTTTAATTTGGAAATATAGAAGACAAGGTGGATACGCATATGACAGGGTAAGACAAGTCAATAAGCAATATGAGAGATGATATGGGTGACATCAAAGGGTCCTATCCAATTAAAGATAAGTTTCCAAACTTGGGTATCAAGTTGGAGGGGTAGGTTGCTAGAAGATAACATGACTTTATCACCAACTTCAAAGGTGAGATCACGACAATGGTGGTCCACATATTGTTTTTGACAATTCTGGGCAACAAGGAGGTGAGATTTGGCTTGTTGGAGAGATTGGGAGATGGTGGTCAAGAATGTTGAAGTATGAGGGATCTGAGATGAGGGAGGAGCAAGAAGAGAATCTAGAACAACCGGATCTTGTGCAAGATTGAGAAAGAAAGGAGAAAATCCGGTGCTTGCTTGTTTGGAATTGTTGTAGGAAAATTCTACAACTGCAAGATATTCATCCCAATTGGTATGGTGGACATTGACAAAGGCACGTAATATATCTTCCAAGGTATGATTTGTGCTTTTAGTATGTCCATCAGTTTGAGGATGATAGGTCGTGGACAAAGCAAGCTTGGTGCCAAGTATCTAAAAGAGTGCTTGCCAAAACTTCCCAATGAATCAAAGATGAGTACATGTGGCATCCCATGATGCTTGAAGACATTGTTGAAGTAGATTTGCACTAAGGTTGGAGCATCCATGGTATCAACGGTTGGTGCCAAGTGGATTTGCTTACTAAGCTTATCCAAAAACACCACAATTGCTATGCGTCTTTGCTTTATCTTGGGCAAGGATGTGATGAGATCCAAACTCACATGTTCCCATTGAGCGGATGGAATAAAGAGTGGTTGAAAGAGTCCACTTGGCTTCTGGTTGTTGGCCTTATTGCATTGGCAACTTTCACATGATAGAACAAACTCTTGAACATCTTGTGTCATGTTGGGCCACCACTATTGGCATTGGAGGGTACCCAAGGTCTTATCCACACCCATGTGACCAACTATTGGTAAATCATGGGCTACTTCAAGACGCACAAGTTGGAGATCACCTTTGGCTGGAACATAGATCCGGTCCTCATGGAATAGAAGGCCTTCATTGAAGGAGAAGGTATTGTACTCCTTGTCACATGTTGTAAGACAACCATGTATCATTTGGAAGAAGTGATCTTGTTGTAGAGCTTACCAAAACTCATTTTGGACCTTGGAGTCAATTGCCACCATTGTAATTGTTGCCATGATGAGAGGAAAAGACTTCAAATTAGGTCATCATGATAGAGCATCAAAGATGACATGGAATCGACCTGGTTTGTACTCAAGTTTGATGTCAAACAATTGGAGTTGCTCCTCCCATTGATGATGTCGACTCTTCATGTATTCCAAGTGTAAGGTTTGCAACAATGGCTTGTGATCAGTTTGCATGATCACTTATTTCCCTAAGAGATAATGCCTCCATACCTTGGTGGCATTACCATTGCAAGTTGTTCTTGATCTCAAGTAGAGTAATTTCTTTTAGCTGTATTTACTTGGCGAGACACAAAGGCAATGGGATGTAATCCATCTGGGAATTCTTGTTGCAACGCTGCTCTAATTGCAAAGTTAGAAGCCTCAAAATCAACCACACAAGGTAGATGAGGATCATATGGTTGAAGGATGGGTCTTGAAGACACCATATGTTTCAACTTTTGGAATGCTTCTTTATGCTTGGTGGTCCATTGGAAGCTCAAGTTCTCCCTCAAGAGGTCAGTCAATGGTGTAGCCACATGAGCATAATAATGGATGAACCATTGGTAAAAACTGGCCAATCTATTAAATGCCCATACTTTTGTAGCATCCTTCAAAGTAGGCCAATCAATAATGGCCTTGATTTTTTCCCCTTTCATCTTGATCCCTTCCAATAAGATCTTGTGACCCAAGAAGGTGATTTCCTTCTACCAAAAGGCACACTTCAACTTCTTGCAATAAATTTTCATTATCATAGTCGTCTTAGGACTTCTTGCACATGATTCACATGTTCTACCTCTATCTTGCTATTATTTATGATATTATCCAAGAACACCACCACGTACCAATCCAATAGTCCATCCAACACCTGATGCATCTGATCCATGAAGACCACGGGAGCATTAGTGAGCCCAAAAGTCAAAACTCTCCACTCAAAATGCCCATACCTTGTGCAAAGGCAGTCTTTTGCACATCTTCCCTATCAATGGGGATTTGCAAATAGCCACAACAAAGATCCAACTTGGAAAAGTATCGTGCTCCACTTAGTTGATCAAGAAAGTCATCAATCCAAGGTAAAGGGTATGCATTCTTCACTGTTTGCTTATTGAGCCCACGGTAATCAATACAAAAATGAAGTTCACCATCCTTCTTTAGAACAAATAGTACCGGTGCTCCCCAAGGAGAGGTATTATATTGTATGAAGTATGTTGAGGTATTCTCCAACAACTCTATAAGTGTTGTTTGCAACTCCTCCAACTCCTTTGGTGAGAGCTGATAGATTGGTCTATTCACTAGAGTACTCCTTGGCAATAACTCAATCTTGAAGGGCATACCACAATTGGAGTGTAACCCCTTTGGTAGATCATCCGGAAACATGTCAGTAAACTCTAGAACTATCTGATCAACCATTGCTTGATGAGGCTCTTGGCCCTCCTCAAATTGTCCTTGTGCAATCAACTTGATCCACATCGCAAAAATAGACTTATTTTCCTCCAAAGCTTGCTTTATGGCTGCTTCACTAACAAACTTCCCATCTAGGGACTTTTATCTTTCTTCAAATTTTGCTCCATGGCTACTTTCTTGGTAAACTTCCCATCTTGGGACTCATCCCCCTTCAAGGCTTGCTCTATGGCTACCCTCTCAACAAACTTCCCATCCTGGGACTAACTATTTTTAGGTGTCTTACTCAGAGGTGCCAGGCAACCTACTCATAAATTCTTGCCTTGGTGTTGTACTTGAATTTATCGTCAAGTCCAATCAAATTGAACCTTATGACTTTCAAGCCAAGGTAGTCCTAGAATGGCATCGTAGTGTAGAGGTACCACTACAAACCTCATACACTCCAAATACTCCTTCCCAATCTTGAAGGTATCAATAGGATGCAAGGTACAAAATGCAAAACCCTTTCTACCATATGCCATCATTAATCTACTTCCAATTACAGGCTTGATAAGAATACCCAATTCCTTTTAACATAGACATACAATTCTTTGAACTTCCATAATCAACCAAAATCCTGCAACCCTAATTAGATATTGTACCTTGCAAGTGAAGCAAACTTGCATAAGTTGAGCCTTCAATCCCATTGGAACTAATCAATCTCCCAATATGTGGCTCAAAATCTCCTATTGGGATTCCTCATTTCCATGATCATTCTGCTCCACAAACTCCATCTGGGCAGCTTGTCAAGGTCACCCCTTCTTGAATGGACATTCAGCCATGCAATGTCCTAATTGGTGACAATAAAAAAAACCACCATTTTGTCACAGTTTTTCTCTATCTACAATGCCAAGTGGTCTCCGTTGAATGGCATCAATCTTCATTAGTGTTGGCTCCTCCACCCGTGTGTAGTGTATTGGTAGGTTCTGTGGAGGTTCAAGGTCAAGACCAAGTTATTACAACCAATGAATCAAAAAGTTTAGCCAACTGCATGGCTTCCTCCAAGTGTTGTAGCTCTTGCATGGTTACCTCTAATTTGGTTCTTGATTTCAAGCCTCTCACAAATCGATCCAGAGCTTCACCTTCATATATGGAATTTGCATGATGGTGTTTTGGAATTGCATGATGTAACTTCTTACAAAGCAGGGATGAACGTACCAATATTAACATCCACTTAATATGAGTACTCTCTCCCAATAGTTTGGTGGAAGTGGTTTTGGTGGTCCATAAATTCTATCCATCCCATTCTTGCTTTGATACCAATGTAAAAGACCAAGCCCAAGGAGAGAATTAGGAGAATGGAAATTCACATTAAGACACTTGAATGTAAGAAAAATCCAAAGGCCTAGCATGAGTTTTGGCTTTGGTATTTATAGGTAGCATACAAGGCCATTGAGAAGCTTCTCAAGAAGCTTCCTTGAGCCGCTTTCTTAGAGTGCAAGCCAAGTTAACCAGGAAGCTTCTCAAGAAGCTTTCTTCTAGAAGCTGCCTACTTGGTGTGCAAGCTAAGCTAATTGGAAGCTTGTAGAAGCTTCCTTCTAGAAGCTACTTGCTTAGGGTGCAAGTTAAGCTAGTTGGGAAGCTTCCCAAGAAGCTTCCTAGATGCTTCTAGAATATTCTAGGCAAATTTTGCTTATTCTCTACTTCATTAGCTTTACTAACTACATTGCTAAACTCCATATTGTTACAAACTCTATGAGATCTTCCCAAGAGGTTGTTCAATTGGACAACCACACAAGCATAATAATGAATAAATCAACAATAAAACTTGCCAATCTATTAAATACCCATATTTCTATAACATCCTTTAGAGTGGGCCAATCGGTAATGGCCTTGATTTCTCCTCTTTTATCTTGATCCCCTCTAATGAGATCTTATGATCCAAGAAGGTAACTTTCTTTTACCAAAAGGCACACTTTGGCTTCTTGTAGTAAAACTTCCATTGAAAACTTCCATTCCATAATAAAACTTAAAAAAGGTAGAACTTTCCATTCAAAATGCCCATACCTTGTGGAAAAGGTAATCTTTTGCATATCCTACCTATCAATTGGAAGATGCCAATAGTTGCTTCAGATATCCAACTTGGACAAGTATCATGCTCCACTCAATTGATCAAGCAAATCATCAATTTAAGGCAAGGCATATGTGCTCTTCCTTGTTTGTTTATTGAGGCCACGATAATCAATACCAAAAAAAAAATTCCATCCTTCTTTGGAACAAATAGTACCAATGCTCCCCAAGAAGATGTATTATGTTGTAAAACTCTTTCTCTAATAACTCTATTAGTGTTATTCAAAGCTCATCTAACTTCTTTGGTGAGAGCCAATAGATTTTTCTACGCATTGGAGTACTTCTTGGCAATAACTCAATCTTGAAGGAAATACCACGATTGGAGATCAATCCCTTTGGCAAATCATCCAAAACATATCTACAAACTCTTGAACTATTTGATCAACCATTGCTTGATGAGACTTCTAGCCCTCATCAGATTTTTCATGCACAATTGGCTTGATCCATATTGCAAAAATAAGCTTGTCTTCCTCCAAAGCTTGCTCTTTGGATATTTTACTAATAAACTTCTTATCCTAGGACTTACTATTCTTAGGTGCTTTACTCAAAGGTGCTAGACAACCTAATTGGTATTTCTTATTTTGGTGTTGTACTTCAATTTATCATTGGGTCTAGTCAAATTGAACCTTATAATGTTCAAGCCAAGGCAAACCAAAAATGACATAATAGTGTAGAGATGCCAATAAAAATCTCATGCACTCCAAATACTCCCTCCCAATCTTCAATCTAATAGGATATGAAGTACAAAATGAAAATCACTTTCTTCCATCAACCATCATTAATCTACTTCCAATTACTGGTTCTATAGGAATACTTAATTCCTTTGCTACTTGCATAGACATGAAATTTTTTGAACTCCTAAAATCAGCCAAAATTGTGCACCCACAATCAATATCATACCTTGCAAGTGAAGCAAACTTGCATATGCCAAGCCTTCAATCCAATAAGAACTAATCAAGTTCCTAATAGGTGGCTAGAGTTCTCATATTAGGATTCCTTGACCATCACGCTCCACAAACTCCATTTGGGCTATTTGTCAAGGTTGTCCAATCTTGAGCAAACATTCAAAATGCAATGCCCAATTTTTCAACAATAAAAGGAACCACCATTTGTCATAATATTTCCCTATCTATAGGGCTCAATGGTTTTTGTTGGAGTACATCATTCTCCATTAGTGACAACTCCTCTACCCATGTGTAATGTGTGAGCAAGTTTGGTGAAGGTTGAGCTCAAGACCAAGTTGTTGCAACCAAGGAATCAAAATGCTCAGCCAACTGCATGGCTTCCTCTAAGTCTTTGGGCTCCTACATGGTCACTTCCAATTTGGTGTGTGACTTCAAGTCTCTTACAAATTGATCCATGGCTTCCTCCAAGTCTTTGGGCTCCTACATGGTCACTTCCAATTTGGTGTGTGACTTCAAGTCCCTTACAAATTGATCCAGAGCTTCATCTTTTATTATATCTAGAATCTGCATTATAGTGTTTTGGAATTGAGCAATGTAACTTATTAAAGAACCAATCTGTAAAAGACTGAAACCAAGGAGAGAAATAGGAGAATGGAAACTCACATTGGGATACTTGAATGAGGGAAAACTCCAAATACCTAGCATGAGCTTCGGCTTTGGTATTTATAGGTAGCATACAAGACCCTTGAAGCTTCTCAAGAAGCTTCCTTGATCCGCTTTCTTGGAGTGCAAGCCAAGTTAACCAAAAAGCTTCTCAAGAAGCTTCCTTCTAGAAGCCGCCTACTTGGCGTGCAAGCTAAGCTAGTTAGAAGCTTCTAGGAGCTTCCTTCTAGAAGCTACTTGCTTAGAGCACAAGTTAACTAGTTGGGAAGCTTCCCAAGAAGCTTCTTAGATGCTTCTAGAATATTCTAGGCTATTTTGTCTTATTCTCTACTTTGTAAGCCCGACTAACTTCGTTGCTTAACTCCATATTGTTACATATTCCTCCGCCGCTAGTTGGTGACGTCCTCGTCGCCAGTGAAGCTTCAAATTCCTTGATGGCCGTTTGTGCATTTGAGGTGGGAAAGAGGTTACCATGTGGCATCATGAAGGGGATACCCTTTCCAAAGGATCTTGTACTCCATATGTTGGCGACGCATTCATTGAATATGGCGACGCGCAAGGATACAATCAACTTTGTACTCCTCATGATCATTGATAGGGACAGGAAGAGGGGGAGTTTGGACTCGAGAGGAAAAGGAAGAGGGGTTAAGAACAAAGAGTTTCAACTTGGAAATATGAAAGACAGGATGGATACGCATTTGACAAGGCAAGGCAAGTCGATAAGCAATAGGAGAGACAATGCGGGTGATATCAAAGGGTCCTATCCAATTAAGGGCAAGTTTACAAACTTGGGTATCAAGTGGGAGAGGGAGGTAACTAGAGGATAGCATGACTTTATCACCAACTTCAAAGGTGAGATCACGATGATGGTGGTCTACATATTGATTTTGGTGATTCTGAGCAACAAGGAGGTGAGACTTGGCTTGTTGGAGAGATTGGGATATAGTGGTCAAGAATGTGGAAGTATGAGGAACTTGAGAGGAAGGGAGAGCAAGAAGAGAATCTGGAACAAGTAGATCTTGGCCAAAATTGAGAAAGAAGGGAGAAAATCCGGTGCTTGCCTGTTTGGAATTGTTGTAGGCAAATTTTGCAACTGCAAGACATTCATCCCAGTTGGTATGGTGGACATTGACAAAGGCCAGCAACATTTCCTCTAATGTACGATTTGCACGTTTGGTTTGTCCATCAGTTTGAGGATGATAGGCCGTGGACAAAGCAAACTTGGTGTCGAGTATCTGGAAGAGTGCTTGCCAAAACTTCCTAGTAAAACAAGGATCACGGTAGGAGATGAGTACATGTGGCATCCCATGATGCTTGAAGATATTGTCAAAGAAGATTTGCACTAAGGTTAGAGCATCCACAGTATCATAGGTTGGTGCCAAGTGGATTTGCTTACTAAGTTTATCCACAAACACCACAATTGCGGTGTATCCTTGTTTTGTCTTTGGCAAGGATGTGATGAGATCCAAGCTCACATGCTCCGAGCGAGCGGATGGAATGGCAAGTGGTTGAAGGAGTCCACTCGGCTTTCGGTTGTTGGCCTTGTTACGTTGGCAACTCTCACATGATCGAACAAAGTCTTGAACATCTCGTGTCATGTTGGGCCACCACTATTGGCGTTGGAGGGTGCCTAAGGTCTTGTCCTGTGAGCCGGCTTGTCTCTCACTCAATGATGTTTAGCCCCCTCCTCTTGTCCCAATGATGTTTAGCCCCCTCCATTTCTGCATCTTTGGCCAACATCATGCACAAGGTCTGATTGGTTCTCTCTGCCAAGCCATTGGAATTTGGCTTATAGGATGTAGTTACTCTATGTGTGATAGAGAAATGTCGTAGCATGGCTGTAGTAATGCTTCCTGTAAACTCTCCTCCTCTATCAGAAACCAACTCCAAAGGGCATCCAAACCTAGTGATAATGCGTTCATAAAGAAATCTACCCACTTCATCTTCATTCTTGTCCCTCAATGGTCTAGCCTCAACCCACTTGGTAAGGTAATCAGTAACTACCACAATGTACCAATTGTTCCTTGGGGTTCTATTGAGAGGACCTACAAAATCAATTCCCTATTTCTCAAAAGGTCCTAGCAATGGAATTGATCTAAGTGGTGGAGTGGATGTAGACTTTCTAGCAAAAGCTTGACAAACATGACAAGTTTTGCAATAATCAAGACAATCCTTGAAAATCCCTCTCCAATGGTAACCTGCATCTAGAATCTTGAAAGCAGTCACCTTTCCTGCAAAGTGTCCTCCACATACTAAACCTTCATGAAACTCCTTTATGAGTAGGATAGACTCTTCCTTACCCATTGCTCTTTGAAGTAGACCATCTGCTCCTTGGTGAAAAAGAATATCCTCCACCATTGTGTAAGGTCTAGATCTTGCTGCAAGGGCCTTCCTCTCCCTAGCATGCATTCCTTCTGGATAGTTACCTCTTGTCACAAAATCCACAATCTCCTTGTACTCCATTGGAACCTCTTGAGTGACTGAGATTGTCATGAGCTCCTCATCCGGGAAGGAATCATCCACTAGCTCATCTCCATCATGATCATAGGCTCTAGATAATAAATTAGCATTTGCATGTTTCTTTCCTGGCCTATCTTCAATGGTGTAGTCATACTCAGACAAGAGTATCATCCACCTTGCTAGTCTCCCTTCAACATTAGGCTTGTTGAAGATGTACTTCAAAGCCTTGTGATCCGTGACAATGGTGCTTTCCCTCCAATCAAGTAGTGTCTAAATTTCTTGAGACCAAAGATCACTGCCAACCCTTCTCTCTTCGTGACAGAGTAGTTCTTCTCTGCTGAAACCATCTGCCTACTAGCATAAGCTATTGGATGATCATGCCCATCTTGGTCTAATTGACTAAGAGTGCATCCTATAGCTACATTAGAAGCATCGGTGTAGAGGATGAAAGGCTTACTCCAATCAGGTTTAGCAAGAATTGGAGCTACAATAAGGGATTGCTTGAGCTCCTCAAAAGCTTTGAGAGCCTCCTTGTCCTCCAAAATCACCATGTAATCTACACCCTTCTTCATGTAGATGGTCAATGCATAAGCCTTGTTAGAAAATGAGAAGATAAACCTCCTATAGTATCCAACCATCCCCAAGAATTGGCGTAACTTTGTCAAGCTTGAAGGGAATGGAAGGTCTGAGATTTTCCTCACCTTCTCAGGATCAACTGCTATTCCATCCTTGGAGATGATGTGCCCCAAAAGTAGACCTTATTCACATCCAAAAATGCACTTCTCTGGGTTGAGTGATCCATTTGCCTCATCCAAGCGTTGCAAGACTTTGATTAGGTGTTTAAAGTGCTCCTCCTTGCTCCCATAGACACAAAAGTCATCAATGAAGTCTCTCACAAATTTCCCAATGAAAGGTTCAAATACCTTGTTCATGAACCGTTGGAATGTGGCTGGAGCATTGCAAAGCCCAAAAGGCATGACCTTGAAAGCGTAAGTTCCCCAAGGTGTGGTGAACGTGGTGAGTTGTTGATGCTCTGGTGCAATCTTGATTTGGTTGTATCCACTATAACCATCTCCAAAACTATACCTCTCATGACCTGCAACCTCCTCCAAGATCTCATCAATGAATGGCAATGGGTAGTAGTCCTTCTTGGTAACAGCATTGAGCTTCTTGTAATCCACACATACCCAAAGCTTGCCATTCTTTTTCTTCACAATGACAATTGGAGACACCCATTCTGAATTCTCCACCTCAAAGATAAATCAGCCTCCTTGAGCTTATCAATCTCCTCCTTCACAACCAAAGATATTGGTGGGCTAATGCGACGTTGCTTTTGGCGGATTGGTCTTGCATGTGACTCCACCTCTATCTTGTGCTCCTCCAAGGTGACTTCCTTCAAATCCTTGTAACTAAAAGCAAACACATGGATGAACTTGCGGAAAATCTCCTCAAATCTCACCTTCTCCTCCTTGGTAACATTTGGGCCATACTTGAGGGTAGATAACCTTCTCTCTACCTCCTCAAGTGTCAATAGTGATTTATCTGGGTCCTTCAAAACCTCTGGCTTAGGTGCAAAATCCATAGCACACAAAGGATACACATCTGAATCAGATTCAGATTCATCCTCCTCCGTGGAAGTCTCCTCTTCCATGCTTGTGTCCACACTTGAAGCTCCTTCTTCAGAATCTGATTCCCAATAATCAGAAGATGGGGTATCTGAATGTGAAGTGTTGGTGGTGTTAGTCACAGGAACAGTGACTCGATGGTTTGATGGCCCAATCCTCAAGTACCCTTTGTGCCATCGATCAGTTGTGCGTGCTGCTCTCAACCATGGCCTCCCAAGAAGTAAGTCATAGCTTGAATCCTTCAAGACTTGGAAAGTCATGAGATTTTGAACTCCCATAACTGAAACTACCACTTTATCCATCACCCCTACTGGTCGAACTTGTTGCTTGTTTGCCATGCTCACCACAAATGTTGAAGCTCTTGAGGGTATCATACCCAACTTCTTCATCAACCTTTCTGACATGGCATTCACTGCTGATCCTCCATCAACCAATGCATCCTTGATGTTGTGACCATTCACTCTCACATCAATCTTGGAGGCATATTCACAAGCTTCCCATGGTGCTGGCTTGGCATCCACCACCCCCATTGATACTGGAACTTTTGCCTTCTTCTTCTTCTTGCTCCTTGTAGAACTCAAACCACCTCTAAGCTCCTTTCTCAAGGTAGGGTTCAAAGCAATTAATTGGCCCACTGTGATGTTAGCCTTGTGACTACTAACATCCTTCAACACATTGTAGTTACATTGTTGCTTTGAGATCAAGAAGTCCTCCATCCCCAACTTCTTCCTTGGAGTCTTTGTTGTTGATGGTGTTGAGGTGCGAGTGCTCCTAGTAGACATAGGAGTATCCTTGCTTGAAGTAAATCCTTGAGAAGAGTGAACATCCTCTGCAAAATGAGCTCTCTTCTTCTCTTGTGCCAAAAGCTCCAAATTAAGACCCTTGGAGTTTGAGCACTCTCCCTTCTCATACTTGCTCTCAACCACATCTATGGATGCTATCCCCTTACCTTTGTTGGGATTAGGAGCCACTTGGGTTTCACTACCTCCCTCTTTCCCTCTATTGGCTCCCTCATAACCCCTTCCTCCATGGTAAGTGGAATTTGGGCAATTCCTTTGGATATGGCCTCTTCTTCCACAACCAAAACAATTTCTATCATTGAAATTGTTGGCTGGTTGACCTCCTCTATATGGATAGTTTCCATAACTCCTAGGCCCTCTCCCTACATTCTGATCCACCTCTCTCTTCTCCCATAGTTGCACCACATTGATCTTGAGATCCGCAAGTTGTTCTGTGATGGTTTGGAGTGGATCTTTTGGTGGAGGTGCAAGAACTGGAGCAACTACTACTTGTGGTGCAACCCTTGTCACCAAAGTATCAGAAGTTCCACCATACTTGTAGCCTTGAGGAGGATGCACAACCTCCTTCACCACCAAATCACTCTCATCCCCTTCCAAACTCTCCTCCATACGAATTGCGATCTTGATAGCTTCAACCTTGGAAGAAGGTTTCTCATATCTCACCTTGCTTCTAATTTGTGGTCTCAATCCTCCCACAAAATTCTTGGTGAGCATGGCCCCTATGCCAATCATTGTAGTCTCCATATCATCCCCACCCTTCCTCAACACTATGCGAAATCTGGACTCCAACTTTTCCACTCTTTCCACATAGACTCTCACTTTCTCTCCATCTCCTTGCTTGAGAAATGTAACCTCACTCATCAATCTCTCATAACTCTCATCAGGAAGAAAGTTCTCAATGAGTGCTGAAGTCAAAGTCTCCCAAGACTCCTCTTCCCCCTCTCTCCTCTCTCTCTTTTGGTATTCTGACTCATACCATGTAAGTGCTGCATCCTCAAAGAAATCTGGTAATAATGAGGCCCACTCATTCTTCCTCCTCTCATTGTTTCCTATGCAAGCTCTCTTGAAGTATCTCACAAAGGCCTCCACATCTTCTCCATCCTTGCCAAAGAAAACCGGAAGTTTCCCCATCTTAACCCCTCACTATCTTTCTTTTCTCTCAATTTTTTTTTCTTTTCTTTTCTCTCACTCTATTACTAATAGAGTATATACATGACTAACACCATCTGAGAATAATCCACTCTAGGGAACACAAAAGGTTCAGGTTGCTCCAAGATTTCTATAGCAACATCAAATCCTAGAGTGCATATTAATCTAACTCTCATGGATAGTTTATCCATAAGTTGAAAGATTATCTCCATCACTAATCTTGAGAACTAGCTGATGAAGGTGGTACTATTTCTGTAGCTGTACTAAGACTCTCTCCAAGATCCTTCACCAAAGTTTCCAAAAGGGCTTTTCCTCCACTACACTCATGTCCTTTTGGAAGTCCTTCAACTCCACAAACCTCACACAACTCCTTGGTCTTAGATCTTCTCCCTCCCAATCTTGGTGAAGAAGGTCCAACATGCAAACCCAAGTCAAGTAAGCCTCTCCTTTCCCTCAATCTCTTGCTCTCAAAGGTCAATGGACATGAACTTGCCTTATGTCCCTTCTCTCCACATAGAAAGCACTTAGACTCACTCTTTCCTCCAAGTGGTGTAGGTTTTTGGATCCTCTCAACACTCTCTTCAAATTCTATTGTAAACTCTCTTTTCCTCAAATCCACCCCTACAATCACCTCAAACCCTTGGAGAACCTTGCATAATCTCAATTTCCACTCTTGATGACCCTCCATGTTCCCCAAGATGAATCTAAACACTCAAACATGCTTTTTGTTGATCTCAAACTTCTCATGCATGAGATCTCCA
Organism: Lunularia cruciata; assembly: GCA_948567375.1. Lineage (NCBI taxonomy): Eukaryota > Viridiplantae > Streptophyta > Marchantiopsida > Lunulariales > Lunulariaceae > Lunularia > Lunularia cruciata. Next base: position 39,355,395 of record OX419756.1, on the reverse strand, counting down.
CTCTGCAGAATTGACCCTTCCTAACAATGTCACTCAAATCTCCCAACCAATATTTCACAGTCCTCTGAAATTTTTCACACTTGATCACAACTCCAAGTTGTCCCTCCCTGCAAAATTTCAGATCTTTTCATCTAGCCATTTGGCCTAGACACCTTTCTATTCAGCACCCATATTTCAGATTTGGTCTGAAAACCACCCCCCTCACTTCAAAAACTCATCACTCTTTGCGCAAGAACAATCTCTCTCTAATTTTTGTGGCAGTAGGTAGGATACAATGCACTGAATTTTCTTGGAAATTTTCAGGACAATTCACTAAAAATTGAAGAAATTGCAGACTCTATACAATTTTCCAGAGAGCATGCAGTTGCGGGAACACTTTACCCTATCAACTTTCAAAAATTCTAGCCCAATGCGCATAGAAGCTCTCTCAATAATTTAAAGTGTGCTAACTGAAAGATAACCCAAGCTATCATGTGTAGAAATTTCAAGTCCAGATCTCAAACTTGAGATTTTGCCTAAAATCACCTTAATCTCCAAAATCTGCAATCCACCTCACACAATCTCTCCAATTCCTCTCATGTGTACAAGATGTACAAAATCACCTCAAAGACATCATAATGAACTACAGGGTATACAAAAAGATCTTGGTTCTCTAACATAAGTTCAGCCCTCTCCTCTCCTAATGTTCTCTCCAAGTGTGCTCTCATAGCCTCCTTCTGCCTAATGTAGAATTGGACGCGGAACATTATCTTGCCTTCTAGAGAGGTCCCGGCAACGGAACCAAAAATGTGAGCCGGCCTGTCTCTCACTCAGGATGAACCTTTGATGGCTATTATGGTAGCACACCATGGACTAAGAAGGCAAGGAACCCCAACTCCATCATACTCCTCCAAGGCTAACACTCCAAGACTCAAGACATTGCTCACTAGAGAACTCAATGAGAGAGAGATAGTTGCAAATGAAAGGATGATGAGTACCTCCTCACCCCTTGTTTATATACTTGTGAAATAGTTACGTACCAAAGTTACTAATTATCGTAGTAACTCAAGTTACTAGATTAAAAGTCAAGTAAAGTCAAAAAGTAGAAAGGAATATCCATTCACATGGGCATATTCCCCTAAGCATGTGGTCTTATCTTGACCCAACCACTAAAGCAAGGATTCCTTCACATGGGCTATCCTTGGACTGAAGAAGAATCCAAAACAAAAAGGCTTGCGGGCCCAAGAGTTCTCAACTCTTTCCCCAAAGCCAAACACCTAGGAATAATACCAAGTCAACACACTAAAATCCAAAATAGTGGTGCTCATCTTTTCTACTTCCTCTAAAGTAAGGTCCCATCTATCTTAGCTATGACTAACTTTAGCTAACCATGACTAATATAGAACCATCCTTTATCTCTATATAAATAATATCTCTTAAGTACTTGTAATACCAAGCTAAATATCACAATACCACACACATGCACAAATGGGTGTTACAGTCCATTCCCATGTGACCAGCTATTGGTAAATCATGGGCTTCTTGAAGGCGCACAAGTCAAAGATCACCTTTGGCTAGAACATAGATCTGGTCTGCATGGAATAAAAGGCCTTCCTTGAAGGAGAACGTGTTGTACTCCTTGTGGCATGCTGTCAAATGACCGTGTACCATTTGGAAGAAGGGATCTTGTTGTAGAGCTGATTGAAACTCATTATGGACCTTAGGGTCAATGGACACCATTGTAATTGCCGCCGTGATGAGAGGAAGAGCCTTCAAATCAGGTCATCGTGATAGAGCATTAGGGATGACATGGAACCGACCTAATTTGTACTCAAGTTTGATGTCAAACAATTGGAGTTGCTCTTCCCATCGATGATGCCTACTCTTCATGTGCTCCAAGTGTAAGGTCTGCAACAATGGCTTGTGATCAGTTTGCATGATCACTTGTTTCCCCAAGAGATAATGCCTCCATACCTTGGTGGCATATACCATTGCAAGTTGTTCCTGATCTTGAGCAGAGTAATTTCTTTCAGCTGTATTTAGTCAGCAAGACACAAAGGCAATAGGATGTAGTCCATCTGGAAATTCTTGTTGCAACACAACTCTAATTGCAAAGTTAGAAGCATCAAAATCAACCACACAAGGTAGTTGAGGATCAAATGGTTGAAGAATGGGTCTTGAAGACACCATATGCTTTAACTTTTGGAATGCTTCTTCATGCTTGGTGGTCCACTGGAAGCTTGAGTTCTTTCCCAAGTGGTCAGTCAATGGTGCAGCCATGTGAGCATAATAGTGGATGAACCGTTGGTAAAAATTGGCAAATCCCTTGAATGCTCATACTTCTGTAGCATCCTTTGGAGTAGGCCAATCAGTAATGGCCTTGATCTTCTCTTCTTCCATCTTGATCCCCTTTAATGAGATCTTATGACTCAAGAAGGTAACCTCCTTTTGCCAAAAAGCACACTTTGACTTCTTGTAGTAAAATTTCCACTATCATAGATGTGTTAGGACTTCTTGCACATGATTCATGTGTTCTGCCTCTGTCCTGCTATAGATTAAGATATCATCTAAGAACACCACCATGGACCGGTCCAGTAGTCCCTCCAACACCTGATGCATTTGATCCATGAAGACTATTGGGGCATTAGTGAGTCCGAAAGGTAGAACTCTCCACTCGAAATGTCCATACCTTGTGCAAAAGGCAGTCTTTTGCACGTCCTCTCCTTCAATAGGAATTTGCCAATAGCCGCTATGAAGATCCAGCTTGGAAAAGTAGCGTGTTCCACTTAGTTGATCAAGCAGGTCATCGATCCGAGGCAAGGGATATGCATTCTTCACAGTTTGCTTATTGAGTCCACGGTAATCAATACAAAAATGAAGTCCTCCATCCTTCTTTGGAACAAATAGTACCGGTGTTCCCCAAGAAGAGGTATTATATTGTATGAAATCCTTCTTTAACAACTCTGTAAGTGTTGTTTGCAACTCCTCCAACTCCTTTGGTGAGAGCCGATAGATTGGTCTACTCATTGGAGTACTCCCTGGCAATAACTTGATCTTGAAGGGCATACCTCGATCGGAGGGTAATCCCTTTGGCAGATCATCCGGAAACACATCTGCAAACTCCTAAATTATCCGATCAACCATTGCTTGATGAGGCTTTTGGCCCTCCTCAGATTGTTCTTGTGCAATCGGCTTGACTTACACCGCAAATACAGACTTATCTTCCTCCAAAGCTTCCTCTATGGCCGCTTCATTAACAAACTTCCCTTCTAGGGACTCATCTCTCTTCCAAGCTTGCTCCATGGTTGCCTTCTTGGCAAACTTCCCATCTTGGGACTCATCTCCCTTCCTGATTTGCTCTATGGCTACCTTCTCGACAAACTTCCCATCTTGGGACTGACTATTCTTAGGCGTCTTACTCAGAGGTGCCAGACAACCTAATCAGAAATTTCTACCTTGGTGTTGTACTTGAATTTGTTGTCGGGTCCAATCAAATTGAACCTTATGACATTCAAGCCAAGGTAGACCTAGAATGATATCATAGTGTAGAGGTGCCACTACAAACCTCATACACTCCAAATACTCCTTCCCAATCTTGAAGGTAATAGGATATGAGGTGTGGAATGCAGAACCTTTTCTACCATCCGCCATCATCAAACTACTTCCAAACACTGGCTTCATAGGAATACCCAATTCCTTTGCTACTTGCATAGACATGCAATTCTCTGAACTTCCAAAATCAACCAAAATCCTACAACCCTGATAGATATCATACCTTGCAAGTGAAGCAAACTTGCATAGGTGGAGCCTTCAATCCCGTTAGAACTTATCAAGCTCCCAATAGGCGGCTCAAAATCTCCTATTGGGATTCTTCGTTTCCTTGATCATTCTGTTCCACAAACTCCATTTGGGCAACTTGTTGAGGTTGCCCATTCCTAAGTGGACATTCAGCAATGCGATGTCCAACTTGGCAACAATAAAAGCAACCTCTATTTTGTCGTAATCTTTCTCTATCTACTATGCCAAGTGGTCTTTGTTGGATAGCATCAATCTCCATTGGTACCGGTTCTTCCACTCGTGCATAGTGTATTGGTAGGCTTTGTGTAGGTCAAGGTCAAGACCAAGCTGTGGCAACCAAGGAATCAAAACACTCAGCCAATTGCATGGCTTCTTCTACGTTTTGTGGCTCCCGCATGGTCACCTCTAATTTGGTTTGTGACTTCAATCCTTGCACAAATCAATCCAAAACTTCACCTTCTTGGATATTTGGAATTTGCATGATGATATTCTGAAATTGTGTGATGTAGCTTCCATTGAGCCAATCTGCCTCAACTCTGCCAATTTATCTCGTGTGGCTTGGGTGGCATTTATAGTTTGAAATTGACCAAGTATTGCATCTTTGAATTCTGCCCATGTCAAAATTGGTGTAACAATTTGTCGTTCAGCTCTTTCTACTCGAAATTGCCACCAAAGTTTTGCCATGCCATCCAAGTGGCTAGAAACCAAGAGAATTTTTTTTTGCTCGTCTTGAAGATTGGTGGCTTCAAAGTAACATTTACAGTCAAACACAAAATTCTCGATTGTGCTTGGAAGATTCTTTCCTTCAAACACCTTGGGTTTCAAAAATTGAATGCAATCTTCTCCATCTCAAATTGGTGCTCTGTCTATTTTTTCTCGTCGTTGTTGGTCTCGTTCATCTAACAATCGAGTAAGATGTTTGATTTGTTGTTGCATTGCAAGGATAACATCCAATATTGCCGCCATCGCTACTACTCTATTCCACTACCCTTAATTTATCTAGTTGATTAACACATAGATACAACACGTCCACTATTCTCTATAAGTTACAATTGGAAGTATCAAGGGTTCCTCTAACACGGTGATCATATGTAGAAAATCCTGCCCAAAGCGCAAGGTGATGAATTGTGTGAAACGATGCTTTGGTAATATCTAGACATGAAAGTCCCAATGGTTTGGCGGAAGTGGATTTGGTGGTCCATAAATTCCATCCATCCCATTCTTGCTCTCATACCAATGTAAAAGACCGAAACTGAGGAGAGAAATAGGAGAATGGAAACTCACATTGGGACACTTGAATGAGGGAAAACTCCAAATGCCTAGCATGAGCTTCGGCTTTGGTATTTATAGATAGCATACAAGACCCTTGAAGCTTCTCAAGAAGCTTCCTTGAGCCGCTTTCTTGGAGTGCAAGCCAAGTTAACCAAGAAGCTTCTCAAGAAGCTTCCTTTTAGAAGCCACCTACTTGGCGTGCAAGCTAAGCTAGTTAGAAGCTTCTAGGAGCTTCTTTCTAGAAGCTACTTGCTTAGGGCGCAAGTTAACTAGTTGGGAAGCTTCCCAAGAAGCTTCTAGAATATTCTAGGCTATTTTGTCTTATTCTCTACTTCGTAAGCCCGACTAACTTCGTCGCTAAACTCCATATTGTTATACAATCTACCACAATTTGTGTGGCATTTATTTATAGTTTGGAAATGTCCAATTATTGCACTCTTGAATTATTCATATGTTTAGATTAGCACAACAAATTGCCATTAGTTAGGTTGTTCACTTTGGATCACCACCATAGTTTGCCACTCCATCCAATTGGCTTGAAGCCAAGAGAATCTATCTCTATATATCTTGAAGATTTGTAGCTTCAAAATAGCATTCATAATCAAACACAAAATTCTCCATCTTGAAGATTTGAAGTTTCAAAATATCATTCACAATCAAACACAAAATTCTCCAATGGACCTGGGAGGTTCTTGCCTTCAAATACCTTGGGCTTCAAAAATCAGATTTTCTCTTCTCCTTCTTGAAATGGTGCTCTCTCTACATCCTCTTGTTGTTGATAATCTTGTTCTTCCAACAATCAAGTAAGGTGCTCTGTTTGTTGCTACATGGCAATGATAACTTTAGATATTGCCACCATGGCTACTACTCTATCAAAATACCTTCAATTCTTTTAAGTTAACATGTAGATGCAACATGTCCACCATTCCCCATAAGTTTCAATTGGAAGTACCAAGGGTCATCAGACAAGGTGATTGCATTAGAAAATTATGCCCAAAGCGTGAAATGATGAAGTGCATGAAATGATGTTTTAGTAGTTCATGGACACAAAAATTCCAATGGTTTGGTAAAAATGGATTTGGAGATCTATAAATTCCATCCATCCCATTCTTGCTTTGATACCAATGTAAAAGACCAAGGAGAGAAATAGGAGAATAGAAGATCATCGTGAAAGATCACATTAGGACTCTTGAATGAAGGAAATTCTGAATGCCTAACATGAGCTTGGGTTTTGCTATTTATTGGGAACATACGAGGCTCTTGCAAGAAGCTTCCTAAAAGCCAATTTCTTGGAGTGCAAACCAAACTAATTGAGAAGCTTCTTGAGAATCTTCCTTTTAGAAGCCACCTACTTGGCATGCAAGCTAAGTCAATTGGGAAACTTCCCAAGAAGCTTCCTTTTAGAAGCCACCTACTTGGTGTGCAAGCTAAACTAACCAGAAAGCTCCCAAGAAGTTTCCTCCTAAAAATCACCACTTGATATGCACATTACTCAATACTTGGAAGGTACTAAGTAACTTCATGCTTTAGAATATTTTTATAACTCTTGGCTAGTTTGGCCTACTTGCTACTTGGTTAGTCTAGAATAACTTGTTGGTTAACTCCATATTGCTACACTTGTGTGCAAGTATGCGATAGGTTATGCCAAGATTCACTAGGGGATGTTGGTGGTGGGATTAGGTGCTTGTTATGATTAGATATGGCTCATATGTGTTGGGAGAAAGCCTTAAGTGAATTTTTTTTGGTTGAATGCATATCATGAGGTGCATTGGTATGCATGGTGTGCATGGGATGAAATGCCCTATTTTAGTAGTGATTAATATGCAATATGATATGTACTTTAACATTAAAAACCTTATGCATGCATAGTAGAGGTAGAAAAAAAACCTCAAAATTTGGTAATCCATTGGGGAATTAACATGTTTAATGAATATGAACAAAATGTGAGAAATAAAAAATCCACCTATGAATCACCATAACTTTCACAACATGAACACAAGTAATGATATGACTACAAGAAATGTATTTACATGTAGAGTAGTTGTGAGTCTCTACTCTACTCTACTCTACTCTACTCTACTCTACTCTACTCTACTCTACTCTGGTACACGCTTGTGCATCCTTTTGTTATCACTTATACTCATGATGAGGTATCAAAAAGGGACTATATACCCACATGCATGCCCACTCCTCCTCTTGCAAAGAGGATCCTAGAGAGACCTGCTAATATCTTATATGGGTCTGCATTATAAGCTCTAAGACCTCTTATAGTCCACCCTTCCTCCAAGAATGTAATAGAAGTGCATGTATCATCTTTAAACCTATCTAAGAGAGTTCACATGTACTCAAACAATGAGATATATGATGTCTAGAAGTGTGTGTTGTGCGTTTATACATTGTTGTCAACAATGTACACTATAGAAGCGCAACTTACACATGAGGCATACATGAACTCTAAATTGCCACAATAATCAGTTCTTCTTCAACTCAAATCACACTCAAATGGATCAGTACTTGATCATTGAACAATCAAGCACTTATTACAATCAAGCCATGCCCACTCTAGCTAAGAGACTTCCCGTGATGCTTGCCAGCCTCTATCCACTATAGCCTAGACCTCAAAGGCTCAACATTAGAGAAGTGAGCTCTCTTGAGCTGCACTTCAAAGGTTTACCCCTCTACTTAACCTAGGTCTCCAGCCCTAACAGCACCATTGATAGCACATCCAACAGTGCAAATGGTATAATTGATGGTGTGCCCACCATGTCATGAAATTGGACCATCAACAAGTAGTCCATGAGTAACTACCAAAATGCCTATGACTACCAACACTATGACTCAAATGTCCAAGCAATCTAGCTTTGATACCACAAATGGCATGAAATTGTCATGCATATATACATTGGTACACAACATAGATTGTTATCAACATCATACACTATAGAAGCACAACTCACACATAAGGTAAGCCTGAACTTTGAAGTGCCAAAATGGCCTCCCTAGCTGGCAATTAAGTCCCTCTAACTCCAAATAGTCATCTACTCCAAGTATATAGTAGACCCTTATGGGGCCCAAGATCAAGAGGTTGGGTGCTATTGAGCCTCATCATTAGTCGCCTATCTACAATCTTTACCATATAAAAGGTGAACCAGCTATAGGTCAAATACCTCTAGGATATAACCATTGTCCTTGAGCAACCATCATGAGAGGAGGAGAAAAACATGCCATATTCCATCCTCTTAAACAACTATTAAACACTAACATCATAGTAGCTCTACCAAAAGAGCCACATAACATACATTGCAAGCCTGCATGTACAAGTGCCAAGCTTGGGTCCATACTACCATCAATGTTTAGGAGGTGGCATGGTGCACAATTGTGCACATGATTGTTCCAAGCAACACCATTATGTCCTTCCAACATGAGGACTTCACAAGGCAAAACCTCATGCACTTTCAAGATAGTGCAGCCTATATAACATCAAGTGTTGTTGGTGTCGTTTGTTGTAGATATATATAGTCATCTAGATGAAATTGATGGATAAAGGATCTATAACCTCCTCCTTGAATAGTAGCATAGTATAAGGTATCCCTATGCAAAGCAATTTCCAAGTTCCCAAAGGCCATTGGCATCACTTTCCAAAAGACCTCTACTTGTTGAGAACATATGCTCACCCATATGTTTAGATCATCCAAGTCCAAAACTATAGTAGCATCACAACAAATAGCTGCAAGTAAATTTGGATCTTATACATGGAGTAGAAAGTAAAGAGAGAAGGATGTTAAGGGGCTTGCTAGCTGAACCTATAGCCCATGGCTAGCCAAGGTAATTGGAGATCCCAATCTCCCAAGTGGCCTCTTTGCAAACCATACTTACGCAATCCTCTCTTCATCGTTTGAACCACTCTCTCTATTAAGCCATTTGTCTCAAGGTGATCTCAAGAGGTAGTACAATGATCAATTAAAGCTTTTTCACAGAAGACTTGAAACTTTCCCAAGAACTATCTACCTTGATCAATCAAAACCTCAATTGGTACACTAAAATAACTAAGAATCCAATCCAAGAACAAGTAAGTTGTCCTTTCACTAGACTTGTCAAGAAGAGTCACTAACTCAATCCACTTGGAGAAGTGCTCCACCATAACCAAAACATACTAATGATAACTCACAATAGTAAAGGTCCAACAAAATCTAAATTCCAATGGTAACCCAATCCCATGATAGGTCATGGATGTAACTATGGTGTAGGAGCATTAAATCATGCTCTAAATTTATTATAAAACACACATATGGCAACAAACTTTTGTACATTGGTCTGCATACCACACCACCATATTGATTTTAGAGTAAGTTATATTTACACTTTACTCCAAAATGTCATAGCTCCTCATGAGCATGACAGACCAATTGTGATCTCTAAGATGGAAGTAGTACTACTTGCACTCTACTATCCTCCCATACATACCAAAGGTGTTTGCCCTCCAATCTAAACTGCTTGGCTTGTTGAAGAACAAAATCTCTCTCCTTGGTATCAATTGTGCCACACATAACACCAATGCAAAGATAATATATCACTAAGTCATCATCATGAAAGTCTCACTGAACTATACTGATATCTCTACCATTTAGATCTATGACCTCAATAACTAAGCCAATATGTGTTGAGAGAGATACCACTATAGCCTCAAAAAATATACATATAAAGGTAGATGCATGTCAACTTGGCACCATCTTCTCATCTATCTCACCATGCTAACATAATCTAGTCTGATCCTATTGGTTGGGACATGGGTTTGTACTCAACCAATCAGCATCACTTCTCACCACTCCAAGTTTGTGAATAATTGTAAAATCATACTCATATAAAATCAAAGCCCACCATGCAAGTTTCCCTAAAAGCTTGTTGGACTCCATCAACTTCTTCAATGGTTGGTGGTGTCCAACATGCTCCGGTATGAGCCCATATGGGATATGAATTTCTAATCAACCTATTTGCAGCACGGTTCACCACTCCAAGTCTATGAATAAATGTGAAATCATATTCCTGTAAAATCAAAGCCCATCATGCAAGCTTTCTTGGAAGCTTATCAAACTCCATCAACCACTTTAGTGGTTGATGATCAATGATAAGAGTGAAGGGGTTACCAAATAGGTAACATCAGAAATATGCTAATGGCCATATTGTTGTCAAACACTCTCCCTCATATGAACTAAACTTTGCCTTTACTAAATTGTTGGAGTAACTAGCATAGACCACTAGAAACTCTTTCTCCTCATAATCTTGGTAAGTGAGCATTGCTCCAAACCCCAACATATTCCAATCAGTATGAACCCATAATGGTCATCCTTTGATTGGTCTTCTAAGGATAGGGCCAAATATCAACCTCTCCTTGAGCTTTATAAAACTCTCTCTTTCTCATCTCCCCAATACCACTCTTATGTAAGCTTGGTCAGCTTCATCAAGGCCTTGGCAATAACAATAAATCCTCTAACATGTTGGTGATAGAAATTTACTAACCAAAGGAATGCTCACACTTTGCTCACATTGGTAGGCTAAGCCAAGGAATATGTACAATAACCTCTACCTTGGTCTATAGTATACACTTGCTTAAGTCCACACTCATTTATGTACGCATCTTGCTTAAGTCCGCAATTTCATACGAAAATATCCTTGATCAATATCTTGCAAATTTTATTGTCAATGAAAGTCAAATAGCATCATTTGACGGCTATTGTCCATCCGCTTGCATGCGATCGCAGACCGATTGTTTTGTAAAATTCAATGGAGGGTAAAGAGAGCTCTCTTTGTTTGATTGAGCTGGTCTGATGATAGATAGTCAGAAGATTTCAGCTCACCCACATTAACATCAAGGTTGATAACTCTTTCTAGCAATTTCAAAATTACATCACGTTCAATGACTTCATCTTGGGTTGGAGCAGTTTTGACCTCATCCTCTTTAGATTCAATAGCAGGATCTTGTAAAAGCACCATACCCATTGCTTGATCTATTTTTTCAAGAAAAGTGTTTTTGAATAGAACCAAATCATCACTTTCATCATTCAAACATGCTTAACCTCACCCCAAATATTGAGGCCGTTGGCACCATTCAAGATGTTGCAATTGCTCAAGATATAAGAAATTTCTTCAACTATTCTATCATTGTTGCTACCAATTTCAACACCATCTTAAAAGCTGGAAATGATATATGCTTTTTTGAAGCAGTGTTTTAGACTCTCTAATGTCATTTTGTTCCATGCAACATTCATGAATTTGCAATATCCAACAAATGTGGAGGACGTCTATAAAAAACCCCTGGAGTGCCTTGTTTCAATTTGAAGCTTCCAATGTCAATTGATCCTTCAAGCTCAGAGGATTATCATGGTAGGCAATGATATCCTTGAGCAAAAAATATTTTTATTGCTTTTTAAGTGCTGCAATGATACCCATATCCATCAGTTGCTTCCATGAAGTAATGTTGGGTGGGAAGAATGCAATGCAGATGCCACTCCATTTGAATGATTTTGAGCAACCAGGAGCATTGTCAAGGATCAAAAGAACTTTATAGCCAGTACGTTTCTGAATGTAGGGCTCAAACACCTCATCAAACCACTTGTTGAATGTCAGGAATGTCAATCCAAGCATTTTTTTGCTGAAGATACATGATTGGCCAAGTGTTTCTTGAGATACATGCAGGCTCCTTTGCTTTTCCAATCATGGTGATCGAGACGCACATAGTTCCAATGTCATTGCAACAAAAAGTAAGTGTCACTCTATCCTTTGCTTATTTCTTTCCTTTGATAATAGAGAAATCCTCATTCGGCATCAAAATAGTATAACATGGAACAAGTCAAAAGAACAACCCCATTTTGTCTTGTAACACCCATTTGTGCATGTGTGTGATATTATGATATTTAGCTTAGTATTACAAATACTTGAGAGATATTATTTATATAGAGATAAAGGATGGTTCTACATTAATCATGATTAGCTAAAGTTAGTCATAGCTAAGATAGACGGGACTTTACTTTAGAGGAAGTGGAAAAGATGAGCATCACTATTTTGGATTCTAATATGTTGACTTTGTATTATTCCTAGGTGTTTGGCTTTGAGGAAAGAGTTGAGAACTCTTGGGCCCACAAGCCTTTTTGTTTTGGATTCTTCTCTAGTCCAAAGATAGCCCATGTGAAGGAATCCTTGACTTAGTAGTTGGGTCAAGATAAGATCACATGCTTAGTGGATATGCCCATATGGATGGATATTCCTTTATAATTTTTTACTTTACTTGACTTTTAGCCTAGTTACTTGAGTTACTATGGTAAATAGTAACTTTGGTGCGTAACTATTTCACAAGTATATAAACTAGGGGTGAGGAAGTATTCATCATCCTTTCATTTGCAACTATCTCTCTCTCATTGAGTTCTCTAGTGAGCAATATCTTAGCCTTGGAGTGTTAGCCTTGGAGGAGTATGATCAAGTTGGGGTTCTTTGCTTTCTTAGTCCGTGGTGCGCTACCATAATAGCCATCAAAGGTTCATCCTAAGTGAGAGACAGGCCGGCTCACAGTCCATGTTGTAAATGTATGCCATGTCATATTGATCTATCATGGCACATAATTCTTCCAATTCTTTTAGGGTTTCAAGATTGCTCTTATCAACTTCACCACCTTCCCCAAAAAATTGGTGTTGATTAAACCGTACTGATGTCAAAATCTTGTGAACCATCCTCACGAAGCCTTGAACTTATCCTTGTCAATCTCCATTACACCAACAATTTGTTTTGCTTTGTGGTATATGATACTTGATGGCAAAGCTAGCGACATCTGACGTGTGACGTCAATCCATTGGAAAAAAATTGTTCTCAAGGTCAGGAAACATTGCTTGGGATACGCGTTATGTTGACTCTTGAGTGGCTTGATCAACTTTTTGTGCTCATTCATGAATCTCATCTTTGTTTGACCTCAACTTCCAAATAACTTTCTCATCAACACCGTACTGCCAAGAAATGCTTCATATTGACTATGGTTTTGATTGCTCCAATAAAGTGATAATCTCCATTCTTTGACAATTATTTAGGCATTGATCCTCACCTTTGCATTTTGCTTAACATTGGGTGCTCATATTTCCAAATGAGCTTGCATGTCTTAGTGGTGGAAGATGACACAATTTTTGACAACAAATAGACTGTGAAAATTGTGCAAGTACACTTTTCTTGAGTTTCACATGTTTCATCTAGTTACCACAACCTCATTGGCTAAGTCCACATCTCAGTTAAGTCTATGTCAAACTTTCCGGATCATAATGTGGACTTAAGCAAGTGTATATTGTACTAAATACCAAGTCTTCTAAGTAGATAGTGTGACCTAAATACTCAACTTGCTTGTGGAAGAATCCATACTTCCTAGGATGTAATTTGAGTCCATGAGATCTCAACTTCCCAAACCCATCCAACAAATTACTCTCATACTCCTTCACAATAGTGCTATAGACTAAAATATCATCAATATAGTACCGAGCAAAATCCAATCATGCTAAAATCTTGTACATGACCCTCTAGAACTCAGCAAGAGCATTCATAAACCAAAATGGTCAGAACCTCCACTTATAATACATCTTTTTTGTCATAATCAATAGCCTAAAATGTTGTCATGGACTCTGTCTTCCTCCCTAATCAACCACTAATGACATCTTGCTTGAATATTGAAAGTTTTGAAGACCTTTTCATGCACAATTGCATCAAAGATCTCTTCTAGTGTAGGCAGGGCATACCAATCAGATCATGCAAAAGAGAGTGCCAATTCCAAAGTATTTGGAGGAGAATGCATAACTACTTGAAATGAGCCATGTTGTAATAATATAGAGTTAGCAGACAAGTTAGCAAAGGTTAATGAGTTAGTAAAATAAGCCAAATATAGCTAAGAATTCTAAGAATATTTAAGAAGTATCTAGGAATCTTCTGGGTAGAATGTTCTAGAAGTACTTATGAAGCTTCTTGGTAGGAAGCTTCTAGGTACCTTCCAAAGATTGGGTATCTTGCACACCAAATTAATGGCTAGCTTAGCTTGTATGCTAATTAGGTGGGTTCTAAAGGGAAACTTCCTTGGGAGCTTCTTGGGTAGCTTAGCTTGCACTCCAAGAAGGTGGCTACAAGGCTCTTGAGAAGGAAGCTTCTCAAGAGCCTTGTATTGCTTCACTATAAGCCAAAGCCTAAGCTCATGCTAGGCATATGGAATTTCACTCCATTAAGAGTTTCAATGTGAACTCTCCTTTGATCTTCCATTCTCCTATTTCTCTCCTTGGTCTTTTACACATGTCAGCTATGTAGCAAGCATCCTGACCACAATGATTTTCAAGAGGTGAATAACTAAAAGAAAGACCATAAAGATATCCAAGTACATGTCTCATGATGAGAGTCAAGAATATATATCATTATTTTGAGAGTATCAAGATTCACTTGGAGGATTGAGTAGATGCTTGGCACTCCCATTATAGTTTGGAGAAATTGGATCAATCTAAAAGAAGGTGTAGTTTTAGTAATGCAACAACAATATAAACTCAAACCAAAATACTCATTGCTAGTGAAAGATGAGATAGACAAGTACCTTTGAGCCGACTTCATCTTCCTTGTACTTAGTAGCAAATGGGTATATCCTATTGTAGTTTTGCCCAAGAAGAAGATAGGGAAGATCCAAGTGTGCAAACTTTTTGGAAGTTGAATATAGCCACAAAGAAGGACTCTCATCCCTTACCTTTTATGGATGTCATTTTTGATCAGGTTGCAAGACATGAGTATTATAATTTTTTAGATGGATTTGTAGGGTATAACCAACTCTCTATTTGAGAGGAAGATAAGGACAAGACTCCATTCAATATAGATTGGGACACATGCTTATAATTGAATGACATTTGAACTATGTAACACACTTGCAACTTTCAAATAGATAATGACTACCATTTTTAAGGTTTACCTACAAAAGTTCATGATAGTTTTCATTGATGATTTTTGTTTTTTTAGCTAAAAGGAGGACCAACTCTCCTTTCTTTGGAAAAAATTTGAGCAATGATAATCCATATGATTATCTCTACATCTAGAGAAGTGCTTCTTGAATGACCAAAGGCATCTTGCTTGGACATCCAATCTTAAAAAGAGGCATGGAAGAAGATGTAAAAAGATGCAGGTGATTTTAGCCCTTGAAGCCCCAAAGAAACTAAGAGACTTCTTAGGCCATGTGATGTACTAGAAGAGATTCAGTGCCAATTATGCAATCCTTGCAACACCCTTCATAAAGTTACTAAAGAAGTCTAAAGACTACATGTGAGCAAAGGAGCAAGAGCAGACCTTTGTAACCCTAAGTGACAAGTTAGTTGAAGCTCCAATGATGCAAGCTCCTAATTAAGCATATATATGGATACTTCTTGTATAGCCATAGGGGTAGTGCTCAATCAGAAAGATGATAGCAAATAGGACTACCAAATACATTTTTCTAATAGACAATTGTCAAATGTAGAGAAAAAGCATACCACTATAGAGAGGGAAGCTCTCAGATTGGCATATGCCTGCAATAATTTTTGCCACTATCTATCGAGATATAAATTTGTCTTCCATGTAGATCATTATTCTTTGCAACATTTAGTGAAGAAGGCCACTTTCTTAGGACAAATTGCAAGGTAGATAGCTCTCTTGCAAGAATTCACCTACATGGTGCAAGTAAGGAGTGAATTAGATCACAAGAATGCCAACTTTCTCTTAAGGCTTAAGACCAAAGTAAATCTCCAAATCTCCAAATCTCCAAATCTCAACAACAAAGAGAACATGTTACTTAGAAGAGTACATATACCTTTGGATCCTCCAATGTTTCAAAGGGATGTATTTGGAGCAATGAGTAGTATTTCTTCAAAAGATGGGTCCATACTAATTTAAAGGAAACACCTTGTTCAAGATGAGAGGAGATGAAGTTCTCTGGTGTTGTCTCAAATCATATGAAGTTGGAGTGGTGATACATGCCTTGCACATGGAATCTACTTGAGGTCACAATGGATTGAAAGCGATAGTGAAGAAGATCTTAGCAAATTGCAACTAGTGGCCAATTGTGTACAAAGGTGTCTATGAATAAATCAAGAGGTTTGATGCATGCCAACAAAAAAGAAGACCTACTCCTACAACTCAATTTTAATTTTTAGCACCATTTGAGAAATAGAGAATAGAGAAACAAGGAATCAATTTTGTAGGACCAATCCAACCAGCTACAAAGATGACTTGGAGGAAGTACACCTTGGTCTACACCAACTATGTAACAAAGATGGTTGAAGCCAAAGCCACTCAAAGTGATGATGTTGAAATTTTAGCACAATTTTTCTTTTGCAATATCATCTCACAATATGAATGTCCTTTAGAATTAGTTAATGATAGAGGAACAAATTTCTTTGATAGTTTAGTAGAATCTCTCACAAAGTACTTTTAGATTAAGCATTGAAAGACCACCCCTACAACTTGAAGGCAAATGGCTTGACATAAAAAGCTAACAGCCTTTTATGTAAGATCCTAAACAAGGTAACTATCAATTAAGCATATGATTGGGACACTAAGTTGTCAGAAGCCTTGTGGGCCTATGCTCCATTTAGAAAAGCATACAAAGCAAACTCCTTACTTCTTAGCATATGCACTACATCCAGTCCTACCTATAGAATTTGAAGTGCTCACTTACAAGATCCTCTCAAACAAACAAATATCCAAAGAGGAAAGTTAAATCCTTTGAATGTAATAACAATATTTGTGGAAGAGAAGAGAGATGATTCCCAAAATGAACAAAGGAGAACCAGCTAAGAAGGAAGGAAAATAATGTTAAAAAAATCAAATGAGTAATAGTTACAGAAGGAGAGTTGGTGCTATGGTATGATAACCAACATGCAATTTTCCCTTGGAAGTTTCATCTCAACTAGATGGGACCATATAGAGTAAAGAAGGTATAAGATAAAGTGTACTTACAACATTCTAGTCTACAAGGAAACCTCTTTGCCACCCAAGTGAATGGCTAGCTTGCAAGAAGATAATTGCTTAACCTCAAAGGAGAAGGTTTCTCTTGTGTTCATGAGGATGCTCACATTTGAGGAAGGGAGTATATGGTGTCCACATTTTCACAGAATTGTTAATCTTAATTAATCCCACTCTAGTTTATAAAAATATGATAGAATAATTTAATCTTATGGAAGGAAAACTTCTTAGTTGAAGTGTCTTTTAAGTTGTGTTTGTTTACCAGAAAGTATGAATGAACAAGTACAAAGACAAAGGCATTCAAAAGGGAAATGTCAAACTAGATACACCTTGAATGGTAGTTGGAGGCAAAAAAAATCTAGTCCGAGTACGCTTTATACCCAAATACCTTTGCATAGAAAGATCTTTTGCACAAAAGTTGTTGCAAACAAAGGATATATATATAAATTTGAATGTGCTACATGGTTAAAGAACCACTACCAAAGACCATTTCTATTCAAGGAGGAGTTATGTATGTGTGGAAGCGGACTACTCACCAAATGCGCCATTCATCTGAGTGGATAGGGATGGTTCTCCAACAACTCAATCACTAAAGAATATTGATTGAAGAATCTAGCTATAAAACCAAGTTCACATTGATCAATTTCACTTTTCATTGAGCAAATTCATTTAAAATTTGAGTGAGCTTAAAATTTTCAAGCTTTAGTCCCAAATTATAGTTCTTATTGCCTTCATACTTGTCAGTCCTTTGCCTTCATATAGGATCCAACTTTGATAAGCAATATGGTTTTTGTTCATAAACCTATGAGGAAATTTCCCAAAGCCATTCTTTGATATCCAATAGTTAGGAAATGGGCAATCCATTGTAGAAGTGAGGTAATACATAGCAAGCATCTTAGCTTCTTGCTTAGGAATTTAAAATTGAGCAACTTTGGAATGATTCATGAGATGAGCGGGAGAAAAGGAGAGAATGACTTAGGATTCGAGAGGAGACTTGTATAATTAGACCTAGAGAATTGGAGGAATGTGCTTGGACTAGGTGTATGATCAGCAACGTAATGACATTAGAGATAAATTTCACAAACAAAGCATTGATCAACAACATCAAGACAACCTTCTTTGAAAACCAACAAAAGAACAATGAGTTGCAGGTTGAAAGTTATAAGGATCTAGCCCAAAGGGTTATTATAGAAGCGGTTATGAAGTTGTTTAAATATAAGAGAATGACTTACCTCACTAACAACCAAGCCATCTTCTTGAAGTACATGTACTAAAGAGAACCCATCAATTGGGCAAACATGTTTTACTATCATGCAAGTAGTCTGCACCAAGAACTCAAGGAAGATAGTGGAGCAACTCACATGGCTTCCTTTGTACACGAGGCTCAATCTTTAACATAGGAGTGCAAGAAGTTCCCAAGCCATTTCTACCTAAATGTGTACTTTGCCTTGCAGCCCAAAGAGAAGTCTATGATCAAGAAGTATCAAATGCAGATGCAAAGTACATAGTAATTGGAGAATTTGTGCTAATGCACAAAAGAGTCACCATAAAGACAAAGAAGAAGAGTACATCTCTAGCAAAGTCTCCAATACCAACCAAGAGACCAAGGAAGAATCCTCAAGCATATGTGAAAGAGGATGCAAAAAACCCCCAAAGAAGGGTGCCATGAGAAGGAGGAAGAAGGATCCTTCACCTTGCAAGGATCCACTTTCAAAGTTGAATAAGATGCGTAGTAGAAAGATGCACAATCTATTTCAAATCCAAACCAACAAGCAAATCAAGTTGAAGAGGCAGAGGTGCAAGGCAAGGCCTCACATCATGCCAAAGAACCTCCCAATCCAAATCAAGAAGTCGGTGTCCAAGAGGAAGAATGGGAGCATTTCAAAGAACCATAAGAAGAAGACTCACCTTGAAGTTCAACATAAATCCACCATTAGCCAAAAGAAGAAGAAGAAGAAGAAGCCAAAGACAATATGCTAGAAGTAAAAATTGAAGTTGACAAAGTACTGGTCATGCAACTCAAATGCTAGTCAAAGAAGGAGTGTTCTTCACCATACACTTGGTAAGAGCAACACTTTAGTTCATGGAGCTCTTACTTCCCTAATTTCAGGAGTACACTGGAATAGTGTACTACACTACCTTGGTGTGCAACATTTACAAGGAGATCTATACTTGGAAGGCAAAGGAAGATCAAGCCAATGAAAAGATGACCAAGCACAAAACCTTTACAGGGAAGAGGCAAGAAGAAGAAGAAGAACATAGAAGGCTACAACTCAAATTAAGAACCCTATGGATAGAGAAGAAGAATATGCTAAGGACAAAGTTATTACAAGCCATGGACACATGAGTGGTCAGCATTTCCCTTGAGTTGGAGAATTCTAACGTTTGGATCATGCCCTTGGATTTGTAGATGGCAGAGTGTCATAAGGAGGTAGCCACTCAATTGAAGCAATTTTCCAAACAATTGTAAAAGGAGCTAGATCAAGTCCAAGTGCAAGAGGAGATGAAGATGAAGACCTTGCACTTGGAAGAGGAGTAGCACAAGGTGATTTAGCAATTGGAGGAAGCAAGGGATCACTTTGTATGTATGTTGGAGGTAGAAGTGCAATTGTGAGAGATGAAGGCAAAAATTCATCAGCTCAAGTTGCAATATAAAAAATTGGAGGGGAAGAGAACATGGATCAATTGGTTGTTTGACATAGAGAGCAATTGAATAGGAAGTGCTTGTGATACTTATCTATTTGAGATGGTCAGATATAGGGAGTAGACTATTCTCCTAGTTAAGCATTTTAGAGGCAAAGGTAGTCCTTCACATTAGGAACTTTATATTGAGACACTTCATTGAAAGAAGTTCTTTGTAGTTGAATGAAATTCAGAGTTTGAAGTTATCCAAAGACCTTTGTATTTTTTTAAAATACAAGAAGGCCTTTGGAATTGAATAGAACTTTGTAGTTGTGCAAGTCTTCTAAGTTGTGCATCCAAAGTGTTTCTAGATTCAAATTTACTTTGGAGAATACTTGAAACCTTTCCTAACACATGTAAGGTACCTAATTAACCTACAAGATTAGAATCCTATGCAGGCACATGTAGATAATTCACTTTGTCTTTGGATCCCTTTGAGGAAATTTATAAATCTACTTAAGGCTTTGGGTGTTATTTTATTGATTATTTTATTGATGTTATTTGGGTTTATTTTCTATACAATCAAAGTTTAATAAAAAGGATTTTGAGTTCTTTGTAAACTATAATTCTTTCATTTTGAGTTGATGAATGCTTGTGTTGAGTAGTTGTGAGGAATTGCATAGCAAGATCACAAGTTTTGGAATGTAGAGAGGCATTTGTACTTAATTAGGATGTATGATTTTTGAGAGACCCAAAGGAGTGAACCTATTTGCTGAGGAGTCAAGCTTGATTTGGAGCATTGGGAGTACCACAAAATTGAAAAGAGAAGGTATTCTACTGATGCAGATATAACTTTGGAGTTGTGCCTTTAGGGAAGGGTAGTACTCATCTTCATAGTCAAAGTCCATCGAGTGAAGAGCTTTTGGAGTGAAGTGAACCATCATATTCAAGAATAAATTGAAATCTACTTGCAGTGAATGTGATCTTTAGTTTTTCCTTTTTCTGTAGTATGCCAAAAAGGTGACACTAACCTCTTTTGTGCTAGTCAAGGTATCAGAGGTTAAACATGAAATAATAAATGAATTGCAATTTAATGACATTTCCTTCACTTCTACTCAATAGCAATCCGTATCCTTGAGTAAACAACCTATTCTTACTAATGTTTCTAGTATTTTGCCAACCCTGAATCACCACCCTAAGGAAGATGTGTCTAATTTTGATTGAGAGGAATAACAAAAAGATAAAGGATGATGCTTTGGGTAGGAAATACAAACGTGTTCAAGAACTAGAGGTGTTTGAACAAGTTTATAGGGAGAGATACGAGCCTAATGCCGCAATAGTTTTAATGAATTTTGTGTGGCCTTAATCACTCGTATTTTTGGATATTAAAATATTCAAAAGCTTTCATAGGAGATCGTTAAATATTTCAGATAGGCATTAGTTCATCATTTTTTTCTAATACTGCTTTCTCATCGATGCCTCTACCAAATGAAGAGTTGTATATTGCAGACAAGAACAATGATCCAGCCCTAGTTGTTGGAATCTACTGTTCTATATATTAAGAGCGGGTGTCTACATCGAGAATCATGGTGCGATCGATTTATTCACTATCATATTTGTAATACATTACAGTAGCAATCTACGGAAAAGAATTTCTATTTGGTAAAAGCTTACTGGGATAATTGGGTGGTGTTACGTGGTTAAGTAGTACTAGTACAACAGCATGACTCAGTCAAGGTAAGCATTGAACTTAACCTCGATTAATCGAAACGCGCTCCATTTTTGCTATCTAGCCGGTCGTTTTTAGTTTCAGTTATATCCCTACCCATGTATAGGTAATACAAGACATCTATGCAAACTTATAAAGCTTGAAATCAGTGTATTATATATAAAATACCATACCTCTCCCCTACACGTATAGGAAAGTAGTGTATGTAGAAATCCTTTACTCATATGGGTATAAGGAAAAAGGGTATACCATACAGTAGAGGGTTTCAAATTTAGGATTTTGGAGTACCCCTATGAATCTATGAACTAATTTACGGGTAGATGGTAAAACTTGCATGGGTAAAAATTGCAGGAGGAGTACAGAAAGGTTTTTGTGGGGAAATATATATAGTCGGAAAGATCTTTATGGGTATTTGAAGTATTCTAGAAAACATGACTCGTAGCTTTTTACAGGATAGGATGATCCGGTAAACTCCGATGATATCAAATTAAAATTTATCTGATTTAATTTAAGTGCATAATTTCCAAATTTAATATATTATTAGGTTCATTTATTTTTAAACCAACTTTTGTATACGAATACTATAAAATATCATATTATGCGGATTTCACCCGAATACCCCTACAATTTTGAAAATCTAGAATTTGAAACCCCTCGTGTATATACCAATATCCCTTGCACTGTTCTCTCCACAAAGCGATATCGATGTCGGTCCTACAGCGCGGTACGTAATAGTGCGGTGACAGGAACAAGCGCCATTCTTGGACAAGGTGATGGTGAATTCCACCGATGCTTCTGCTACTCCCTTCTCATGAGGCACTCATAATGTCAGTCTTCCAAATCCGCCGGACGAGGACGACATGTCATTGAAGGAGAGCGGCTTATTTTCACTCTAAACATGTACACGAGTTTGTACAAATGTAACGATCCCTCCTTCCTTCTTCTTCTTGTCGTGTTTCTGTTTTGCACAATTCAGCTGACTTGTGTTCTTCTCCGTGTTTGTAAGCTTTGATTCTTCATGTCCATGTGGCGCATGCGTAGGACGCCCTAAATGAATGACATCAATTTCGAAACGGAACGTCGCGACCGCGTAGGATAACAAGAAGGATGGGAAGACCCCATCAAGCTTCGAAGCTGAATCCGGGGAACCTTAACGACTATAGGTAATGGTAGGCAGTTGATATTGACATCTTGTGGGAACGCTTTATGATATGGCATGGAATCATGTATGCTTGTTTATGGATAAGAATTGGATTTAGGAGCAAAAGTCACCCTTGAGACCGCAATAAGTCGTTTTCAGTGATTGCAAGTTGAGTAGTTAAATTCCAGAAAAATCATCTGAACCAGTTTAGACAGAAGAATAGAAGAGCAGATACATCCAGAACTGATAAAGTTAGAAACAGTATGGTGTGGCAGATTCCTCTCACCGACACTATTTGCTCTTAACCCCCCACCCAATGTTTTCTCCTTGTACGGCTCGATTTGGGTCGCCTTTTCTTCTTTTGTTCACCACGCGATACTCACATTGATACTACTCGTGAAACCAAAGCTGATTGTCCTTGACGCACGGCTCAAACAAATCAAAGAGAGTATGGTAGTAAGAAAGCCTTACGTCAAAGCTCCGTATTGATATTTCACTAAGTCTGAATTTCACACATATGCACTGGAATATAAAAGTGTAGCCTGGGATAAAAAAAGTTGAGTTTCTTTCCTTGTTTCTCTGACAGATCAGATGCTGGATGAGATGAAATGAACAGTGTCTAGATTATTTTTCTCCTGTGTCAGATCGTAACTCCCTCTGTAGACAAAGTCGTTTCCGCTGGCTAACAGTGGTTGGAAGATTCGATTTCAGAGAGATTATTCTGCAATGCAACCAGACAAGATGGAGGAAGAGTCTACAGTATTTCTTAACCGAAGTATGAAACATGAAGCTCGCTGACTTATCTACTTCTGTGTATGTAGGAAGAGGACGCTGAAAAGTATCTGCCGTAGCCGACTGATACGGCACTCTGACAGGATATCTCGACTGCACAACAAGACAATCGCAGCAAGTTGACATTCTCCGCTCCATAGGTGCGGATCAATAACGCATCTTCTGCACTTGCTCCTGTACGTCGATCCCCAAGCGAATCTCTTTCAATAGATAGATAATTGATGGGATCTTCCCATCCTTCCCAACCTTCGTTTTCACTACGCGGTCGCCCTTGTTGTCAATAGATAATTAATCTGATGTCACTTTCCAACTTCTAGGATAGGTACCACCTCCGGAAGGGTCGCAGGTCGTATCTTAGTATCTCAGTATCAGTTGTTATATTTAACGTTCTTAGTGTGGGCCAGCAATCGTTTGCAGTGAAGTTGCACATTACGTCGCAATCTATCTGTCCAACAATTGCAATTTAGAATATTGTATCTGGATAACTGTTGACGTCTACAGACGACAGGTGCTTCAGATAGTTCCAACTTGGAAACAACACTTTGGTCCAGACTAAACCTGTAAATTCTTTTCGAGTGAACTTAACACTGCCACAACATGATTTTCCTTAGCCATGTTTTCTTGAATTGAAATCCCGTAGTCTTTCCTGGGTCTCATTGCGAGGCTCTAACGATCCGATCCAGCAGAACTTGCTGACAGCTCTCAAATCCTCTTCTGATCCGCGTTCTGCTCTTGCTTTAGCCATTAGCCCAGCTTTCCTTTAGTAATGTGCCGTTCCAGACTAGATGACCCCGAGGTTGCGTGAGGAGCGATCGCTTATTGCTAGCTCGGAAAGACGTGCACTTAATTATCCACCACAAATTACTTCAAGGACTTCATAGGACAAACCGATGATCGATCCATGTCAACTAATTTTACCGAAGATAAACATACCCTGTTTGCTCTTTTGCTTTAGAGGACCGAGCACTTTGCACGGGTGTAGGTAGATGGGTCCCACAAGTGGAATTCATCAGGTATGTGAGCCCTGGAAACACAATGCAAAGCGAGGAAGATAGAAGAGTGCCAAGAACTGCTTCGAGACCCTGGAGAGTTTGACGATCAAGTCCCTGTGCTTGTAGGACTGCACCAAAATTAGAAATACGATTCAGCAATATAGAGGCGACATGCTCGCGGAGCAGCACCAGTTTTTAACTAAGATGACCAACAGCTGATGCAATTTTGGTTTTAGCCTCGGTGTGTACGGAGACGTACATCAGAACTGTATTAAGCTTCAAGCCTTTCACCTGATTCCTCGTCACTGTTTCTTCCTAAACTGCTTCTGAACACGAAGGGATGGTTTGAACTGGAATTAAATCTCCAGAGCCAATCGGTAAGCCGTGAAAAGGAAGCAATTGGAGAGTAGGAGAAGTACCGGTAATTGCCCTAAACCAGGAACTGGGATCAGATTGAATTCCACTGTTCTAACTTTCTTGTGATGAGAAGTAATACAGCGGTGAAAATACCATGCAAGGCGAACAAAATGCAAGGACCATTTTAGGTCTTTTCATGCATCTCCTCCTTAGTTGCAAGGCTCGTTAATGCGAAAGCCCAGAGATTGCTTCACTGTTTGTAATGAGTTTCAGCACAGCTAAGAAGAGTTAGCTTCTTGAATGTCATGCTAAATTAGTTCGCAGTCTTGCCCTGTGACACACTCCCCCAAACACTTGTAGGTTGCAAATCATGATCTCGGTTCTCGAGTCTCGTCTTGCCTGGCCATCGGAGGTTTGACGTGAATAAATGGGACGAAGACGCGTGTTAAGGCGGGAGAGAAGCACATTTTACTTGGTTGCTCCGCATCCCTTGAATGATAATCATGTTGGTCTGGCCACTATGAGATATGCTTTGCAGTTGAGCTGGCCAGAAATGCCGGCTTGATTTTGGTTCCGTGTTGGCACTAACAGGGACGTGTCATTCGAAAGTGTTCACTGATTTAGGAATTTGCTTTTGCTGAAGTGTAGATCCTTTAGCGTCAAGGTTTTGCGGGTATCCAGGAAAAGGACGATCCTTCTTTTACCCCACATGCAAGTTGACCACAGATGTTCTTTCTGAAATACACGGTTATATCATAGATGGCGTAGTCATATAGATACTCTAGCCATTGTCAAAAGGCTTATCCGTTACCCGTATGAGTTGACTAATAACAAGGGAAATACCTCTTTTGAGTGCTTCAGTGTTCAAGCTGGACAAATGCTTGTGAGAACGCGGAGAACGAGAACGTGATTTTATTGAGCCATGGGCTCAATGGAATGCAACCGGGATCGGAGTCTGAGTTGTGAGGAGGACAAGTAAAGCCGGCCGAATCAACGGGTGGAAGGATGGCTGATGAAGTTAGGCCATATGAATCGACAACGAAGCAGAAGTGACATAGTCTGTCTGTCATTGAGTGAATGCAATCCAGTACAAGACGCTGGAGCAGAAATCGGCCGTCCTTGAGGACCTGACATCGACAAAAGGCTGGTGAAATTGAAAATCAAGAGCAGCATTGGTAACTGCCATTCCTGAATGCCGAGGCTCTAACCGGGCATTCCCGGCAGGCAGGGTAGAAGGAGAGTGGAGGAGTAGCGGGAGCAGATCCAAGACAGCAGAGCGAGGTATCAGGGGCAGCGCGCACACCACAGTAGGGGTCGCCTCACGTCTCATCAGGTGCCCCCTTCACCCTCCCTCCCTCGCTCGCTCTTCCTCTCGTTTCCTCTACCTTTCTCACCATCTTACCCTTCCATCTCTGATCTTCCCCTCCCTTTCTATCTCTCCGTCCTTACAACGCCTCGTCATCTTTCCATTTGCTCCAAATCGCGGGACACCCTTTGTGCCGTTTCCCAGGGGTTTGTAAAAACGATTGTTATCCTAGCCCTCGATTCAAAAAATTGGTACTTACATATTTAAATTATCTACCTCAAGGATCTTGGCGCCCGTTTGAGGCCATCCCGCTGTATCTCAAATCTCCAATCACACCTTTGCCATCAACTCTTCTTCCTCCGAATCTTTCAGCAGTCCGATATTACCTCTCACATTCCGGACTTTCTCACCTGAGCAGTTGTTGTGCTTCACAACTCTCTCGATCTCATTCTTTTCGGTGTTGCATTTACGCACCTCATCACCTCTATGTGCCAGCCGCAACTCCTGTGGCTTTCCTGCTCTTTTGTAACGTGATATCTTTTTCAAAACCGCCTAATTCCGTGTGTATAGTTAATTGTTCGATGCTAAATTTCAGTCCAAGTAAATATGCAGAAGTGGTTCATAAAAAGTTGCTATGGTATTCTATTCTTCGATATTTCGTTCCCATCACTTGCTTCGGCGACCTACTTAAGTGACTTTTTGTTATCAGTGCCCAGTTTTCCTACTCTTTCTGCTCCGATACTCACTGAGCAGAACTAGTTAGGCTTCTACTTCTCATCGGATTCCTGGCAACAACGGTGTCCTGGATATCCACTTTTACCTCGTGATCTGTATTCTTGATGCATTTCGTTGTGTGCCTTCCGAAGATCCACAGTTTTAGTGGATCCGCTCGACCTGCCTCTTCCTTCAAGCTCTTAAGGTATAGATTGCCACGTTGCTTAATTTCTATCAAAAGTTTAGTTTACGGAGTGGCAGTCTCAAACCAAGACGGGACCATGGATCGTACTGCGAC
The DNA here is from genome assembly GCA_948567375.1 of Lunularia cruciata. NCBI lineage: Eukaryota > Viridiplantae > Streptophyta > Marchantiopsida > Lunulariales > Lunulariaceae > Lunularia > Lunularia cruciata. The sequence goes on along the minus strand of OX419756.1, from coordinate 39,328,407 downwards.
CCTCAGAATTGCGAGTCTTTCCAGAAAGTTTGGACGCTATAAGCTACTCAAGAAAAAGTGATTTGGTGTACAGTTCTTGAAGCCTCCCGTGCTCTTCTGTAAATAGATATCTGATTTCTTGTATCTTTGAAGGATTACTGTATTATCTCTGAGATATTTCCCTGCTTTACTGCAGACGTGTTTTGTCGTTGTTATCAGTTATCCCTCGTGTTTGCACCTTTTCCTCTTTTTTTCATCAGTGGCGTCTCTGCTATCCTCAACCTTTGAACACCATCCTGTGATTAGCATGACAGTGTCAAGCAAATCGCTTCCCGGGTGAAAGATGGACTTGAGGTCGACTTTATGGACTGCTCCTACCACATAGAGTACTTCCGGATTTGTGGTGTGTGAGAGACCACACGGTCATCCTGGTTGTGGTTCCAGGTGCTCTTGATCAATACTGGATGGTACTTGAGAACTGTGTGGAGCATATATAGATTCGGGCAACAATCTTTGAGTGGTGCAAGTGATCAGAGAGAAATGGCTGGAGGGCAGTTAGGATCTCCCAACTGTGATGGAGTCGTCCTCAATTCGTTCAATAGTCCTCGTTTTGATATATCCGAATTCCTCAAGACTCCAAAAGACAGCAACCCTGAAGAACCCTTTTTCAACTTCGCAGGCTTTAACATACCCACGCCTACATTCAACCTACTCAATCCTCTCCCTCCCTTCAATTCCCATAGGAATCCGAGGGGTGAAGGTTCAGAACCTGATTTCAGTGCACTTTTGTTTTACAAAGGAGTTGAAAGTGAAGGAACGTCTGTAGACGATACTTTGAACGGAGAGTTGATCGCGTTTCACGAGATCGATGCTGATATTGCCAAAGATTCATTTGCACTGTTCAGTGGTACTCATGAGAACTTCTTGAATCATCCTATCTCTCCTCTAAGGACAAATGCCCCATACCATCCTGCTGGGAGTAGAATCCCTTTGAACTTTCCACCTCCCATGTTCACACAAGGATCATACTTGGGTGGTGAGCCAGGCGGGCTCATGGAAGTAGAGGATCGTGCGCTAGCCAGTATGGAGCATGGGGCCTCGACTTCTGGTGGTGCAAATCCTTTGATGTGTCCTAGCACACCCATGGATTGGAATATGCCAAGAGAAGGGGGACTTCAGACCAACTCATCACAACAACACAACACTTTGCAGTGTGATTCTTGTCAAATTCTGCGCCGCATCATCCACTCTAATGGTTCACCTGCCAACTCCTTTCAAATTATATGCTTTACCACCTGTTGAATGTGCCTCGTACCAGGTGCACCACACAAGCAGAGTCCTAAGTGATCACGAACTTGCAATGGTGGCTTCGCCTTATATGCACAACCGATGTGCGTAACCAGTGCCAAAAATCTCTTTTATCTGAGGTCCTAAGGCAGGGTATAAGAAATAGCTGTATTAGCAATCATGCCTACTGAGGGTTTTTCCGTAGTTCTGTTCTCACTGGAGCTACCTAACAGTGTTGGATGCAAGTTCATCTGCGTGTTCAACCTAACTTTACCCAATACGTCAGTCAAATGCTTGTATCAAAGATACCACGTAGCTGAGCTATAAATGTCAACCCAGCTGTCTCTGTAAAGACTTCGTGAATGACATTCCTTTATGCTGAAACAGGTGTTCAAGATACAAAGCTTGAGATTCATGGGTGTGATGGTCAAAGCTACCATGCTGTATTGCAGACACGTTTTTGTATTGATGATGGATTTCCTGCCACTTTGGAACAACAGATGGTTGAGTGAGTCACTTTCCTCCACATCTTTCGCTTTTCATGTTCAAAGCCTGCCATATTAAAGGAGCAAAATAATTCTATTTCACAACCAGTTACAATGAAGTACTCTATAAAGCAATCGCGAATAGTTCGAACGTGATTTAAGAGGACTTCCTGCAGCTATGAGATCCTCTGAAACTTTTGGGTGCATGAGTCGCCCAAATTTATTGACATGTGGTCGTGGTTGGTGCAAGCAGGTTTCCAGTCGGAAATGCAGAGTATGTAAAGCAATTTCTGTTGCAGTACAGTCTTTTGCGGAGGAAGGAAGGTTTTGTTCTACGACATGATTCTCTCTCAGCCGGTACGGAGGGATCTTGCCTATCTGATCGTGTCATGGTTGCGTCTGCAATCCGTCTTCCCAAGCAACTGGGTCCTAGTTCCCTCCCTGACATGCTTTGTACTTCTTCCGGTAAGTGAGTCTATTCATCTTTGTTCAGCTTCAGTCCTGAAAGGCATATGCCCACATTCAGGGGGAGGAACTAAAGATATTTGTATCTACTTTTACTCATGAATACGAAATCAGATGGCCTATCATCATTACTTCTATGAACAACGTATGGCCTCGGAACGTGAAGAAACGGTCGCTCCAAATCGTAGTTACTTTCATCCTCAAACATAACACTAGCCACAAGGTTCAGCTAAAAAGTTGTGAGATCTACTCTTGTCACCTGGTAGATAAGACGTGGAGAAGGAAACCGATGCTTAATCGATATCTCTGGAAGATGCGTCTGGCGATGTTACTTAAACTGCTAATTCATTCAACATCCTTTTCAGCGAAGCATATCATTCAGCTACAAGCCATTGTTTAGATATGTGCTGATTATCAAGTTGTCCGAACAGGCAGGAACAGCAAGAGGTAGCATCAGGCGTGAACATCATGTCATCTTTAGGCACAAACTCTGAACATTTACAAGCTTTTTAAGCATCACCGTCATGAATGTCCTTAACACCCTCGGCTGCGGACCTGCTGCCACACACTGATCCACTCTATTACAAATTGGAACCACTGAGGACAGATTCAGGATCTCTAAACGAGATTTTTCTGTCCGTAAATGATGCTGAACCGAAGGAACTATTGGTTGAGTGGTTCCATGTACCAGGAATTGTTCATTAACTGGTTAAGCATAATCACCAGGTCAAAGCAAACTCCACAGAAGTGGCAGCTTGGAGATCGGAGAGCACCCAGAGACTGCAATGGCACCCGTTAAGCCTCCCAAAAGCAATGCAGCAGCACAGGTTGCGTGAATTCACTCACTGCAAGGTCGTTGAAAATCATAAATGTTCCACACTTTGAAGTTGAAAAAATACCACGGTGGTGTCGATGGACAGTCCAACTAATCAGTCTTGTTTCTCATATCACCTACATTTCCTTAGAGTTAATTAAACTACCGAAGCAATGACTTTGATTCTGGGGCTCTCCCGTTCACGGATTCTGCCTGGTCAAAGGCATTTCTGTCTTCAAGGATTGGGTTTTTGAGAATTGCACAATCTTAGTGTGGAGGAGTATAGCAAGGCTTCTAAAGAGAATTTTAAAGCATCTCATTTCCTTTTATTAGCCATGAAGGGGGCTTGATATCCACCACTTGATATCCACAACTCTGGAAATCATAGGTGCTATGGGCCCTGTGTTGTACATTGGGATGAGCACCCGTGCTGAATTCCATGCACTTCATGAATGGCAGAGGGAGAGGACAGGAAAGCTTAAAATGTCTGATCTGGCCCAGCATTTTCATCTCCCAATCAATGCCGCAGCCAAAGAACTTGGTATCTGTCCTACTGTTCTCAAAAAGATCTGTCGACGAAATGGCATGCGCAGATGGCCTCACCGCAAGGTAAACACTATCACAGAACAAAGTGTGCTTCTATGTCTCGAGAACTAAAACTCTGAACTCTGAACTCTGAACTCTGAAACTCTGAAACTCTGAAACTCTGAACTTTGGACTAAAACTCTATGTACCGGCTTTCCCCTGATCTTAGGACGCATTTTTCACCTATTTGATTCAGCTTTGATTCTCTTCGTATTGTGAAGCAGATAAAGAGCATAGAGCGAATAATTGCAACGCTGGAACAGACCATTGCAGAAGGAGCCGGCCAAGGAGATGAAGGTATCCGCATGGAGATTGCAATGCTAAGAAATGAACGTGCACAGCTCTGTGCTGGTCTCTTGGGTGAGACCTGACAACCTCCAACTGACTGCCACAGTTGTTGCAAAAACTTAGACTTAGCAAAGGCAGCATCCTTTGCTGTAAACTTGGAAAATCAACTCCGCCCCATTGTTTGTGTTTCTTATGCAGCCTAATCAGGGAATGGTTATCAAATTCTTTAGGCATATAAGCCTGTGTTATTTAGTGTAGAATTTACACTTCACGTATTCATCTTCTGGACCCTGCAGAAGGAGCCAAGTCTGTAATGAGATTGAAGGAGCCAAGTCTGTCATGAGAATTAATTGTTTTGGCACGGGGGAACAACATTGTTTTTCTTATTTCACTCCCAGATGTTTAAAGAGATACATGGAAAAAGATTACGTACAACTGCGTGAACTCTGTACTAAATGAGGCCTTTATTACAGAAAAAGCCTTGAACAAATAAAAGCTTCAAGATTGCTATTTTGCTACATCAAGACCTGAATTACCAGGTCTCTGTTGCCCCGTATGTAACAACTATTGCATTAGAATTGTTTGCTCACCAGCTCAAATTCCAAACCTTCTTGTCCAACTTCTCTATCAGAACGTCGTCCTGCCACAGCCTCGGCTATTACGTGAAATAGATGGCCACAAGATCTGATTAGTATTCTTTGAAGGTCTTGAAATTTTATCGACTAGTTACGGACATCTACAGTAACTGGTAGGGGTCCTCTTCGTTTGAAATTGCTCCTCCAGGTGTTTAGCCTCCTTGTCGTGCTTATTTCTCAGCCACCACCTCACGAGATTACCACACGCAAACATGAATGATACACTGTTTACTGTCTCTCCTTTCTTAGACCTTCGAACCAGTCTTGACGACTGCAACTTGGTGAATGCATAACGAATACATCTACCTGCTCAAACCACGGTAGCAGAACTTCCAATTGTAACCTGCACCTATATCACGTCTCGAAATGAACTTGAAATGTTGCTTGAGAAAAAAATCGCCGGATTAAAGGTGTCGAGCACGGATTTCGATAATGGTGACCTCAGCACTTTACATGAACAAAAAGCTACTCAGGGTGCAGGGTTTTGCACTCCTCGCGAACTCCAGAAAGCTTATTTGTAGCAGAAGCAACTTTTGAGGAGAAGTTGCTAGAGAACTTACTCAGCGAGCAATGATTTCTTCTAAAGAGGAGATCATTTCTCTGGATTCGAGAAGAAACGCATGAGGTTGTCTGTTGCAAGATTAGCTTCAGTCACTTACATCGTAGAACCTTGCAACGATTCTTTATTAGAGACATCATCTACAATCCGTCCTACTTATGAATCTTGTACTGTAGTGAAGTAAACCTTGACAAGTGATTGGCGATTACGGCTGGAAGATACGCTAGGAATCAGTCCTAAAGCTAGTCCTAAAACTAGTAGTAGCCTAGGGAACCACAATAAGGATTAACATAATGAAAGATTTTTCGTACTTCCAGTGGCCGAGGCTACCGAGGCTATGAAGTACCGGCAGCATCCATCTACATTCGTGAGTTTACTGGAGGTCTCTTTCCCGTAGGAGGGCGACTTAGCTACAAATTGCCCCGTTTCTGCTATAGGTGATCACCTTACAGAAGGCAGAAATCTATCGAAGGATGACGGAGAAGAATTTTGTGATGTGGGTTACGTCCAGGTACTTCCTCTTCATGCACAAGTTGTGAGGGCCATGGGGAACTACTTGTATCGAGGACGATAAGGAAGATTCTCAAAAAATGATTCAAACACAAAACTTGAATGTCTGCCAGTGAAAGTCTGTCTATCTAGTTCAAATCTAACCTAATGGCCCGGACAGGTGACAAATCAAGATATCGGGGAGAGATTTGACCCGACAGGCATCTCAATTTGCTCGCATACATTAGGAAACTTTCTTCAGCAGATATGCATCGAAAGTGAATGATTCCAACGATACTACAACTTTTGCAGGATATTGGCTGTACACAGACTTATCATTCTCCCAATACTCAAGCCAACGCTTTTTGCCTTTGTGCATGAAGTGAATTAGACACAATGAATCCTGACCTTCAAGAGTTTTCCTGCTTTCTATCTGATGACGCTGCAACCATCTTATCTAGAGTTCGATTCTATGTCTTCCGGGCTTGATCTATTTACCATTACCTTGCTTCTCTTCTTTCCGGCCTCCATTACCAAAGAGGCTTTTCATCCAGGGATCGTTCATCTTGAGCTAGATTCAAGTACAGAAATGACGAAAAAGAATTGCTATAGTTCTATTTGTCAATCAGCTCGAAGCTCGGATCGGATTGAGGCATGTTTACGCTCAGAGAAAATTTATTCGCCGATGTGACTTTCGACTTTACCACCCCGTCAGCTCAAGATATGGCCACTCTTCCTTTACTAACTCGAATTCCAGGTCTAGTCTTGTCTAAATTTCTTCCATCATCATAGGAGGTTATCCAGGCATAAATTATGGCCGCGTTTCTTCCGGAGATGTGAACACCACGGAGCAGTGGGAAGCAGTCCTTGAAGATCAGAACGACAATCAACGTTTTGAGCTGACTTCGAGTTTCACCTAATTTCACTCAGACCAATTCCATGTTGTCTGGGATTTTCAGGTTGGCTGGGATGGTTGTCAAAATAGTGGAATCGACGCCAAAGTCATTTTCAAACCACGTCCAAACGAATCTCTTGAGCACGAGACTCGGGTTTCTGGAGAAGCGATTAGGCCCATACTCGACCCAATGATCTTTCTCAATCACATAAAGATCCTCAAGATACAGCTCGTATCCTACACTAATCTTTGCCTGGTGCACAGTCAAATCCTCATTCTCGTGCAGAGTCGCGACCAATTCTGGTTCAGCTGGATCGCCTTTCATGATAAACAGCCCTCCAGCGTCTCCGAGCTTCAAGAAGCAATCTGCTCCTTGGTCCCATGTATCAGAGACCCAGTTTGGTAATGCAACTCCTCTCTCGCGGATCTCAAGTTGGCATTCGGCACGCATGCATGCTTCCATGGCTCCCACCCGGACAATTGGGATGTATCCCCATTTGAGATCCTCCATTCTCCTTGGGAATATGTACTCGATGCATTCGCCCGCGTGGAGTACACTTGGTGGAGGGTCTTTGGTAACGTCCTGCAATCTATGCCCGATCCCGAGTCTCGTGTAATTGGCGGCCATGCTTGGATCAGGGAAGAAACAACACAAGCTCACAGTGGTTATGAGGAATGCCCACATCGCGGTGTTGAACCTTGGGGATACCATATTGAAATAAGGTTCACCAGTTTGTTACATCATGAAATTAGATAAATTAGATGTTCATCTCTGAGAGGATTCTCTTCCTAATGGTCGTTATCACGTCGCGCATAGCAATCCCTAGACAGCCCTTCACAGTTTCTACTTAATTCTCTGATGCCAGAAGAGCGCCAAGCCAAGCACCCGCCCATTGCAATCCCTCAACAGACCTCAACAGACCCGTATCTACAGTAGCTCTCCTTTATCACGAGAGCCAAATACCCACAGATTTCGGGATCTGTAACCGAGCAAGACGTTCACACATGTGAAACCAAGTTATGCAGACGTATTGGCTTGTCTCGAAAACCTAGAGTAGTCTCATGAACAATCCTCTTATCACATTTAAGCTCCAACGAATCCTGAGACCGAGAGGACGGAAATAGCCAACTACACCACTGAACAGTGATTTGAGCATCATGCCAAGACTGTTGATCGGAGAGAAAAACATCTGTCCGATGACACCATAAGCGGGAGCCGTACATGATGTTATGAACGCGATGATATATTGAACGACTCAGTGAGAGCAAGGTGCCAAGTACTTACAGTAGTTACATACACGAGCTCTTAGTTTTGTCCGTGTTTCAAATTTCCTCTCTCCTAAAGCTCATCGGTTGGTTTTACGAGCCAAGGCTGCAAAATTGAAGGAGCTTGCCTGTGGTTTCCATGTGACCTTTTGAAGAGAACTTGACTCGGCAAAAGTACCATGATCTAACTAGGCCAAAAAACCACGCGTTATCAATTCTGGTACATATTGAGCAAAGACGCCAACTACCAATCTCTCGATTAAAGTAAGTGGGATATCTACCTGGAACCACATGAAACACAACATGTTTTCCCGATACAGGTCGACCTCACGGTCGTTGCCCTCCGTAGTCCTTACATGCGAGTAAATTTTGTCTTCCTCAAACCAATTTAGTATCACAGAAGGAAGCGAGTAGCTAAATCACGATCCGAAGAACTTCGTAAAGCAGCATCGGCAGATCGTAGGAGCTCAATTGTCAAGGCGATGATCGTCTTTGGCAGTCGGATGACCCAATTGTTCGTCCGTCCATCGGAACAAGCATACTCAACTATGGATGGAGCAGCACTTTGAAAAGCCCCAAGTCTGCAGACGAACGCAGAAGATCTCCTTCCCAATCGCGTTCATCAAGATGTCTCCTATGGCACGAGGAGCCGAGTGCTGATCGTATTCCAGCCCCGTTGAGGTATCGATAATCCGTAGCCAAAACCATCTGGTTGTGGGTAAGACGCTCGCCATCGCTTATTACAAACGGGCTCGATTTGCAGGTGACTTACATCCATTCCTGGAGCCCAGTTCTGAGGCCGGGCTCTACAGATCGGCCAAAAATTCAACTACAACTTTAGATTCACATGATGACTGGCAGGAACTGATCAAAATTTTGAAATAAACGTATTCTACCACTCGGGATGATGGAGCTGCCAGGTAGATAAATTAGCAATAGCTCTTCTAATCAGCACCTCTAGTCGCACGAACACCAGAATGACGAGGATAAACTGGAACATCTGGTGATCGTGGCTTCCCAAATTCTCTAAACAACGGATTCGATTCCCTGAGCGATACAGAAGCTCGATAAAAACTGTCCTTATTGCTCACTACCCGAGAGATCTCGACGATTTGAAATGAACGACAGAAAGAAAAAAACATCACAGTCGGGTAAATTTTTCACATCTTTTATCTACAGTAAGTCGTATCCGAGACCTCACTGCTGGATACGAAATCCACAGTAAGAAGCAACAAGAGGCGAGAAACCAAATAGACAAGTGTTCATGATCTCCAAATGACTACTTCCGGCTGCACATCTTAGGCTGCGGATCTTAGGCGATGACAGAATAATAATATTGCGCAAGCAAAACCCACACCACACCTCACTCTGATCCACTCCAGTTCAATCCTCAATTGAGAGACCGACGACGACTCCCAGATCGCCTGTTCCACAGCTCCGAGCAGCCAATGGAACTAGACCGATCCTTCCTCCGAACGGAAACGGACGTCTCCCCCTTGCCCCTCCTCCTCCACCTCTTCTCTTACTTCCTCTGCGACCCGATTGAAGCTGCAGAAGGGGTTTAAATAAATCCATCGAGATTCATGAACTATCATTCGTGCGTCGATGTGATCACACCATTCTCAGAATTCCAATTGGTAGTCAAACGACGATGATGCGATCCTGCGCGTCGAGTGCGTGCCCCCGGTTATGCTTGGGAAGTTCGACCTTCCTTATCGTGCTCCCCCTCGTACGTGGAGACCACATCCGCTCACGTGCCTATAGCCATTCTCTCGCCTTCGTCCCCTGGGGTCCTTCCCAGTGCTCGGGAAAACCACTCGAGAACCGGGATGTCTGGGAACTCGGTTCTTCAAACCAGGCCGGCACCTTCTTCGAAATGGTCGGAACGGGAAGTTAACGATACTCCCGGGATTGTTCCTGAAGCATTACCGGCTTGTACCTCCATGCCGCATGACCAAACCCTCCCGGAACATACGACACGATTGTCCAGTCCTTCCGGAAGACTGTCCTTGACGCTGTTTCCGAGTCGAGAACTCTTTTCTTGCCACGGCGCGCGCCGAAGGTCAATAGATCACATCTATATTTAGTATTCACAGAAGATGGGGTCTAGACTCTAGAGACGAGCCGGGGCCGGAGAGTGTGGACACTGATACACACTTCTGAATCCGTTGAATTCATCAATTAATGAATGATGAATCTGAAGTGAGTTTAGCAAGCATTAGTCTATAGAAAGTCACAAGGAATAGAACTTTCATAAACAAACACTTATGCATCCATTAAGTAAGCGAAATTCTGGAAAGGTGTTTCCTGTTAGGATCAATTCAGTAAGAATTTGCGAAGGCTTTAGGGAATCTTTTTGTCCATAACCTATCACCGGAAGATGGAGTCGTAATATGGATAACCTTTTCAAGTCTAATAGATAGTTAATTTCCCATAAACTATCTATATTATACGGAAATGGGATCTACCGGATAACACAACTTCTAGAGTTTACTAGGTAAGACTTAGACATCGATATAAGAATAGACTATTTGAATCAATCTGATAAAAGACCATTTAAGTAATCATGATGTATAGCATAGACTTTGAACTCACATCATAACAAACTTCAATGGATGAATTGAAATCTATACATACATTACGGAGGAAATGGAGTACAAAAGAGTCCAAGATACCATGAATTTTGGTTTAAATTTAAGTGAATTCGTTGGCATTAATGAAAAGTCTATTCATACAATAGCGGGGAGATATGTTCTTTTGGAAACCTAAGAACCAGAGTGATACGTTAGAATTTATAAATCAACACAACGAATAAATACTATATTAAAGAATGGTTAATCAATAGAAACAAGCTAGCAAGATTTTTACACTGTACTTAGATAAAGGAAATTGATTACAGTTCGATTTAGACACAAAATGGTGGTTCTGTTTTAGTCCATCTAAGTCAATAAATATCAAGAACTCCGAGAAGAACCTTTAGTTTGGAGTTTTCTATGGGGATGGTTTTAATTTATTTTTTTATATTAATTAGTGAAAAATAATAATATCTCTAAAATTCAAAATTCAAAATAAATCTAATGATTAATGAAGATCTATAATATTAAAAAAATTTGTATGTAAGATGATTTCTTTGATAGGTTTTAAGAAAATAGAAAAGTTGTAAACATCAAATGTTATAAAGCTTTCATAGAGTATCATTTTCATAGGTGTTAATATTTGAATTTGATTTCGTTGATTTTTAATTATATTTTCTTATGAAATATCACTCTCCATGCTTTGAAATTCTAATTGTAAACGTATCTTAGATAGTGCCTGACTTTTAATGGGTATGGTCTTCATATCCACTAAGATCTTCTACTTACCTCTAAAGTGTTATGACTTTTTAAATAAAGAAACCAAATTATACAAAATAAAAATACATGAAAGACTAAAACCATAACAAAGGATGATTGCATGCATATTAGACTCAATTTTATCCTTCAAGATTCCTCAAATTTTATTATTTTGTAAATAATATTAAGATATTGACTTGGTAGCAGATTTTCTTCTTGGTCTTGACTTATTATTTCACATTAATTTATAATTAATTTATCATTAATATATAAGATATAATATGTATTTAAGCATCTTATATCCAAATGCTACATCTATCTCTTGATAGTTTTAATACTTCTATTAATTAATTACAATTAATTAAATTATTTATAAACTATAAAGTTGGAAAATACATCCATTATATATTCTATATTTGAAATTTAATTTTTATTTTTATTTTTATTTTTATTTTCCACATGTATTATATTTTTGATAAATTAATTTTATAACCTATAATAACTATTTATTAGATATTAATGTAAAAATTTATAATGCAAAAGAGACTATATAATTCCATTCAACTTGAACTATTTGTATTATAAACAAATTTTTACCATATATTTCTTATATGCTATATCTTGTTTTATAAATTTAAAATATTGAATCAAATATTTATCCTTATACAAAATATCAGATTAGATATCTTTTATCTCTCATTTCTCTTATAGCTTCAATACTCTAAGACCCAATACTATAACAAGCTATATATCGCTCTCTTTCTACTTTAGTATTTTTTAAATATTTCTTTATGAAATATTCATGATTCATAGGGCATAATAATTATAGCAAATGTACTCAATTAATATTATAGTTGGAAGACAAGGACATCTAATCATAAATCATTAAAAATGAGTGGAGTGGCCTTGTTAATTGATGATCATCTCTAAATTTATTTTGTTATCTAGCTTAATAACATTCAAAAAGTTTATAATAAAGAAGATTAATTCAAAATGTGTGAGTTTAGTTGAGAGTATGGACATCGCACTAAGACTACTTTTAATTCAATGAAACTCTTTAGGCTAAATAATAACCCATGTTGATTACTTAGGTAAGATATCATGAGATTTGCAATGCGTAAGTAAGTTTGCTATGATGTTAGAGTGTGGATCTTGGCAATCACAATTTTATTAGTAATTAGTAACTAGTTACTCATGCGTTACTTGGTGGTGGATGTCTATTACATTATTGTTTTTTATTTGGCCATTAGAATTGCCACTTGCACCATTACACCTATTTTTTGTTTGTCATATGTGTTGGTAGGGTTGGACTTCCAAATTCCATTGGTTAGTTCCAAAGAGCTCACTTTTTTATGTTGAACCTTTGACCTATGGTGGAAAGAGGCCTACGAGTGTAACTTGGATTCCCTTAGCTAGAGTGTATATTGATTGATGGTGTAATCAATGCTTGTTAGCAAAGAGTATTAACTATTGAGATTCAATTTTTGATCATATGATTATATGAAATTGAAAAAGTAAGTGGTGAAATTGGGTGCAAGAATTGTGTGTGTTGGTGGTATTTCCAAGCTTAGTGTGATCAATAATACCACTAATCACTATTGTTCTATTTTAATTTCAGTTGAGTGAACGTGCGTGGGAGTGTTGTTGAGTTTATTATAGATGTAATTGAGTAAATATAAATGTAATTAATTTAAGTTGAGTTGATAGTTGGGCAGATTATATGCGGAAGTGATACCCAAATTTCCCAAAATTGAGGTTGATTTAATGTTGTAGATGTCCAATTTCATTGATTGAGAAGTAAATTTGCGAGTGTGAAGGTAAAATTGGATATCTCTACTCGTGGATTGTAGCCAAACCCAAAATATATTACCAGATTTTGGAAACCTATCCCCTTGGATTAAGGATTTGGAGGTACATGTCCTTTGAATTAGAGGCAAAGTCAAGAAATTGGCCATATTTGGGTCGGATTTTGGTGGAGACATGTTCTATAGGTCGATTTGGCTAGAATTGGGAATGCACACTCTCTTAAATACTTGCATTTTGAGTTAGATTTAGCAAAGATTGACCAAATCTAAAAAGATTTGAGAGAAGTCACCTTGATTTGGAGAGGATTTGAATATCCTAAATCCTTGAGTTGTGATTGGTTTGGATGGACAAAAAATAAGGCATCATTTGGTTGAATTTTGACATTTAGAATCTCTTGAATACTTGAGTCTTGGGTTAGATTTGGCAAATTTTGACTAAATCTAGAGAGAGTTAATGAAGATCAACCAGATTTGAAGAGGGTTTGAATCTCCTAAGCTAGAGTTTGGATTGGTTTAGATAGGCAAGAAAGAAAGAAAGTATCATTTGGTTGAATTTTGACATTTAGACACTCCAAGGACTAACTTGTTGGTGTGAGAATAGCAAAGTTAGTGAATTTTCTAATAATAGTTAGTCAAAATAAGCACACATCAATTATTGCATATAGTAGGGTTTGATGCCTAAACCTCTATGTTGACCTTACTTCCTAGCAAATTGGTTTTTTAAAATACCAAGACCGAGGAGAGAAATAGAAGAATGGAAGATCACATTAAGACACTTGAATGTGAGAAAACTCCAAATGTCTAGCATGAGCCTTGGCTCTCATATTTATAGGGAGCATACAAGGCTCTTGAGAAGCTTCCTTGAGCCACTTTCTTGGAGTGCAAGCCAAGTTCACAGAGAAGCTTCTCAAGAAGCTCCTTGAAGGAAGTTTTTAGAAGGAAGCTTCTTGAAGCCACCTACTTTGCATGCAAGCTAAGCTGGTTGGAAGCTTCTAGAAGCTTCCTTCTAAAAACTACCTACTTAGGGTGCAAGCTAAACTAATGGGAAGCTTCATAGATACTTCTAGAATATTCTAGGCTAATTTGGACTATTGATTACTATGTTAGCATTGACTAACTTTATTGCTAAACTCCATATTGTTACATATTCCTCCACCACTAGTTGGTGACGTCCTCATTGCCATTGAAGCTTCAAATTCTTGGATGGCCATTGGTGCATTCTGGAGATGAGAAAGAGGCTCCAAAGTGGCAGCATGAAGGGGATAGTCCTTCCAAAGTACCTTGTACTTTATATGTTGTCAACGGTTGCATTGGATGTGGCAATGTGTAAGTATACAATCAACTTTATACTCCTTATGATCATGGATAGGGATGGGAGGAAGAGGAGGTTGGACATGAGAGGAAAAAGAAGATGGATTAGGAACAAAGGGTTTTAACTTGGAAAATGAAAGAGAGGATGGATGTGTATATGACAAGGAAAGGCAAGTCGTTAAGCAATAGGAGAGATAATTTGGGTGACATCAAAGTGTCCTATCCAATTAAAAGTGAGTTTACAAACTTGGGTATCAAGTAGAAGGGGTAGGTGACTAGAGGAGAGCATGACTTTGTCACCAACTTGAAAGGTGAAATCACAGAAATGGTGGTCCGCATATTGTTTCTAGTGATGTTGAGCAACAAGGAAATAAGACTTAGCTTGTTGGAGGGACTAGGATATGGTGGTCAAGAAGGTTGAAGTATGAGGGACATGAGATGGAGGAGGAGCAAGAAGGGAATCTGGAACAAGTGGATCTTGGACAAAATTGAGAAAGAAAAGAGAGAATCTGATGTTTGTATGTTTGGAGTTATTGTATGCAAACTCCATAGCTCAAGACATTCATCCCAATTGGTGTGGTGAACATTAAAAAAGGTACAAAGCATATCCTCTAAGGTGCAATTTGCATGTTCAATTTTTCCATCAATTTGAGGATGATAGGCCATGGACAAAGCAAGCTTGGTGCTAAGTATCTGAAAGAGTGCTCGCCAAAACTTTCCAATGAATCAAGGATCATGGTCAGAGATGAATACACACGGCATCCTATGATGCTTAAAGATATTGTCAAAAGTAGACTTACGCTAATGTTGGAGCATCCATGATATCAAAGGTTGGTGCCAAGTGGATTTACTTATTAAGCTTATCCACAAACATCACAATTGTCATGTGACCTTGCTTTGTCTTGGGCAAGGATGTGATGAGATCCAAGCTCACGTGTTCCCATCAAGCAAATGGAATAGGAAGTGGTTAAAGGAATCCACGTTGTTTTTGGTTGTTGGCCTTGTTGCATTGGTAGCTCTCACATGATTGGACAAACTCTTAGACATCTTGTATCATGTTGGGCCACCACCATTGACGTTCAAGAGTACTCAAGGTCTTGTCTACACCCATGTGACCAGCAACTAGTAAGTCATGGGCTTCTTGCAGGCGTATAAGTTGGAGATTACCCTTGGCTGGAACATAGATTTGGTCCTCATGGAATAGAAAGCCTTCCTTGAAGAAGAAGTTTTTGTACTCCTTGTTGTCGGTTGCAAGATTCCCTTGTACCATTTGAAAGAATTGATCTTGTTGTAGAGCTATCTTAAACTCAATTTGGACCTTGGAGTTGATTGACACCATCATAATTGCCATCATGATAACAAGAAGAAACTTCAAATTAGGTTATTGTGATATGGCATCAGGGATGACATGGAACCAACCGGTTTTGTACTCAAGTTTGATGTCAAAAAATTATAGTTGTTCCTTCCATCGATGATGTCAACTCTTCATGTGTTCCAAATGCAATGTTTGCAACAAGGGCTTATGGTCAATTTGCATGACCACTTGTTTCCCCAAGAGATAATGCCTCCATACCTTGATGGCATATAGCATTGCTAGTTGTTCTTGATCTCAAGCAGAGTAATTCCTTTTTGTTATATTTATTTTGCAAGACACAAAGGCAATGGGATGTAATCCATATGTGAACTCATATTGCAACACAACTCCAATTGCAAAGTTAGAAGTATCAAAATCAACCATACATGGTAGTTGAGGATCATATGGTTGAAGAATTGGTCTTGAAGACACCATATATTTCAACTTCTAGAATGCTTCTTTGTGCTTGTTAGTCCATTGAAAGCTCAAGTTCTTCTCCAAGAGATTGGTCAATAGTGCGACTACATGAGCATAATAGTGGATGAACCGTCGGTAAAAGTTAGCCAATCCATTAAATGCATGTACTTCAATAGCATCCTTTGGAGTAGGCCAATCAATGATGGCCTTGATTTTCTCCTCTTCCATCTTGATCCACTCCAATGAGATCTTGTGACCCAAGAAGGTAACTTCCTTTTGCCAAAAGGCACACTTTGACTTCTTGCAATAAAACTTCCACTTCCGTAGTCGTCTTAGGAATTCTTGCACATGATTCATATGTTTTACCTCTATCTTGCTATAGATTAAGATATCATCCAAAGAACACCACCATGTACCAATCCAACAGTCCATCCACCACCCGATGCATTTGATCCATGAAAAATGATGGAGCATTATTGAGCCCAAAAGGCACTCAAAATGCCCATACCTTGTGTAAAAGGTAGTCTTTTGCACATCCTCCTTATCCATAGAGATTTGTTAATAGCCGCTGCAAAGATCCAACTTGGAGAAGTATCATGCTCTACTCAATTGATCAAGCAAGTCATCAATTTGAGGCAAAAGGGATGCATTCTTCATTGTTTGTTTATTGAGCCCACGGTAATCAATATAGAAATGAAGTCCTTTATCCTTCTTTGGAACAAATAGTACCGGTGCTCCCCAAGAAGATGTACCATGCCGTATGAAATCCTTCTCCAACAACTTCAAAAGTGTTTTTTGCAACTCCTCTAACTCCTTTGATGAGAGCCGATAGATTGGTCTACTCATTGGAGTACTCCCTAGTACTAACTCAATCTTGAAGGGCATACTACAATCAGAGGGTAATCCCCTTGGCAGATCATCCGGAAACACATCCACAAACTCTTGAACTATGTGGTCAACCATTGCTTGATGAGGCTCATGACTTTCCTTAGATTCTCCTTGTGCAATTGTCTTGATCCACACTGCAAAAATAGACTTATCTTCTTCCAAAGCTTGCTCTATAGCTACTTCACTGACAAAATTCCCATCTATGGACTTATCTTCCTTCAAGGCTTGCTCTATGGCTACTTTCTTGGCAAACTTCCCATCTTGGGACTTCTCTTCCTTCAAAGCTTGCTATGTGGCTACTTTCCTTACAAACTTCCCATCTTGGGGCTTCTTTTCTTCCAAAGCCTTCTCTATGGTTGCTTTCCTTACAAACTTCCCATCTTGGGATTGACTATCCTTAGGTGTTTTACTCAAAGGTGCCAAAAAATCTAATCAGAAATTCTTACCTTGGTGTTGTACTTGAATTTATTGTCGGGTCCAATCAAATTGAACCTTATGATGTTCAAGCCAAGTTAGTCCTAGGATGACATCAAAGTGTAGAGGTGACACTACAAACCTCATACACTCCAAATACTCCTTCTGAATCTTGAAGGGAATAGGATGCGGGGTATAGAATACAAAACCATTTCTACCATCCACCATCATCAGTCTACTTCCAATTATTGGCATGATAGGAAGATTCAATTCCTTTGCTAATTGCATAGACATGCAATTCTTTGAACTTCTAAAATCAACCAAAATTCTACAACCATGATCAGATATCATACCTTGCAAGTGAAGCAAACTTGCATAGGTTGAGCCCTCAATCCAATTGGAACTAATCAAGTTCTAGTAGACGGCTCAAAATCTCCTACTAGAATTCCTTGTTTCCCTAATCATTCCACTCCACAAATTCCATTTGGGTGACTTGTCAAGGTAACTCATTCTTGAGTGGACACTCTACAATGTAGTGTCCAATTTGGTGACAATAGAAACATCCACCATTTTATTGTAATCTTTCACAATCTATTGTGCCAAGTGGTCTTTGTTGGATGGCATTGATCTCCGTTGGTATTGGCTCTTCCATCCGTGTGTAGTGTGTGGGTGGGTTTGGAGAAAGCCAAGGTCAAGACCAAGTTGTCATAACCAAGTTGTCACAACCAAGGAATCAAAGTGCTTAGCCAACTGCATGGCTTCCTCCAAGTCTTTAGGCTCACGTATAGTAACTTCTAGTCTATTCTAACTAGTGTGGAACTTCAAACCTCTCACAAAGTGATCTAAGGTTTCTCTATCTAGTACATCCAAAATTTTCATAATGGTATTTTGGAATTGATTGATATGGCTTCTTACTAAGCCAATCTGCTTCAATTCTACCAACTTATCTCATGCTACCCGTGTGGCATTTATAGCATGAAACCAGCCAATTATTGCACTCCTAAATTCTTCCCATGTCAAGATTGGTGTGACAAAGTGCCGCTCAGCTTGTTCTACTTTGAATTGCCACCATAATTAGTCACTCCATCCATTGGCTTGAAGCCAATAGAATTTGTCTGTGTTCATCTTGAAGTTTTGTTGCTACAAAGCAACATTCACAATCAAACACAAAATGTTTCACTACACCTCTACAATGTTTTTGCCCTCAAATACCTTAGGCTTTGGAAATTGGATTTTCTCTTCTCCTTCTTGGATTGGTGTACTCTCTTCTTTCTCTTGTCTATGATAGTCTCATTCATCCAACAATCTAGTAAGGTGCTTGATTTGTTAATACATAGCAAGGATAACTTTAGGCATCACAACCATGGCTTCTAATCTATCACATTATCCCAATTTATCTAATTTATTAACACATAGATACATCACATCCATCATTTTCCATAAGTTACAATTAGAAGTACCGAGGGTTTCTCAAACAAGGTAATCATATGTAGAAAATCCTGTCCAAAGCGTGAAGTGATGAATTGTGTGAAACAATGCTTGGGTATTTCTTGGACGCAAAAATCCCAATGGTTTGGCAGAAGTGGATTTGGTGGTCCATAAACTCCATCAATCTCATTCTTGCTTTGATACCAATGTAAAAGACCAAGATCGAAGAGAGAAATAAGAGAATGGAAGATCACATTAGGATACTTGAATATGAGAAAACTCCAAATGCCTAGCATGAGCTTTAGCTATTGTATTTATAGGGAGCATACAAGGCTCTTGAGAAGCTTCTCAAGAGTTGCTTGAGCTCCTTGAGTTGCTTTCTTGGAATGCAAGCCAAGTTCACCGAGAAGCTTCTAAAAAAGCTCCTTCTTGAAGCCACCTTCTTGGCATGTAAGCTAAGATGGTTGAAAGCTTCTAAAAACTACCTACTTGGGGTGCAAGCTAAGCTAGTGGGAAGTTTCCTAAGAAGCTTCCTAGACACTTCTAGAATATTCTAGGCTAATTTGGCCTTTTCACTACTTTGTTAGCCTTGATTAATTTTGTTGCTAAACTCCATATTTGTAAAAGACCAAGACAAAGGAGAGAAATAAGAGAATGGAAGTTCACATTGGGACTCTTGAATGTGTGAAAACTCCAAATGCCTAGCATGAGCTTTGGCTTTGGTATTTATAGGTTGCATACAAGACCCTTGAGAAGCTTCTTAGGAAGTTTCCTTGAGCCACTTTCTTAGAGTGCAAGCCAAGTTAACTAGGAAGCTTCTCAAGAAACTTCTTTCTAGAAGATGTCTACTTGGCGTGCAAGCTAAGCTTGTTAGAAGCCTCTAGAAGCTACTTGCTTGCGGCGCAAGTTAACTAGTTGGGAAGCTTCCTAGATGCTTTTAGAATATTCTAGGCTAATTTGGCTTATTCTCTACTTTGTTAGCCTTATTTCCTATGTCGTTAAATTCCATATTGTTATATATTCTCCCACCGCCAGTTGGTGACGTCTTCGTCGCCATTGAAGCTTCAAACTCTTGGATGGCCGTTTGCGCATTCTGGAGGTGAGAAAGGGGTTCCCATGTGCCATCATGAAGTGGATACCCTTTTGAAAGGACCTTGTACTTTGTATGTTGGCAACGTACTCGTTGGTTGTGGCGATGTGCAAGATTACGATCAACTTCGTACTCCTCATGATCATTGTGTCCTAGGAGGAGGTTGGACTCAAAAGGAAAAAGAAGAGGGGTTAGGTTTCAATTTGGAAATATGAAAGACAGGATGGATGTGCATATGACAAGGCAAGGCAAGTCGATAAGCAATAGGAGAGACAATTTGGGTGACATCAAAAAGTCCTATCTAATTAAGAGCAAGTTTACAAACTTGGGTATCAAGTGGGAGGGGTAGATTACTAGAGGATAGCATAATTTTATCACCGACTTCAAAGGTGAGATCACAATGATAGTGGTCTGCATATTGTTTTTGACAACTTTGAGCAACAAGGAGGTGAGATTTGGCTTGTTAGGGAGATTCGGATATGGTGGTCAAGAAGGTTGAAGTATGAGGGACCTAAGATGGAGGAGGAGCAAGAAGAGAATTTGGGACAAGTGGATCTTGGCCAAAATTGAGAAAGAAAGGAGAGAATCCGGTGCTTGCTTGTTTAGAATTGTTATATGCAAACTCTACAGCTGCAAGACATTCATCCCAATTGGTATGGTGAATGTTGACAAAGGCACAAAGCATATCTTCCAAGGTGTGATTTGCACGTTTAGTTTGTCCATCAGTTTGAGGATGATAGGCTATGGACAAAGCAAGCTTGGTACCAAGTATCTAGAAGATGGCTTGCCAAAACTTTCCGGTGAAGCAAGGATCACGGTTGAAGCTAAGTACATGTGGCATCCCATGATGTTTGAATACATTATCAAAGTAGAGTTGCACCAAGGTTGGAGCATCTATAGTATCAATCATTGGTGCCAGATGGATTTTCTTACTAAGCTTATCCACAATTGTTGTGTGACCTTGTTGTGTCTTGGGCAAGGAGGTGATGAGATCTAAGCTCACATGTTCCTAAAGAGTAATTGGAATGGGAAGTGGTTGAAGGAGTCTACTCGGCTGTAATACCAAGAGCTAGCCATATGATCTAGATGTGAAATTTGGTTTGGTAACATCTGGAATGATGTTATACATGATGGTCAAAATAGATCAGATAGAAGTATCACCAAAAGGGTACTTCTACAAATAGGGCATAAAACTGAAATAGATTTGAAAACCTTAGAACCAATAGCTAGACATATGATCTGAAGGTGAGAATTGGGTTGGTAACATCTAGGATGATGTTACACAAGATGGACTGAATATATCAGAAAGAGATATCACCAAAAGGGGACTTCTACTAATAGAGTTGGAACCAAAATATGCCTAAAATCTTTGAAGGCAATTTCAGAGGCTTAAACGGATGAATTAGGTCTCAAAAATGTGCAAATTCCCCCCCCCCACTAGAGTAAAGGTTGTCCTTCCCTCCCCCCTGCTTTGTCTTGTTGAGAGCTTTCCAACGGTACCTCACCCATGTGATTCTAAGATTCCTACAAGAAGATTCCCTAAAAGATTCCCTCCAATCAAAGCTTGTTTGACCAACCAGATAGGACCAGGACCGACATGTCACCCATCCAAGTAAGTAATCCAAGGGTGGAGCTTCCTGACATGTCACCTATCTATGTACCCAATCCTATGGTGGAGCTTCATTGGAGGAGATCCGTTTTGCCTATATAAAAAAGAGAAGGTGCTCCTTTGGGGCATCGGAGTTTGAGTGTGAAAGGGTGTGTTCTCAGGGTGTGTTTCTCTTCAGGTCTCCTATCCTCAGAGTATTACATTGGCTTCTGGTTACTAGTTATTGATTCTGATAACATTGACAAATCGCACACGATTGGACAAACTCCCAAACATCTCGTGTCATGTTGGGCCACCACCATTGGCATTGGAGGGTACCCAAGGTCTTGTCCACCCCCATGTGACCAGCTATTGGTAAATCATGGGCTTCCTGAAGGCGCACAAGTTGGAGATCACCTTTGGCTAGAACATAGATCCGGTCCGCATAGAATAGAAGGCCTTTCTTGAATGAGAAGGTGTTGTACTCCTTATTGCTTGTTGTTAGATGACCATGTACCATTTGGAAGAAGGAATCTTGTTGTAGAGTTGACCTAAACTCGTTATGGACCTTGGGGTCAATTGACACGGTCGTAATTGCCGTTGTGATGAGAGGAAGAGACTTCAAATCAGGTTGTTGTGGCAGAGCATCAAGGATGACATGGAACTGACCTGGTTTGTACTCAAGTTTGATGTTGAAAAATTGGAGTTTCTCTTCCCATCAATGATGTTGACTCTTCATGTGCTCCAAGTGTAAGATCTGCAACAATAGCTTGTGATCAGTTTGCATGATCACTTGTTTCTCAAGAGATAATGCCTCCATACCTTGGTGGCATATACCATTGCAAGTTGTTCCAATCTCAAGCAAAGTAAATTCTTTCAGCTGTATTTAGTTGGCAAGACACAAAGGCAATGAGATGTAGTCCATCTGGGAATTCTTGTTGCAACACAACTCCAATTGCAAAGTTAGAAGCATCAAAATCAACCCGTAAAGTAGTTGAGGATCATATGGTTGAAGAATGGGTCTTGAAGACACCATATGCTTTAACTTTTGGAATGCTTCTTCATGCTTGGTGGTCCATTGGAATCTCAAGTTCTTTCCCAAGAGGTTAGTCAATGGTGTAGCCACATGAGCATAATAATGGATGAACCACCGGTAAAAACTGGCCAATCCATTGAATGCCAGTACTTCTATAGCATCCTTTGGGGTAGGCCAATCAGTAATGGCCTTGATCTTCTCTTCTTCCATCTTGATCCCCTTTGATGGGATCTTATGACCCAAGAAGGTAACCTCCTTTTGCCAAAAGGTACACTTCGACTTCTTGAAATAAAATTTCCATTGTCAAAGTCGTCTTAGGACTTCTTGCACATGATTCACGTGTTTTGCCTTTGTCTTGCTATAGATTAAGATATCATCCAAAAACACCACCACGGACCAATCCAATAGTCCATCCAACACCCAATGCATCTGATTCATGAAGATTGCTAGAGCATTAGTGAGTCTGAAAGGTAGAACTCTCCACTCAAATGCCCATACCTTGTGCAAAAGGCAATCTTTTGTACATCCTCTCTATCAATAGGAATTTGCCAATAGCCGCTGCAAAGATCCAACTTGGAAAAGTAGCATGCTCCACTTAGCTGATCAAGCAAGTCATGGATCCAAGGCAAGGGATATGCATTCTTCACGGTTTTCTTATTGAGCCCACGGTAATCAATACAAAAATGAAGTCCTCCATCCTTCTTTGGAACAAATAGTACCGGTGCTCTCCCAGGAGAGGTACTATGTTGTATGAAGTCCTTCTCTAACAACTCTATAAGTGTTGTTTGCAACTCCTCCAACTCCTTTGGTGAGAGCCGATAGATCGGCCCACTCATTGGAGTACTCCTTGGCAATAACTTGATCTTGAAAGGCATACCTTGATTGGAAGGTAATCCCTTTGGCAGATCATCCAGAAACACGTTCACAAACTCCTGAACTATCCAATCAACCATTGCTTGATGAGGCTCTTGGCCCTCCTCAGATTGTTCTTGTGCAATCGGCTTGATCCACACCGCAAATATAGACTTATCTTCCTCCAAAGCTTGCTCTATGGTTGCTTTACTAACAAACTTCCCTTCTAGGGACTCATCTCTCTTCCAAGCTTGCTCCATGGTTGCCTTCTTGGCAAATTCACATCTTGGGACTGACTATTCTTAGGTGTCTTACTCAAAGGTGCAAGACAACCTAATCAAAATTTCCTACCTTGGTGTTGTACTTGAATTTGTCATTGGTTCCAATCAAATTGAACCTTATGACGTTCAAGCCAAGGTAGACCCAGAATGATATCATAGTGTAGAGGTGCCACTACAAACCTCATACACTCCAAATATTCCTTCCCAGTTCTAAAGGTAACAAGATGCAAGGTGCGGAATGCAGAACCCTTTCTACCATCCGTCATCATCAAACTACTTCCAATCACTAGCTTGATAAGAATACACAATTCCTTTGCTACTTCCATAGACATGCAATTCTCTAAACTTCCATAATCAACCAAAATCCTATAACATTGATTAGAAATTGTACCTTGCAAGTGAAGCAAACTTGCATAGGTCAAGCCTTCAATCCCATTGGAACTAATCACGCTCCCAATAGGCGGCTCAAAATCTCCTACTTGGATTTCTCATTTCCCTTATCATTCCACTCCATAACTTCTACGTGGGCAACTTTTCAAGGTCATCCATTCTTGAGTGGACATTCAGTAATGTGATGCCCCAATTGGTAACAATAAAAAAAACCACCATTTTGTCGTAGTTTCTCTTTGTCTGCCGTGCCAAGTGGTCTTTGTTGAATGGCATCAATCTCCATTGGTACCGGTTCTTCCACTCATGTGTAGTGTACTGGTAGGCTTTGTGTAGGTCAAGGTCAAGACCAAGTTGTCACAACCAAGGAATCAAACACTCAACCAATTGCATGGTTTCATCTATGTTTTGTGGCTCACGTATGGTCACCTCCAATTTGGTTTGTGACTTCAATCCTTGCACAAATCAATCCAAAACTTCACCTTCTTGGATATCTAGAATTGGCATGATGATGTTCTGAAATTGTGTAATGTAGCTCCTTACTAAGCCAACCTGCTTCAACTTTGTAGCAATAATTTTCTTTGTAGCTACTCATGAATTACTTAACGGTAGCCATCTACTAAATTATGATTTTTTATTTGGCCGTTAGAGTTGCCATTTGCACCGATATAGTTAACATTTGTACCATCAAATGTGTCATTAAGGTTGGACTTCCAAGCCTCTCCAAAGTTATACTTTGAAGTGCAACTCCAAATAGATCATTTCTTTTATGTTGAGCCTTTAAGTTCTTGTCTAGATAGATGATGACTTGAAGAACTTGGATTCCCTTAGCTAGATTGGGTATGGCTTGATGGTGTAACCATTGCTTGTTTGTAGAGAGTATAAAGTGTTGAGATCTTATTTGGATCATTTGATTATTGTGACATTTTGGAGTTTGTGTGTGACTTTGTATATGAGTTGTGCTTCTATAATTTATAATGTTGACAACCATATATGTTGTGTAGTGATGGATATTCACATAACAATTGTAATCATCACCGCCAAAAGAGAAGAGAACCATGTTTCAAATTATACTTTCATTAATTTATTCATGCCATTACATATTATATATTTCTATAAAAAAATATTATTTAATTAAAAAAATTAAAAAAATTAAATTACTATGACTAAACTAATAATTAATTATATACAAAAATTTGCTTTATCAAGAATGAAGATGAGAAAAATAATTTACCTATCTTCATGAGCATAATTTTCTAGAAAGCGTATTTTATTTATTTTATTTTACATGGTAAATGTATTTATAATAATATAAATTAATATATTTGTTAATTTAAAATTAGCCCTTATTATAATATGTAAAAAATCAATTCAATTTAGCTTTAAATGTACTCTACATAAAGAATGGTGAAATCCATTATATATTATGAAGCCTTTTGTTTTTTAAAGGAAGATATGAAGACATGAATTGGTATTTTATCATGGTATACTTTCATAAAAGTGACAAAGGAAGGTAAGACCTAGTATTTAATCTTGGTGTTCTTTGAAGGAAAAATCATCATTGTTTCATCAAGTAAAACACTTTAGTTATAAGATATCTCCTTATTTGATCTTTCCCATATGAATATATAAATAATTTATATAACAACATGCAAAACCTGTATGCACATCTTTGTATTTAAATTTTATATGAGAAACATAAATTAGAGAAAATTTATCAAGAGACATATATACAATAAGCTTATCAATGTTGTGTGGATTACTAGAGTTATAAGAAATATTCTTCATCCACAATTGTCTATAAAAACCAATCTTTCTTTTTTATCTTTTGCATGCATATTTTCAACATTCTATCAAGAGAAAGGTAAACTAGGCAACCGTGTAGGAAAACCAAAGGATGGAAAGGCCCCACCAAGCCATACAAGGGTAGAGAGAGAGAGAGAGAGAGAGAGAGAGAGAGAGAGATATATATATATATATATATATATATATATATATATATATATATATATATATATATATATATATATATATATATATATATATATATCATGAGTTTGTCAAGAAAATATCATGTTGAGTTACTCTGAAATTAGGTAATATTATGAAAACTTGTACATGTTTTCTTGATATGTAGATTAAAGAGTTTTGTTACCCTGTTGTAAGTAATATGGTATGTAAGTTTTTATTTATTGCTTTGAAATTTTGTTGATGTGTTCAATGGGAAAGAAATTTTTGTTTATTATAATAGAAAAGTTCTGATCTAATAGATCTAGAGTACAAATTTGAAGTTTTGAAGATGAAAAATAGATGTACTTAAAGTTGCTTTTGAATTATATTTGTGTTGATTATTTTATTTCTATAAAAATTTAAAGATATATGTATGTTTAGTAATCAAGTCAAATTTGTATTAAAGTAAGCATATGAATGTCAAAACATTTTTGTAAGTATTAAAAATATCACCATATGAACTCACATAATGCATGTATTCTATACAAACTAACAACCTCAACTTTCTTCAATGAAAAGAGATAGAACTATCTAACATTAAATTTGATATAGATACAAAATATCAATATAAAAATCAAGGAAAGGAGAATAAAAAATAACAATGAATAAAAAGAAATAGATTGAGCTTGCATCCATCATCTTAATTTTATGGTTCATCATTCTTTGTGAAGTGATAAATTAATCTAAATATTACTTATTCCTTATTGGCACCTAAAATTATGCACTCAATTACTTGTACAATAGTGCACAGTATGCCTGAAAAAAGGCTGGGATTCCTACAATAAAGTAGGTAAGGGCTACATCAGGCTATTCTTAAGTAAGAGTAAGCAAGTTTGTAAAAAGTAGACCTCAAAACCAACATTTATGTTTAGAATTTGAAAAACAAAAGTTTTAGTATTAGCTATTTGTGAGCTTTAGGAACCTCTTTACTTACAAAATATTAAATCTATTGAAATGTTATAATGACTTGTAAATGGAACCATAAATATATCTATCTTGGAGTTATCAATAAATTATACAAAATATCTTTACTATGGTATAGAATTTGATATGATAACTATCATCAAGAGTTATGGAAAATTGATCAACTATCACTACAAATTTGCACTCTCCAAGTTTACTTGACAAACTTCACCTAATAACCATGTATTCATGCTTGAATTTTCTTTTGCGGGTGAATTTTATCAAATGTTAAACTCATTGATATAAATAGCACATGAAAGACTTCCTTCACTAAAATTTCCCAATTGAGTACATAAAAATTTCAATCAAAAACTTGACAAACAAGTTATAGGTTTAGACCTCTAGATTGTGGAAACTTGAACAATTTGGATTTAATTAGCATAATATTTTATAAGAATATATCAAAGGGACTAAAACCAAAATCTAAAGTAGAACTAACTACATATATCTTACAAAAACTAGCAAAAAACACAACTTTCTTTGAGAAAGAAGAGAGATAAAATTGCCCAATCATTAAAAGCACAAAACATCCAAAAGAACAAGTGTAGAAAAAGCACAAATCAAAATGAAAATTCAAAAAATATCAATATTATTTCCACTACTTAAGCTTATAGTCCATGACTTGTATCAAGTACAAAGTTCTTCTAGCACAAATATAACTTATTTTATGTCACACTTAGAATTTTGGTGTAACTACTTGGTGTTATTCAAGTTTGAAATATTATGGTGAGAATCTATTGGTCCTACATGAATATGAGTTGGAGCTAACTAAGAATGAGAAAAAATTGTCACTATGATGACAACCTATTGTTTCTTATTTAACCTCTTGGGTAGAGTCATTCCCATAAGAGTGTAATATCACCACTCTTGGCACACTACGGAAAGATCAGCAAACAAAATTCATGCTCACTATAGGTTCAATCCAAAGGATTCCTAAATGTGATGGTTCATTTGTAATGAAGGTCTCTTTGCCTCAGAAATTCTTACCTTCCTTGTAGCTTAACCAAATTCTTGACTACTATCATCAAGACATTTGTAAGTTTTACAATTTGCAATCAGATCATAACGTTTGTGTCATACAAGATTGGTAGCATTAAGGTGTCTTGCAGATAGTGTCTTAGAACATGTAAACAAAGAGGTAATAAGAGGTTCCAAGATCCAATCACTTGGATGAATACAATTATGACATAACATTCCACCCTTCCTAAGAGGAATGACATCATAAGAATCTTGAATGACTCCAATGTTGAATTGTATAGATTGGTGTTACTTTATAATACTTTATGTGGTTGGCAACTTATCTCTATATTATTCTTGATCTATACAAAGCACTTAAAGGTGCATATTCTAATTCCTCACAAATGATTCCCTTCACTTAAGTTCTTATGCTCATACATCAAGATTTCTCACTCCCACTTAATTAAGCATGTATTCAATCATACAAAGTGCAAACTAGTTCACATATACCAACTCAATAGTCTTGATGTTTACTACAAAAGAAGTATGCTTCAAATGAACATGGTGAACATTGGGCATAAGTCTTTTATATGTTTCCAACCTAGCTACAAAAGAGATCAAATTACTACAATGTCTTATAAATCTCTTCCTTACATCTAAGGTGCTTAGTGTTAATCACATCTTATCTACTTATCTTATCCTAACCTAATCCTAAGAGTGAAAAGTACAATCGTGTAGAAAAAATGAAGGATGAGTCTAATCTTAAGAAGGATGGAGGATGGACCTAATCTTAAGTAGGTGAGGGCAATGCAGTATGGTCACCTCAACCTCTTAACTTGTTGAATTAATTATCATATCAAGTGTCAAGCATTGCACAAGATCTTTGTATTACAAACTAACTAGCTTTATATAAAGTTATTATATATACAAAGTGTCTTGCACTAAAACTACAAAAACTACCCTATCCCATCTACAAGATTGCTCTTAGTCATTTATTGACAAAATTGACCATTTCTCATTTTTGTATCAAGTCATCATGATCATTACTCATTTATGATATGATCTAGTAGTGCATGTGATGGAATACCTACTCCTTTGTATATTTAAATGAGCATTATGAGCTACTTCTTGTAACCATCAACTACTCATATAAAGCTAGTCTACTTCTCATTAAACTTGGAGTTAGTATTGCCCTACAACTTGATGGACAACACCTTGAGGCTTTTGTTTCTATAGACCTTCCTTTCAAGCAATTTGTGTCATCAAGTACTTCATCTTTGTTATCTTTCTTGTGTATAGAATAATTGTTTAATTTTTGGTAATGGTTCCCTATTTATTTCTTAACTTGGTGTGACTCTATAAAACTAATAAATCTATGAAACTAATTTATTATGTTTCCCTATTTAGGTTAAGGTATGTCACCACATTTGGCTTGAATTAGATACATTTGAATTTATTGTTAAACTACAAGAAAAAAGGTTTGCCAAGAATAAATCTCAAATACACCTTTTTTTTTATAAGTATAGTAAATGAACTACTTATCTTGAAGCTTAAATAACTTTCATTAAAATCTATTTGTTATTTTGGTGGCCAAAGTAATGAGAATTTGAATTTTGGGATTTCCCAAGATCTTGGAGTTGAACAAAAGAAGGTTTGATAAAAAAATTTCTTCACTAGTGCAAGTCCAAATCAGGTGTACTTTATCTTTTTGGAAAATTATTTCCAAGGGATTTTGATTGAGACCAAGCTTGTATTCAGTGGATGTGTGAGCACAAAAGTTACAAAAATTTGAATATCCTTGACTAGTTCTTGATTTTGGAGCTTAGATAGCACATACTTAGATGATATTATCCCTCCCATTTCTTGAGCAAATGAAGTGCAATTGGTCTTTATTAGAACTACTTTGCAAAGAGCTTACAATTGAAGTTTGGTTGTTCTATTTAGAGTTGTAGGCAAGGAGATATGGGTTGATGAAATTGGAGATAGTTATGAGAGATCAATGACTAGGTGCAATGTATCTATCCAATAAAAAATGCAAATGAAGTGATAAATTGTTGCATTGGAACCAATTCCTTACAAGCTCTATTTCAAAACCATGCTCAGAAATTTGGAGGTTTGAGCTAGCAGTGCTTGCAATTCTCAATCTATCACATTTCATGCATCTTGGTGTTTGGAGAACCACATTTGGAGGGCTAGTACTCTACACTCACAAACTCAATCTAATAAATTCTAGTGTCATTAAACTGAATTGTCAAAAGCTTTCTATTGAATTCTTTCTTGCAGCATTTCAAGGTCAAAGGTAGGTGATGTAACCATTTGATTCATTATGATGTTTCCAATTACTTAGTATTGAAAGCTACACATGTAAAGTATTATTTCTATGTCCTAAAATTTCCAAATCAAATGACTTCTATACCAATAAAAAGAAAACTTTTGAAGGTTTCTATTGAAATCTAATTTGTTGCGATTGGAGGTCAAACAAGGAAGTTGTGATAGTTTGCAATCTGCGACTATTCATACATTTTAGCATTGGGAGGTGCTCATTTGGAAGCTTGTTTTTGTGTCATCACATGAGCTCATTTTTAATTTTATGGAACTGCTATCTCAAGAGATTTCAGTTGAATGCTATATAGTAGAAGTTGGATCTTTGTACAAGGAATTACAACTTGTTTCTATTGTGTAAAGTTTTAAAATTTATTGTCGTAGCATGTGTAAATTCAAGCTATTGTATCTTTGTACTTAGTGATCCAAATGAAGTGTTTTTTGTGTCATAAGAATCAGCTTGCTCAAAAATTTACATTGAGTATTGATTGACACAGGTTAGTGGAGAGAAGAGAAGCTCAAAGTACCTCAAATTTTGCAGCCTTTGGTATATTAATGGAACATACATCTGGAAGATAGTATCTTTGCACTCACATGTCCAAATGAGCTGATTCTTATCTCATTAGAACTAGCTTCTTGATTTAATTTACCTAAAATTGCGCTAGAATTTCTAAGAACTTTAGAAGAGAAATTATGCACACTTTAAAATCTTGAAGTTTTGGTGTTGGAAATAAAACTTCTAGATTGATTGTGAGTGATTAATGATTGGCACAATGGAGGACTCCAAGATGGTGAAAGATCATTGATATAGCTATGAAGCAAAAAAAATTAGGTAAAATGTATAAGAAAGCCAATGAATTCCACAAAGATCTTAGAAGCTTCTTTGCACCTATGTTCCAATGCATGAGTACTCTCATGGCTAACATGGAAATTGTGAATGAATCCTTGAACTTGGTTAACCAAGAGATTCAAGAGCTCAAGAAGAGTATTATCCTATTGTTGATATCAACCAAAGGGATGTTTGATGCCATTGAGAAGGTTGCTTCTTTACGAGCACAAGCCACTAACATTGCTATGCAAAGTAGAATGCTCTAATAGATTGTGTGCACATTGGAAGTGAAGATGAGGTCATATGCTAAAGCTACTAAGGTAGCTCAAATCTCTTACTTGCAAGGGCATGAAGTTGAGAAGGAGAACCAACTTGGTAGAATGAAGAACTAGAGGACTTTATGTTTTCTAGAGTTAGAAAAGGAGGATACCAAGGCTACAATGTGTGAGTTTATCTTTGATTTTTTGAGAGTTCATGATCCTTAAGTTTTGCAAAGCATATAGGTTGGGACAACAAGAAGCATCTTGGTGAGGTTTGGCTCACAAATTTAGAGGGACTCAATGATGGCAAACAAGGTTGTACTCAAGAGGATGTGCATCTAGTTGGACATTGATCTCACTCCTCTCCAATTGCAAGAAAGGAAGGGAGAATTAACTAAGATGAAGGAAGCTCAACAAGTAGGTTTTGTTTTATTCTTAAGAGATAGTAGAGCTATGATCACCCAAAGGAGACAATCAGCCATTGCATAGCAATTCTAGACCTTAAGAGTGTTGTTTTGGAATTTTCATGAGCTCACATATATCAAGTGCTCAAGCGTTAGGTCTTTGTGAATGATGCTAATCTAATAAATCTTGTAGAGACATGGGAACATGAGGGGAACACCATTCAAGACATTGAATAATTCACTCTTGTTGGTTCAACTTGGAACAAGCAAAGGCAACATAGAGGAAGAGGCTTTGGAGGTATTGCTACTTATGCCAAATTTGGCTCTAATAAATGAGTCTCTTTGATAGGCCAAGACTCAAGTAGACAATACCAATGAAAAGGTATATGGTGTTGAGAGCTCAACTTGAGTACATTGGTGATTTCAATGGAGCAAAGTAACAACCAACAAGGAAGTAAGATGAAACACTCTTCTAATCTTCAACCATTGACAAAAGATGCATTTGAGTTTCAAAGTAAAGGTGTAGTACTTTTTCTTGGTGAATTTAATGCTAAGATCCAAGCCTCTCAAATTCTTGCATTTAGTGACCTTGGAAATAGATGATTTTAGTGCTTGATCCCTTTGTTCTCTAGATTTGATGTGCAATCTCATGAGTGAACACTTCTGAGCTTTGGTACCAACTATAGCTTGAAAATCTTTAATGCCCTTTCCTAATTTCTTGAAAATTACAAGAACACATGCTTTTCTTTTAGTGGATTTAGCACCATAGATTACATGTTGACCTCACCTAGTAATATACACCTGGTTTCTTATTTTGAAATTTTAGATCCTAAACTTGAATATGATTATGATTGTGCACCTCTATCCTTTGCTATCCTTCTTCCTTACCCCAATAAAAACACATTACTTATTGAGCATACCTTTAGAGGAAAACTCCATCTAGATTTTCCCAAGAGAGATTTGTACCAACAAGCTATCCAAGAGAAGTTGAGCTCTATGGAGTGGAGTTCTGATTTTCCGTAACAAAATGATCAAGTCATTGGGCTTCTTCAATCTACATCAACTTCATTGTTCCCAAGAGCACCCAATAAGAAGATACTTGGTCTCCTATGCAATAGGTGCTATGATGCAAATTTTAAAATGGCAAGGATCAAAGCTATTAGATAGGTCTCTTGATCAAAATTACACAAAAACTTGCTTTTGTCTCTTATAGAAAGTTGGTGAAGTGTAACAAGAGAGAATTTTTGAGACTTAAGGAGGCTGAGCTAAGCACTAAATGAAGGAGAAATCCCAAGGCTTTTTGGAAGAAGATTGTTGTTAGATCTCTATCTCCATTGTTGAAGTTCAAGAAGCTTTGTAACTATGTCAAGAATCTATATTTCTTCCCTAATGCTCCAAGCATGACACCTAGCCTTGGATCTCCTTTCACCATCTTTGAAGCTGATTTAAAGAACCAGGTCAAGAAGTTGGAAAATGGTTAGGTCAAAGACCTTGATGGACTTTGTGTTGAACTTCTAAAATGTAGCTATACTCATCTGATTCCAATACTTAGTTCTCTCTTGAATGAAACAATTGGGTGTGGCTTTCCTAATAGATGGTGCTTAAAGAAGGTAGTTCCTATTCACACGTTTGGCCACAGAGATGTTGTCACTAATAATTGTATCATACTAGTTTTTAGTATCTTTGCCAAGTTATATGGTCAATTTTGGAATCTAGGTTGAGTACTTAGGCAGAAAAGTACATAATTTGTACCAAGTGCCAAGTTGGTGTTAGATCAAGCTTTAGTACTTTGGACCATCTATTAGTAATCCATGTTTGAGGTGGAAGTCCAAGGGTGTTGGAAAAGCTCCCTTTGTTTAAATTATTGATTTCAAGAAAGCACTTGATAATATGCTTAGGAAATCTTTCAATGCAAGACTCAATAAAGTTGGTGTTTCACCTTATCTGATTGGTGTTATCTCTAGACTCTATGAGAAGGTGGTTGCAAGACTTTCATCTTTGAGCTCTCAAGATATCATAAGCATAATGGGAGTGATTCAAAGCTGTTCTCTATTTCAGATTCTATTTAGAATCTTCATCAATGACCTAAAGAGTACTCATGGAAGTTGGAGCTACATGTGTGCAGGTTGGCTCTTTGATTATACACAAACTCTTTTATGCATATGATGTAATGCTTTTCTCCATCACTCCAAAGAGTTAAAACATCTATTGGATTCTCTTCTTTTGTTTTTTGACCAAACAAAGATGGGTGAACCTTGACAAATCCAAGGTGATTGTGGTAGGTTCTAAAGATCTCACACCTTTCTTCTTTGATGGAAAGTGCTTTCAGCAGGTTTCTTCTTATAAGTACTTGGGAGTTGAGTTCTCTCATGAATACAATTGGTGCATTTGTGTTAAGAATAGGATTTATGCACCATTCATACTTTGTATTCCCTCATGAATCATTATAGACTTGCTCATCTTACCACATGGAAGGGTCTACCAATGGATCTTACCAACATCTAGAGGGTCCGCTGATGGATGACTATCATGAGTTCACAAAGGTTCACTAAGAAAAGATCAAGCTATAGAGACAATAATGATCTTTGAACTTAATCTCCATCACTTTAGGCTTGGTTTTTAGGAGTAGATTGTTAATACCTATGAGTTCTAGAATTGGTATATCCAATGGAGGTGCACTAGTTAGAGATGGTGTTATTACAAGTGGAGGTACCACTATAGGAATTGGTACAATACTAAGGTTTAACCTCATGGTGGAGTTCTTCCAATGGTAAAATTACAAAGGAGTGCAGATTAGAAGTTGAGGAGCTTGTAGGAGTTATAGCTAGAAAGAGCTTATGTGAGGTAGACACTTGCATCAGATGGCTGATCAATTTCACTCAAGGAGTAATTGAAGCCCAAACAATCTAGTTTTGGTATGGGATCCTAGTTAAGGAGTTAAGATGTAAAGTACATGATTGTACTAATATGGAGTTTAGCAATGTAGTTAGTAAGGCTAACAAAGTAGAGAATAAGCCAAATTAGCCCAAAATATTCCAAAAGCATCTAATAACCTTCTTGGGAAGCTTCCAACTAGCTTAACTTGCACCCCAAGCAAATGGCTTCTAGAAGGAAGCTTTTAGAAGCTTCGAACTAGCTTAGCTTGCATGCCAAGTAGGTGGCTTCTAGAAGCAAGCTACTTGAGAAACTTCTTGGTTTACTTTGCTTGCACTCTAAGAAAGTGACTCAAGGAAGCTTCTTGAGAAGCTTCTCAAGGACCTTGTATGCTACCTAAGATACCAAAACCAAAACTCATGCTAGGCATTTGTAGTTTTCCCTCATTCAAGTGTCTCATTATGAGCTTCTATTCTCCTATTTCCCTCCTCGGTCTGGGACTTTTACATTGGTATCAAAGCATGAATGGGATGCATAGAATTTATGGACCACCAAATCCACTTTCACCAAACCATTGGGATTTTTTGTGTCCAAATATTACCCAAGCATCATTTCATACAATTCATCACCTTGCACTTTGGATAGGATTTTCTACATATGATCACCTTGTCTGAGGAACCCTTGATACTTCCGGTTGAAACTTATGAAGAATGGTGGATGTGTTGTATCTATGTGTTAATAAATAAGATAAATTGGGAGTAGTGGGATAGAGCAGTAGACATGGAGGCAATATTAGACGTTATCCTTGCAATGTAGCAACAAATTGAGCACCTCACTTGATTGTTGGATGACCATGACCAACAATGACAAGAACACATAGAGAGAGCACCAGTTCAAGATAGAGAAGATCACATCTAATTTCCAAGACCCAAGGTGTTTGAAGGCAAGAATCTTCCGGGCACAATGGAGAATTTTGTGTTTGATTGCAAATGTTGCTTTGAAGCCATCAATCTTCAAGATGAACAGAAACAAATTCTCTTGGTTTCTAGCTAATTGGATGGCGAGGCAAAAACTTTGGTGGCAATTCCAAGTGGAGCAAGCTGAACTATAGATTGTTGCACCAATTTTGATATGGGCAGAATTCAAGGATGCAATACTTGGTCAATTTCAAACTATAAATGCCACCCGAGCCGCACAAGATAAATTAGCAAAGTTGAAGCAGAGTGGCTCTATAAGGAGCTACATCCCAATTTCAAAACATCATGATGCAAATTCTAGATATACAAGATGGTGAAGTTCAAGATTGATTTGTGCAGGAATTGAAGTTATAAACCAAATTGGAGGTGACCATGCAAGAACTACAAAATATGGAAGAAGCCATGTAATTGGCTAAGCTCTTTGATTCCTTGGTTGCAACAACTTGTTCTTGACCTTGACCTACACAAAACCTACGAATACACTACGCACAGGTGGAGGAACCGGCACCAATGGAGATTGATGTTGTCCAACAAAGACCACTTGGTACAGCGGATAGAGAAAGATTACAACAAAATGGAAGTTCTTTTTATTGTTGCCAAGTTGGACATTGCATTGTTGAATATCCACTTAAGAATAGGCAACCTTGAAAAGTTTCCCAAATGGATTTGGTGGAACAAAATGATCAAGGAAATAAGGAATCCCAATAGGAGATTTGGAGCCACCTATTTGGAGCTTTATTAGTTCCAATGGGATTAAAGGCTTGACCTATGCAAGTTTAATTCACTTGCGAGGTATGATATCTAATCTGGGTTGTAGGATT
The DNA here is from genome assembly GCA_948567375.1 of Lunularia cruciata. Lineage (NCBI taxonomy): Eukaryota > Viridiplantae > Streptophyta > Marchantiopsida > Lunulariales > Lunulariaceae > Lunularia > Lunularia cruciata. The sequence continues at coordinate 39,292,060 of OX419756.1, read as the reverse complement.
GTGGTTGATACTAGAAGTTCATAGAATTGCATATCTATGCAAGTAGAAAAGGAATTGAGTACTGGGTATTCCTATTAAACCGGTGATAGGAAGTAGATTGATGATGGCAGATGGTAGAAAAGTTTTTGCATTTTGTACACATCTTGTTACCTTTAAGATTATGAAGGAGTATTTGGAGTGTATGAGGTTTGCAGTGGCACCTCTACACTATGATGTCATTTTAGGACTACCTTGGCTTGAACGTCATAAAGTTCAATTTGATTGGACCCGACAACAAATTCAAGTACAACACCAAGATAGGAATTTTTGATTAGGTTGTCTTGAACCTTTGAGTAAGACACCTAAGAATAGTCAGTCCTAGGATGGGAAGTTTGTTGTAGCCATAGTAAACCTTGAAGGGGGAGGAGTCCCAAGATGGGAAGTTTGCCAGAAAGGCAACCATGGAGCAAGCTTTGCAAAGAGATGAGTCCCTAGATGTGAAGTTTGTTAGTGAAGCAGCCATAGAGCAAGCTTTGGAGGAAGATAAGTCTATTTTTGCGGTGTGGATCAAGCCAATTGCACAAGGACAATCGAAGGAGAGCAAAGAGCCTCATCAAGCAATGGTTGATAAGATAGTTCAGGAGTTTGCAAATGTGTTTCCAAATGATTTATCAAAGGGATTACCCTCAGATTGTGATATGCCCTTCAAGATTGAGTTCTTGCAAGAGAGTACTCCAATTAGTAGACCAATCTATTGGCTCTCAACAAAGGAGTTGGAGGAGTTGCAAACAACACTTATGGAGTTGTTGGAGAAGAACTTCATATGACATAGTATCTCTCCTTGGGAGCATTGGTACTATTTGTTCCAAAGAAGGATGGAGTACTTTGTGTCCGTATTGTTTATCATGGGCTCAATAAGCAAACAGTGAAGAATGCATATCCCTTGCCTTGGATTGATAACTTGCTTGATCAATTGAGTGGAGCACAATCATTTTCCAAGTTGGATCTTTGTAGCGACTATTGGCAAATCTCCATTGATAGGGAAGATGTGCAAAAGACTACCTTTTGCACAAGGTATGAGCATCTTGAGTGGAGAGTTCTACCTTTAGGGCTCACTAATGCTCCAATAGTCTTCATGGATCAGATGCATTGGGTGTTGGATAGACTATTGGATTGGTACATGATGGTGTTCTTGGATGATATCTTAATTTATAGCAAGACGGAAGCAAAACACATGAATCACATGCAAGAAATCCTAAGACGACTACAACAATGGAAATTTTATTGCAAGAAGTCAAAGTGTACCTTTTGGCAAAAGGAGGTTACCTTCTTGGGTCACAAGATCTCATGGGAGGGAATCAAGATAGAAGAGGAGAAAATCAAGGTCATTATTGATTGGCCTACTCCAAAGGATGCTATAGAAGTATAGGCATTTAATGGGTTGGCCAGTTTTTACCAATGGTTCATCCATTATTATGCTCATATGGTTGCACTATTGACTGACCTCTTGTAATACTCCGAGGACAAGAGAAGAGAGAAAATACAAATTGCACACTCAAACATTCGATGCCCCAAAGGAGCACCTTCTCTTTATTATATAGGTAAAGAAGATCTCCTCCAAGGAAGCTCTACCATAGGATTAGGGACACAGATAGATGACATGTCAGCAAGCTCCACCCTTGGATTACTAACTTGGATGTGTGACATGTTTGGTCTAGGTCCTATTTGGTTGGTCAAACAAACTTTGACCAGAGGGAATCTTTTAGGGAATCTTCTTGTAGGAATCTCAGAATCACGTGAGTAAGGTACCATTGGAAATCTCTCAACAAGAAAAAGACCGACAACACATTTTCGAGACCTAATTCATCCGTTTAGACCTTCAAAATTGCCTTCAAAGATTTCAGGCATATTTCGATTACTACTCTATTAGTAAAAGTCTCCTTTTGGTGATACCTCTTTCTAATCTGTTTATTCCATCATGTGTAACATCCTTCCAGATGTTACCAAACTAAATTTCACCTTTAACTCATATGTCTAACTATTGGTTCTAAGGTTCTCAAGTCTATTTTGGTTTCTGCCCTATTAGTAGAAGTACTCTTTTGGTGATACTTCTATCTGATCTATTTTGACCATCATGTATAAAATCATTCTAGATGTTACCAAACCAAATTTCACATCTAGATCATATGGCTAACTCTTGGTATTACACCTCTTGGGGAAGGACTTGAGCTTCCAATGGACCACCAAGCACAAAGAAGCATTCCAAAAGTTGAAACATATGGTGTCTTCAAAACCTATTCTTCAAACATATAATCCTCAACTACCCTATGTGGTTGATTTTGATGCTTCTAACTTTGCAATTGGAGTTGTGTTACAACAAGAATTCTCGAATGGACTATATCCCATTGCCTTTGTGTCTTGCCAACTCAATACTGCTGAAAGAAACTACTTTGCTCAAGATTGAGAACAACTTCCAATGGTATATGACACCAAGGTATGGAGGCATTACCTCTTGAGGAAACAAGTGATCATGCAAACTGATCACAAACCATTGTTGTAGACCTTACACTACAAACACATGAAGAGTAGACATCATTGATGGGAGGAACAACTCCAATTGTTTGACATCAAACTTGAGTACAAACAAGGTTGGTTCCATGTCATCCTTGATGCCTTATCACAACCTGATTTGAAGTCTCTTCCTCTCATCATGATAGCAATTACAATGGTGTCAATTGACTCTAAGGTCCAAAACAAGTTTTGGTTAACTCTACAACAAGATCCCTTCTTCCAAATGGTACATGGTCAGCTTAAAGCATGCAACAAGGAGTACAACACCTTCTCCTTCAAGGAAGGCCTTTTATTCCATGAGGACCGGATCTATGTTCTAGCCAAAGGTGATCTCCGACTTATACGTCTTCAAGAAACCCATGATTTACCAATAGTTGGACATATGGGTGTGGACAAGACCTTGGGTACCCTGTGATGCCGATGGTGGTGGCTCAACATGACATGAGATGTTCAAGAGTTTTTCCAATTGTGTGAGAGCTTCCAACGTAACAAGGCCAACAACCAGAAGTCAAGTGAACTCCTTCAAGCACTCCCTATTCCATCCACATGATGGGAACATGTGAGCTTGGATCTTATCACATCCTTACCCAAGACAAAGCAAGGACACACAACAATTGTGGTGTTTTTGGATAAGCTTAGTAAGCAAATCCACTTAGCACCAACCTATGATATCATGGATGCTCCACCTTAGCACAAATCTAAGTGGACAATATCTTCAAGCATCATAGGATACCATGTGTACTCATCTCCGATCGTGATCCTCAATTCACCAAGAAGTTTTGACAAGCACTCTTCTAGATACTTGGCACCAAGCTTGCTTTGTCCATAGCCTATCATCCTCAAAATGATGGACAAATAGAACCTACAAATCATACCTTGGAGGATATGTTGCATGCCTTTGCCATGTTGATCCCAACTAGCTTAACTTGCACCCCAAGCAAAAAGCTTCTAGAAGGAAGTTTTTAGAAGTTTCAAACTAGCTTAGCTTGCATGCCAAGTAGGCTGCTTCTAGAAAGAAACTTCTTGAGAAGCTTCTTGGTTAACTTGGCTTGCACTCTAAGAAAGTGGCTCAAGGAAGCCCCTTGAGAAGCTTCTTGAGAAGCTTCTCAAGGGCCTTGTATGCTACCTATAAATACCAAAGCCAAAGCTCATGCTAGGCATTTGAAGTTTTCCCTTATTCAAGAGTCTCAATGTGAGCTTCCATTCTCTTATTTCTCTCCTTGGTCTTGGACTTTTACAATGATGCTACATTGTTAAATACGACCTCGCCTACTTTGGTGGTAATCTTTAGTTTGGCTAAGCACATTGAGCTAAACATGGTCAAGTGGCAATCTTTGGACTAGGTAAGGAGACCTCATCCATAGTTGTTACTTCTTCCATGGTGCAATAGAGTGCATCACACCATGTTGGCTTCTAAGGGCAGAGTGGACAACCTAGATCTTATGGAGCTAGTAGAGGGCCTAGTGCAACTAGACCCTTATCTTCATTTTTGGGTCAACATCATCCAATGAGTGTTTGTGTTGCTTGTTGGACTTGTTGTGGACCTCACCACAAGTGTCATGCGTATATACATTACTACACAACATACATTGCTGTAAACATCATACACTATAGAAGCACAACTCACACATAAGTCATACATAGATTCTAAAGTGCCACAATAATCAGATTGTTTACCACTCTCAACTCAACTCAACTCAACTTAGATCAGTACTTGATCTGTCATTCTATAAATTGCCAACAATTGAGCATTGATTATAGTCAAGCCACACCCACTCTAGCTAAGAGAATCCAAGTGACGCTCATCGGCTTTTGTCCACCAAAGCCAGGAACTTGAAGGCTCAACATCAGAGAAGTGAGCTCTCTAGAGCTGCACTTCAAAAGTATACCCTTGGACTTGAGCTAGGTTTGAAACCCTAATGGTCTTGTTGATGGTGCAAAGTGACAGTAGGCCCCACCGTGAAGTCAATACTCTGAACACAAAATCTGACTATCAGAAAGTAGTCTTTGAGAAATTGCTAAAATAACTCTAACTACTATCATTGCAACTCCAATGTCTAAGCAATCTAGATGCAACACTACAAATGGTGTGACAACTATTGTACATATATACATCTCTACACAACATACACATTCATACACTATAGAAGCACAACTCACACATAAGTCATACATAGGCTCTAAAGTACCACAATTTCCCCCTTAGCTGGCGGTTAGGTCACTCTTCTCCAAATAGCCATCTATTCCAAGTATATGGTATACCCTATGATGGGCAAAGATCAAGAGGTCGGGTGCTAAGGAGCCCCATTGTTAGTCGTCTGTTTGCAATCTATACCATATAAAGAATGAACTAGCTATAGTTCAAGTACATCTAGGACATAACCACTGTCCTTGAGGAACCACCGTGAGGGGAGGAATCATACATGCCATATGCCATCCTCTAGAACAACTATCACACACTAATATAGTAGTAGTTTTACCAAAAGAGCCACATAACAAACACCTCAAGCCTACACGTACAAGTGTCAAGCTTGGGTCCATAGTACCATCAATGTTTGGGAGATGGCAGGGTGCACAATCACGCACATGATCCTTCCAAACAACACTATCATGTCCTTCTAACACAAGGACTCCAAATGGCAAAACCTCACGCACTCTCAAGATAGTGCGGCATGTCAAAACATCAAGTGTCGTTGATGTTGTCTACTATAAATATACATAGTCTCCTGGATAAAATTGACGGACCAAGGGTCTACAACCTCCTCCTTGAATGGTAGCATAGCGTAAAGTATCTCTATGTTCAACAATCGCCAATTTCTCAAAGGCCATTGGCATCACTCTCCGAAAGATCTCTACCCGCTAAGAACATGCACTTGTCTATACATTGGGGTCATCCAAGTCCAAAACTATAGTAGCATCTTGACGAATGGCTACAGGTAAATTTGGATCTTGTATATAGAGTAGAAAGTACAGAGAGAAGGATGCTAAGGAGGCTTGCCAGCTGAATTGATAGCCTATGGCCAACCAAGGTAACTAGAGATCTCAATCTCCCAAGTGGTCTCTCTGCAAACCATACTTTTGCAATCCTCTCTTCACCGTCTAAACCACTCCCTCTGCTAAGCCATCTGCCTTAGGGTGATCTTGGGATGTAATACAGTGATCAATCAAAGCCTTGTCACACAAGACCTAAAACTCCCCCAAGAACTCTGTACCTTGATCAGTCAAAACCTCAGCTGGTGCACCAAAATGATTAAGAACTCGATCCAAGAATGAGTAAACTATCCCTTCACTAGACTTGTCAAGAAGTGCCAACAACTCAATCCACTTGGAGAAGTGCTCCACCATCACCAAAACATACCAATGATGTCTCATTGTCAACGATAAAGGTCCAGCAAAGTCCAAACTCCAATGGTAACCCAATCCTATGACATGTAATGGGTGTAACTATGGCGTAAGAGCATTGAATGATGCTCTAAATCGGTCACAAACCACACATTTGGCAACAAACTACTGTACCTTGGTCTGCATACCATGCCACCAATAATGACTCTAAAGTAAGCTATATGTACGCTTGACTCCAAAATGTCCAAGCTCCTCATGAGCATGACGGACCAACGGTGGTCTCTGAGATGGAAGTGGTACTACTCGCACTCTACCATCCTCCCATATATACAAAAGGTGTCTGCCCTTCAATCTAAACCGTCTGGCTCACTGAAGAACATGGTCTCTCTCCTTGGCCCTAACTGTGCCACCCACAACACCAGTGCAAACATAGTCCATCACTAAGACATCATCATGAATGTCTTGCTGAACTATACCAATATCTTCACTCTCTGGATCTATGACCTCAATAGCTCTTCTTATATGTGCTGAGAGAGATACCACCAAAGCCTTTAAGAATATACACAAAAAGGCCAATGCATGCCAACATGGCACCATCTCCTTATCTGCTCACCATACCAACCTGCTCCAGTCTGATCTTGCTAGTTGGGACATTGGTTTCTACTCAACCCATTTGCATCATGGTTCACCACTCCAAGTCTATCAATAACCGTGAAATCATACTCCTATAAAATCAGAGCCCATCGTGCAAGCTTCCTTGAAAGCTTGTCGGACTCCATCAACCACTTCAATGGCTGATGATTAGTGATGAGAGTGAAGGGGTTACCAAATAGGTAACATCAAAAATGTGCTACTACCCAAATTGCTACCAAGCACTCTCCCTCATATGAACTATACTTTTCCTCCGCTGAATTGTTGGAGAAACTAGCATAGGCCACCACAAACTCCTTCTCCTCATCATCATGCTAGGTGAGCACCACTCCAAGCCCCAACATACTCCAATCAGTATGAACTTGAAATGGTCATCCTTGGATCGGTCTCCTCAAAATAAGAGCAGATGTCAACCTCTCCTTGAGCACTACAAAAGCTCTCTCCTACTCATCTCCCCAACACCACTCCTGTGTAAGCTTGGTCAACTTTGTCAAGGCCTTGGCAATGTCACTAAATCCTTTAACATAGCGGAAATAGAAGTTTGCCAACCCAAGGAATGCTCGCACTCTGCTCACATCCGTAGGCCAAGGAATACATACAATAACCTCCACCTTGGTCTACTGAACACCAAGTCCTCCGGGGTAGATAGTGTGACCCAAATACTCAACCTACTCATGGAAGAACCTACACTTCCCAAGATTTAATTTGAGTCCACGAGATCTCAACCTCTCAAACACTTCCAACAACTATCTCTCATGCTCCTCTATAGTAGTGCTATAGGCCATAATGTCATCAATATAGCATCGAGCAAAATCCAATCCAGCTAGGATTCTATCCATGACCCTATGGAACTCAATAGGAGCATTCTTTAACCCAAATAGTAAGAACCTCCACTGATATAACACATCCTTACCGTGAGGATCAATAGCCCAAAATGTTGTCTTGGACTTATCCTCCTCCTTGATCGGCAATTGATGATATCTCGCTTGAAGATCCAAAATACTGAAGACTTTGCATGCCTAATTGCATCAAAAATCTCCTTTAGTGTAGGCATGGCATATCGATCAGCCCTGGTCTGTTGGTTGATAGGACGGTAATCTCCACACATCCGCCTATCTATGTACTTGCCCTGCATATCCTTCTTGGCTAGCATCACTGTTGCTGATGCATACTCTCCATGTGAAATCTCCACCAAACCAGCCTCAAAAAGGCCACTACTCAAGCTTTGAATCAATGTCCTCTCTATCTCACTATATTGATAAGGATGTCAAAAAATGGGTGTATTGCTAGTCAGCTCAATCCATATACTAGGTCCCTTCAGAGCACCCAAATCCTTCATACTGAAGGCAAAACAACTTGTGTGGCTCCTCAAGAACCTCCAAACCTTCTATTTTCCTCTCTAGTAAGCTTGGGTCCAAGATCTGGCTCCCAAGTATCCTCTGTAACTGTAGTAAGAATGGAAGACGTCCTGACTGGCTGCTACACTAGGCCCTTGGGAGCAATAGTGTCATGCTCTCGACCACTAGAGGTCCCAACCTCTATGTGGAAAACTCGCTCCACTCTGGCTACAAGCTCCACACGTCCTCTAGTTGCATCCCAAGTGGACCAAGGGTGTAATCAAAGTAGCCCATGCTCACCTGAATGGAATCCAAGTAGACCATCTCCCTAGTAGCTACTGGTTGTGTCCCAAGAATACCATATCCACTTGGTCCATCACCCCTAGCATGTGCCTGAATTGTCTCGATAGGCACAAGGCTCACAAGTGTCCGAGTAGTGATGCCTATCAAGCACATCATATGCTGCTCTGCTAAGCCAAGGCTCACAATCCAAGTCAAAAAATTCAGGTCCATAGCCTGACCTAACACCTGATGCTTAGATGCCTTTGACACTACTGGAACAACGGTAATACCGGTGCGAAAACCCATTGCTTGCTCTCTCTCATCAGTGTTGGGCTCCACCAACTGTTGTAACTATGAGTCCCAAACAAGTCCATGTCCTCCCTCTCAAAAAGCATGAGAGCTTGGGAAACTTATGAGTGTGGGAAATGTGGCTCTAGGCTGTCCAACTAGGTTCATCATTGCCATATGTGACCTATCAGCCACTACCACTGTCTGAGACTAATGCCCAACATCCAAGATATCATCAACAAGGATGTGGTCAAGTTGTTGAATCCTATCATAAGCATGTTGTAGAACCTCTTTGGGTAAGAGGTTTGTCCGCCAAAAACAAAGACAATGAGCCTGTGATCTGTAACACCCATTTGTGCATGTGTGTGGTATTGTGATATTTAGCTTGGTATTACAAGTACTTAAGAGATATTATTTATAGAGATAAAGGATGGTTCTATATTAGTCATGGTTAGCTAAAGTTAGTCATAGCTAAGATAGAGTGGACCTTACTTTAGAGGAAGTAGAAAAGATGAGCACCAATATTTTGGATTTTAGTGTGTTGACTTGGCATTATTCCTAGGTGTTTGGCTTTGAGGAAAGAGTTGAGAACTCTTGGGCCCGCAAACCTTTTTCTTTTGGATTCTTCTTTATTCCAAGGATAGCCCATGTGAAGGAATCCTTGACTTAGTGGTTGGGTCAAGATAAGACCACATGCTTAGGGGAATATGCCTATGTGAATGGATATTCCTTTCTACTTTTTGACTTTACTTGACTTTTAGTCTAGTAACTTGAGTTACTACGGTAATTAGTAACTTTGGTACGTAACTATTTCACAAGTATATAAACAAGGGGTGAGGAGGTACTCATCATCCTTTCATTTGCAACTATCTCTCTCTCATTGAGTTCTCTAGTGAGCAATGTCTTGAGTCTTGGAGTGTTAGCCTTGGAGGAGTATGATGGAGTTGGGGTTCCTTGCTTTCTTAGTCCATGGTGCGCTACCATAATAGCCATTAGAGGTTCATCCTGAGTGAGAGACAGGCCGGCTCACAGATCCCACTCTAACTGCATCTAACAATACAACATGTCCCATCCAAGAATGGACCGGATGTGTACTTGCCACCACTATGGTGCAAGAATCACGCATCAAAGGGACGTTCTCCAAAAGGTAAGCTGGAGAAATGGACTAATGAACCTAGAGATGTTGTAGTATCCATAACATCTCCCAAAACACACAAGAACAAGGATCCTAAAGACCCAAACCTCTACCAGCACGTGTATGTCCCTTACATGGCTATCTAGAAATCACTAAGTGAATAGGCCCATGTTTCTCCAGATCATGCGCTCCTTATAAGGAAATGTTTGCTAGTAGTGCCTTCTAGTAAACTCTAACTATTGACATCGATAATAACTCCAGATATCAATATGCCAAGTGTGCCACATGATGTAGAGAGACTTGCCTAGCAATCTCATCTCTCTCTACATACAAGTACCTTTGTACTTGTATACCTACTTGTAATACCGCAACTAGTCTGGTGCTAATCCAACCAAACAACTTTAATAGACATATCCCCCCTATTGGATATTGCCAAGCAATGAGTGTGGTATCCATAGATGTCAAAGTAATTGACTTTGGAGGCTCATCCTCACACTCATATGTTGATGGTATGAAGGCTCCACTCCAAGCCTACTGCACCAATTGATCTACATGTTGCTGCAATGCCACGTTTGAACTCCACAATGGAACATCCAAGGTGGATGGAACAATCCCACTCGTACTCCATATCCGAGTGATCTCCTCTGCTACTGGAGTATCCTTTGCATGGGCGTTCCCCTCCAACAAGTCACCAGGCCAAGGAACTACACTACTAAAAGCTAAAACTGATGTTTCTATGGTCCCGGACTATAGTGAGCCAAGACTGCCACTAGTAAAGCATATTGGTAGACAACATACCAGTCCCTCACCAAATTGCCAACCTAGTCTATAGGAGGTTATCTCCTCCCAATAGTCAATGCTGAAACCCATGGAGTATAACACTGCTCTCCCAACTAGCACATCATATGACTCAAATATTGTTGCAATAGCCTGAGCTCTCACCACCAAGCTATTTGTCGGATGACTAGGCTGAACCTGGACAACAAGCTCTCCACATGTGATGTACTATGTCAAACCACCACCTAGAGATGTTTGGATCTGAAATTGACACCTCTCCACATTGGTCTTCCGTAACTCCAAATTGACAACTACAACCTTCCGCAACAAAAGAGGTTGCGCACTAGAGTCTAACAAGACTCTTTGTGGTGTATATACCTTCCCTAAAGGTCCCACCAAACGGAAAATCCCCCTCTAGTTATCCAATAGGACAACACTAGGTGTGAACCGTGCTCTTTCAAAGGTTGGTCTAGCTGGCAACTCTTCCAATCTAGCCGCTATTGCCTGCCCTAAACCACAGGTCGTTGAATGGATCCCATGCTCCTCAACCAAGTTAGCTCTACTATCAACCACCTCTGCTCTAGTAGTAGGAATTGCATCATCCCTACTCTCATACAATGTGGCAGCCAACCGGAACATTAGGGCTGGGACAACTCCCAATGTAAACATGTCACTGGCCAAAAACAAAGGCCAATGCATAATCAGCTAAGCCGCCCCCAACATCATGCTAGATTTAGTTTGTGTAGTAGTAGATGGTTGACTAGTATGTAGTCCGTCATGCACTCCATCACCACCTACCATACCTACACTGGGACGTCTAGGAGCCATGGATGTTGTTTGCAATGCCTCAGATAGTGTGAAAGACTATGGAAGTTTGACCTATCTCCCAACCTCTCCTCTCTGTAGATCCAACTCCATTGATGCTCCTCTAGGCTTTGGAGCACGTATTGCACTCCTAGTCATTGCTGTAGATGCATCTCCTTGTGTTGCTCCGCACATGAAGTCCAAAGCATCTCTATCACCAACATTTGAGGTGGAAGCCTCAGCACCCAAATTTGATCTCTTTTGAGCAATGGCCATACTAGCCAATCTCTGCTCCAATTGCTCAATCCGAGTAGCCATAGTTGTATCAAAAGTAAGGGTAGGTACTGCACCCCTACTAGGTGTAGATCCTCTACCACCACCTCTACCACCTCGTCCTCCATGAATTGGAGCTCCTCTACTACCTGCCATAGCAGCCCTACCACTCCGTAATTCCGGGTGTAGGTCAAAACATTGGTCACTAGAGTGACCAAATCTATGGCAATGCTCACACTACCTCTGTGCTGGCTGTGATGCACTAGAGGTATCAAGTCCACTACAATGAGTCCACTCTCTTTGATGGTGAGGTCCACCACAAGTCCAACAAGCAACACCACCACTCACTGGTTGCTGCTAACCTGAAAATGAAGGTAAGGGTCTAACTCCACTAGGCCCTCCACTCGCTCCATAGGATCTAGGCTGTCCACCCTATCCTTTACAACCAACTGGGCATGGTGCACTTTGCTGCACTCTAGAAGAAGTAACAACTATGGATGAGGTCTCTCTACCAAATCCAGATGTCACCACCCTCTCCTCCACCATGTTGAGCTCATACGCTCAGCCAAACCAAAGACCACTGCCAAAGTAGGCAAAGTAACCTGTAACAATGTATCATCACAAACTCTACGCCGCAACTCCTTGTCTAGTATCCCATACCAAAATTGGACTGCTTGGGCCTCAGTAACCCCCTAAATAAAATTGATCAGCTGCCTCATGCAAGTGTATGCCTTGCATAGGCTCTCTCTAGCCTTCCGCTGAAACTTCTGCAAGCTCATCAACTTGTCAGTCTGCACTCCCTGGTAGTTCTGCCTCAAACACTAGAAGAACTCCACCATGGGGTTAAACCTCGGTACTACACCACCTCCTGCAATGGTACCTCCACTCGTAGTAGCACTATCTCCAGCTAGTGCACCTCCACTAGCTCCACTAACACTACTTGAGCTAGAAATCGTAGGTATAGCCAATCTACTCTTGGCCACCAAACCTAAAGTGATAGAGACATAGTTCAGAGACCAATACTATCTCTATAACTTGATCTCCTCCAAATGAGCTCTACTGAACTCATGGTAGTCATCCATTGGCAGACCCTCTAGATGTTGAAACAACCCCTTCCATGCCATGAAGAGTGTAAACAAAGTTGGGTTCCGCATCTGCTATAGATCACACCAACTATTGAACTTTTCCAAATCTGGCCAAATAGCAAAACTCATCTAAATTTGGTCAAAATTTGACGTAAAATCCAACCAAAATCTGATGTAAAATCTTACATAATCACTAAAGTTGGTTGACCGCCAAATCCCTTGCTAACTCTTCATTTGAGCCAAATTGAAAACACGGGTTTCTCCAAATCACAAATTCATGAGAATAGTTTCCCATCTCCACTTTTAATTTTACTTTCTGAGCCCAACTCACAACAAATTGGTCCTGCCTTAAAAATTAGCCAGTGCTTCCGCACACCATTTACCTTAGTGCCAGATCTTTATCAAGCAATGAGCTTCTACACACTAGGGAAAAACTGAACTTCAATCAAGCTATAAACGATCCACCAAGCTTGGAAATACCATCAACACTCAAAGTTCTTGCACCCAATTTCCCCTTGATTTCACTTCTCTGATGTAATCAGATTGTTTACCACTCTCAACTCAACTCAACTCAACTCAGATCAATACTTGATCTATCACTCTATAAACTTCTAACAATTGGGCATTGATTACAATCAAGCCACGCACACTCTAGCTAAGAGAATCCAAGTGATGCTTGCCGGCCTCTGTCCACCATAGCTAGGAACTCAATGGCTCAACATCAAAGAAGTGAGCTCTTTGAAGCTGCACTTCAAAAGTATACCCCTAGACTCAAGCTAGGTTTGAAACCCTAATGGTCTCGCTGACGGCACACTCAACGGTGCAAAGTGACAGTGGGTCCTACCATGAAGTCAGTACTCCAAACACAAAATCTGACCACCGGAAAGTAGTCCTTGAAAAATTGCTGAAATAACTCTAACTACTATCACTGCAACTCTAGTGTTCAAGCAATCTAGATGCAACACTACAAATGGCGTGACACAAAAGAGAGTGCACTCAAGGCAATAGACACAATGCCTTTGGTGCATCACAACGAACACTAAGATGATGTGACCATTGCTGTAGATTTGGTCACACTAGTGACCAATGCTTGGACCTTCACCTAGCGTTACAGAGTGGTAGAGTTGCTATGGCAAGTAGTAGATGAGCTCCATATCATGGAAAATGATGTGGTGGTAGAGGACCTACAATTGGGAGGGTCCAATACTTGCCCTTGCTCCTAATAGCCATGGCTACTTGGATTTAGCAATTGGAGCAAAGATAGGCTAGCATGGCCATAGCTTAGAGGAGACCAAATTCAAGAGATGTCTTGGACTTTATGTGATAGAAATATCTTGAACTTTATGTGCATAGTAGCACAAGAAGATGCATTTGACATAGTGACTAGGAGTGTAGTACGTGCTCCAAAGCTTAGAGGAGCATCAATGGAGTTGGACATATAGAGAAGAAAGGTTGGTAGACAAGTCATACTTCCTCAATCTTTCAACTCTTGGAGGCATTATAGATGATATCTATGGCTCCTAGACATCCTAGTGTAGGTGTGGTAGGTGGTGATGGAGCACATGATGGACTAGATACTAGTCAACCACCTAGTACTACATATGTTGAGTCTAGAATGATGTTGAAAGCAACTTAGTTGATTATGTGTTTCTCTTTGTTCTCAATCAATTATAAGGTTACATTGGAAGTTGTACCAACTCCAATGTTAACATTGGCCACAACATCTTTGTGAGAGTTGCAATGATGTGGTTGATGGTGGAGTTGACTTGGTTGAGGAGCATAGGACCACCTAGCAACCAATGGTTTATAGCAAGAAACAACAACTAGGTTGGAGGAATTACCAACTAGACTTGCCATTGAGCAAGCTTGGTTCACACCTAGAGTTATCTTATTGGACAACCAAAGTGGGATTTTCCATTTGGTGGGACTTTCAAGTAATGTCTATACACCATTGAGGGTCTTATTAGACTCTGATACATAGCCATTTATGTTGGAAAAAGCTATAATTATCAATGTTGAAGTTTAGAATATTGATGTAGAGAGGTGTCTATTTTAGATCTAGATATCTTTATGAGGTGTTCTTACACAATACATCACATGTGGAGAACGCATTGTCTAAATTCAGCCCAATCATCTGATTGATAGCTCTAGGGTGAGAGCTCAAGCAATTACCACAATAGTAGAGTCATATGATGTGCTAGTTGGTGGAGCAATGTTATACTCAATGGGTTTTAGTATTGACTATAAAGAGGAGATATCCTCCTATAGGCCAGGTTGATAGTGAGGTGGGGATGAGTTTATCACCTACCAATATGGTTTAGTAGTGGCAACCTTGGCTCACTATAGTTAGAGACCATAACATTAGTTTCAACTTTTAGTGGTCTAGTTACTTGGCTTGGCAACTTATTGGAATGGAACGTCCATATGGAGGATACCCTAGTATCAAAGAAGACCACTGGGATTTGTAGTACAAGTGGAATTGTTTTATCCATCTTGAATATTCCATTGTGGAGTTATGAAGAAGCATTGCAACAACATGTGTATCAATTGGTGCAGAAGGCTTGGAGTGGAGCCACCATGAGACTAGTGTGAGGATGAGCCTTTGAAATCTATTACTTTGTCACCTTTAGATACCGCACTTATTACTTGGCAATATCCAATAAAGGGAGTATACTTATTAGAGTTGTTTGGTGGTATCAACATTGGACTGGCTATGGTACTACAAGCAAGTATATGGGTTCAAATGTACTTGTATGTGGAGAGAGATGAGACTATTAGGTGAGTCTCTACATCATATGGCACACCTGACCTATCAATATCTTGAGTTACTACTAATGTCAATAGTCAAGGTTTACTAGAAAAAAACACCGATAAACATTTCCTTGCTAGAGAGAATAGTGCCATTCATTTGGTGATTTTTGGATGGCCATGTTGGGGACATACCCATGCTCACCAAGCTTAGGGTCTAGAAGATCCTTATTCAAATGTGTTTTAGGAGATATTAAATATACTACAATATCTCTATGTTCATTAATCCATTTCTTCAACCTACATTTTGGAAAACATCCTTTTGATGGGTACTTATCATACACATGTGGTGGTAAGTACACATCAAGTCCATCCTTTGATGAGACTTGCCATGTTGTTGGATACAGCCATAGTGGGATCATGGGCTCATTGTCTTCACTTTGGTAGATGAATCTCTTACCTAAAGAGATTCTATAATGTGCTAATGATGAGATTTAATGACTAGACCACCTTATTATCAATGATATTTTGGATATTGTGCACCAATCTCAAATAAAGGTAGTAGCTGATAGGTCACCTAAAGTAATGGTGAACCTTTTTGGTCAACCTAGAGCTACTTTACTCACACTTATGAGCTTTCCAAGCTCCTATGCTTTTGAGAAGGAGGTCTTGAACTTGTTTGGGAGTCAAAGTTATAGCAGTTGGTAGAGCTCAACGCCAATGAGAAGGAGCAAGCAAGAGGTTTTCATACCAAGATTATTGTTGTTCCAATAATGTTTGAGGTATCTAGGGATCAAGTGTTAGGTCAAGTTATGGACCTAAATTTTTTGACCTAGATTATGAACCTTGGCTTAGCAAAGTAGTGTAGATTGCGCTTGATAGGCATCACCACTCAAACACTTGCAAACTCTGTGCCTATCAAGATAATTTAGGCACATATTGGGGGTGATAGACCAAGTGAGCATGGTATTCTTGGGACACATCCAATGGCTACTAGTGAGAGTGGTCTATTTGGGGTTCATTTAGATGAGTGTGGTCTACTTGGGTTACACCTTTAGTCTACTTGGGATGTAACTAGAGGACATATGGAGCTTTTAGCCAAAGCAAAGGGAGTTTTTCATGCTTAGGTTGGAGATTTTAGTATTTGGGGGCATGACATTGCTACTCCTAAGTGCCCAATGTAGCAGCTAGTCATTACATCTTCCACTCTTACATTAGTCACAAAAGATACCTGGGAGCCAAACATTGGATCCCAAGTTTACAAGAAGGGAAAGATGGAGAGTTTGGAGGTTCTTTACAAGCTACATGAGTTATTTTCCCTTTAGTATGAAGGATTTAGGTACTCTAAAAGGACTTGGTATTTGGATTGAGTTGACTAGTGATACACTAATGTTTTGACGTCCTTACATATATAGTGACATTGAGAGAGCTTTAATTCAAAGCTAGAGTGTAGACCTTTTTGAGGCTATTTTGGTAGAGATTTCACATGGAAAGTATGCTTTAGCTAGAATGATGCCAGCCAAGAAGGATATATGTATAGCAACTACATAGATAGGTGGATGTGTGGAGATTACTATCCTATCAACCAATAGACTAGGGCTTTTTGGTATGTTATGCCTACAAAGGGGGAGATCTTTGATACAACTAGGCGTGTAAAGCTCTTCAATACTTTAGATCTTCAAGCAAGATATCATCAATTGAAGATCAAGGGAGATGCAAGTCCAAGATAAAAAATTTGGCTATTGATCCTCACTATAAGGATATATCATATCCATGGACTTTTTTACTATTTAGGTTAAAGAATGCTCATGCCAAGTTCTAGAGTGTCATGGATAGGATCCTAATAAGATTTGATTTTGCTTGGTGCTATATTAATAATGTTTTGATCTATAGCACTATTGTGGAGGAGCATGAGAGACAATTGTTGGAGGTTTTTGAGAGATTGAGTTCCCATGGACTCATGTTACATCTTGGGAAGTGCAGATTCTTCCATGAGCAGGTTGAGTATTTAGGTCATACTATCTACCCTAGTGGACTTGGTGTTCAAAAGACCAAGGTGGAAGCTATTGCACAGATTCCTTGGCCTATGGATGTGAGAAAAGTACAAGCATTCCTTGGGTAGACAAACTTCTATTGCCAAGATGTTAGAGGATTTAGTGTCATTGCCAAGACCTTAATAAAGCTGACCAAGCTTACACAAGAGTGTTGTTGGGGAGATGAGTAAGAGAGAGCTTTTGTAGAGCTCAAAGAGACATCTACCCTTATTCTTAAGAGATTGATCAAAGGATGACCATTCCAAGTTCATACCAATTGGAGTATGTTTAGGCTTGGAATAGTGCTCTCCTAGCATGATGACAAGGGGATGGAGTTTGTGGCGGCCTATGCTAGTTGCCCCAACAATTCAATGGAGGCAAAGTATAGTTCATATGAAGGAGTGCTTGGCAGTAGTGTGAGCAATAGCATATACTTGATATTATCTATTTGGTAACCCCTTTCACTCTCATCATTGATCATCAACCATTGAAGTGGTTAAAAGAGTTTGATAGGCTTTCAAGGAAGCTTGTACATTGGGCTCTAATTTTACAAGAGTATGATTTCATGGTTATTCACAAACTTGGAGTGGTGAACCATGATGCATATGAATTTAGTAGAAACCCATGTCCAAGCCAATACGATCAGATTAGAGCATATTGGCATGGTGAGACAAATGAGTAGATGGTACCAAGTTGGCATGTATCTACCTTCCTATGTACATTTTTTGAGACTTTGATGGTATCTCTCTCAACACATTTAGGAAGAGTTGTTTAGGTCATAAATCCAAAAGGTAGAGATATTGGTATAGGTTAGTGAAACATTCATCATGATGTCTTAGTGATGGTTATCTTTGCATTGGTCTTGTGGGTGGCACAATTGGTATCAATGAGAGAGATTGGGTCATGTAGCAAGCAAGGCAATTTAGATTGGAGTGTAGACACCTTCTTTGTGTATAGGAGGATGGTAGAGTGCAAGTAGTACTACTTCCATCTCAAAGACCACAATTTGCACCTCATTCTCATATGGAGTTAGGACGTTTTGGAGTAAAGAGTACATATAGCTTACTCTAGTCATTATTGGTGGCATGATATGCAAATTAATGCACAATAATTTTTTGCTAGATGCATGTTTTGTGACCAAGAGCATAATTAAATGGTCCTATGCTATAATTACACCCATTAGCTATCATTGGGATTGGATTACCATTGGTTCTGGACTTTGTTTGACCTTTATCATTGACTATGAGACATCATCAATATGTTCTAGTTATGGTAGAGCACTTCTCCAAGTGGATTGAGTTGGTAGGACTTCTTGACAAGTCCAATTAAGTACATATGGGCATAGATCTTTCAAAGAATTATGTTGATTGCCTTTGAGAACTTAGCAATTTCTTAGCATGTAGATACCTTACGTTGTGCTAATATTTGAGGAGAATGTTATAAATCCTCAATCTGTCATTTTCATCCATGCAGCTATGTATATCTAAAATAGACTATACCAACAACACTTGATGTTACCACTCCTCTTGTGGTGGTTCCTCAAGGACAATGGTTATGTCTTAGATGTACTTGACATATAGCTAGTTCACTCTTGATGTGATATAGATTACAAACAAGCAGCTAATGATGGAGCTAGATAGCATCCGGCCTCCTTATCTTGGCACACCATAGTGCATATCATGTACTTGGAGTAAATGACTATTTGTTGCCCCCTAATTGCAAGCTAAGAGACAATTGTGGTACTTTAAAGTTCATTCATGACTTATGTGTGAGTTGTGCTTCTATAGTGTATGATGTGTAGTAATGTATATACATACAACCATAATCATGAAATTTGTAACACCAAAGCTAGTTTGCTTGGATGTTAGAGTGGTAGTGTTGGTAGTAATAATTACTGATAGTTGCTTGTGGACTACTTGATGATGGCCAAATTTCATGTTATGCTTATTGATCATATAGTGGGACTCACTATCACTTGCAATATTTGCACCATTAGCAATGCCATTGAGGTTGGAGACCTAGGTCAAGCATAGGGGTGTACTTTTGAAGTGCAGTTCCAAAGAGCTCACTTCTTTGATGTTGAGCTTTCAAGTTCTTGGTTATGGTGGACAAAGGCCAACAAGATTCTCCTAGCTAGAGTGGGTGGGGCTTAATTGTAATCAATGGACAATTGTTGGCCTTTTGTTAAGTGGATGATAGAGTTCAAATCCAATTTGAGTGTGATTTGAGTGAAATATTGAATTGATTATTGCGGCACTTTAGAGTTCATGCATTACATATGTGTGAGTTATGTTTCTATAGTATATGATGTTGACCACAATGTATGTTATGTAGCAATAGTGACAACATGGCTCTTGAAGTAAGGGTGTACTTTTGAAGTACAGTTCCAAAGAGCTCACTTCTTTGATGTTGAGCTTTCAAGTTCTTGGCTATGTGGGACAAAGGCCAACAAGATTCTCCTAGCTAGAGTAGGTGTGGCTTGATTGGAATCAATGCACAATTGTTGGACTTTTGTTAAGTGGATGATAGAGTTCATATCCAATTTGAGTGTGATTTGAGTGCAATATTGAATTGATTATTGTCGCACTTTAGAGTTAATGCATTACTTATGTGTGAGTTATGTTTTTGTAGTGTATGATGTTGACCACAATGTATGTTATGTAGCAATAATGACAACATGGCTCTTGAAGTAAGAGCTAAAATTAATCCAATGTTGAATCCTTGGACTTTTAGTATCCGATAAGTACTAGAAGAATAATGTTGTAATTATTTTCTATCTATGTATAAGATCATTAAAGGTGCTTCTACTTACAACGATCTTGTTGTGTATGAATTGGATCTTTCAATATCTTCATATTACAATCCAAGAACAAACCAAATAAGATCCAATTTGCATACTTCAAAAGAGATAGTTATAATTCTTCTTGTAGATGGAATTTATGGTTTTAAAATTTTATTTTCTGAATTGTAATTTTTAATCCTAAGTGGCCAAATATAATGAGTGAGTTATTCATAATTCAAGTTGAAGCTGATAAAATGGACTTTTTTTTAGAAAAGTTTGAATGGAAAAGAGAAGTTTGAGGGATAATATTATAAAATAAATTATAATTTATAAACATTTTCTACTTTTTCAACCTATGAAGAATAAAAATGTACTTTTGCATGTTTGTATGTTAATATTCATTGCCTAAAAGCATGAGATCAAAAACACTAAATTAGTGGACCATGTTATGAGTGTTGAATTTCAATATAAAGAAAAATATCCTTTATTGTTTGAGACATTGGAACTTATATGCATGATACATAGCCTCATCAAAATTGAAACTCAAAGCTAAATTTGTGTTAAAAAATAAGAGCTTAAATAATTGTTCAAGAAATGGTCAATACAAAAATAATAATAAATTTTTTATTGTTCTTTACATGAAGACTAGGTGAAGAAACATAAAATGTGTATATTGGAAACATAAATATATAGAACAAAAAAACTAAACCCATATAATCTCTTCTTGAATATAATTATCATATCTATATTAAAATGTGAAATTCAAGTAGAAATATATTAAAATATCATAACAAATATGATAATACTACAGTATATTTTAGAGAACTCAAGGATGAAGTAAAACCCTATTTGGATGCTACATATATTATAGTCTAGATGCCACACACAGATCCATTGGCCATATTATATATGAATAGGTAATAAAAATTGAAAAATTGTTCTTGTATTAACATGAGAGGCATATATTACAAACAACTATAAATTAATTTATTATCAATAACTACATATGATTACTTATGATATATTTTATAAAAAATACTTTTTCATGGATCAATTACAATGTACAAGTATCATTTGTAGTAAAAAACATAATTAAAAATGTATGTAATAAATTATTATTATTATTTGATTTAAAATTTTGTATTAGAGTTTTAGGATTATGGATTTATATTAAAGAAATAAAATACAAGAGTCATTACTTTATGGCCAAGATTCTACTTATCTCTCTGTCAATAAATAATGGTGGAAATGAAGATTAGTATTTAAAGCCTATGAGAAGAACTACATATGAAGTGATTCTATAGTA
Source organism: Lunularia cruciata (assembly GCA_948567375.1). Classification (NCBI taxonomy): domain Eukaryota; kingdom Viridiplantae; phylum Streptophyta; class Marchantiopsida; order Lunulariales; family Lunulariaceae; genus Lunularia; species Lunularia cruciata. Next base: position 39,270,667 of record OX419756.1, on the reverse strand, counting down.
GCATTTAATAATATTTCTCAAATTTTTATGAAAAAAGAAGGATGGCTATTCTTTTTGAATAAATTTAGTGGAACTAAAAAATAACTATTGTTTATAATATCTTAACTATGTACTTCTAAAGCAAAGAGAAAGATAGAAAATTATTTTTTTGACAAAAAATTTTATTTGCAAAGTAACCAAGTGGAATACTCCAAGGAAAATAGAACTCTCCAAGAGAGTTACAAGAGAGAAAATGTAAGCATCACACTCAATACTCCGATGTCCCAAAGGAGCACCTTCCCTTTATTATATAGCAAAGAGGATCCCTTCAAAGGAAGCTCCACCCTTGGATCAGATACATGGATTGGTGACCTATCAGTGAGTTCCATCCTTTGACTACTTGTTGGATGACATGTCAATCCTTGTCCTATCTAGTTAGTCAAATGGGTTTGACCAAAGGGAATCTTCTTGTGTGGAGCTCATAATCATGTGGGTGAGGTATCATTGGAAAGCTCTCGATGAGACAAATCATAAAGGGAGAAGGCAAGGCTTTTCTCCCTTGAGGGAAGAGAATATTTTTATTTGTAAGGCCTAATTCATCCATTTAGGCCTCCAAAATTGGCTCTAAAGTTTTCAAGTTATTTTCAACTTCTGCCCTATTAATAGAAATACTCTTTTGGTGACACCTTTGACTAATCTTCCAAGCTCATTGTACACAATATCCTTCTAGATGTTACCAAGACAATTTTTGCCTCTAGATAATATGTCTAGCTATGTGTATTACACCAAGAGAACATTCATGAATATATGAGCTTCATCCAAATTTTGGTTATACTGAAAGGTGTTTGGATGAGATTACTTTGCGAGATAAACATATTTGCAATGTTTTTGATAAAATGCTAAAGATATAAGAGATGAAAAATCAGATTTTTGTAATACTTCAATAGTGCATGGGGGAAATTATTGCCAAGCTTATTTGAAATCAAGACAGATTTTCAAAGTCAAATAATTGGCATTTTTTTAGATTATTATAGAAACATATGCAAATATTGACAATTGAAGAAGATATGCTCTTACTATACTTATTAAACAAATAATTTCACTTTGCTTTATGTAATATGGTGCTAGCAATAACTAAATATAGCTAATTGGTTTTAGAATTAGCATATAGTTGTACACATTTGAGAATATTCTATTAGCATCTAAGAAGCTTCTTGGTGAGAATCTTCTAGGAATTTTCCAATGATCGAGTAACTTGTATGCAAAGTTGATGGCTAGCTTAGCTTGCATGGAAAGTAAACTATTAGCTTAAATTGCACTCCAAGTAAAGTAACTTTTAGAAAGAACCTTCTATGGAAGCTTCTTGAGAGCCTTGTACCCATGTTGTCTATAAATACCAAAGCTTGAGCTCAAGCTAAGAATTACAAGTCTTGTTCACTTGAGAGTTTCCAATGTGATCTTCCATTCAGATTTTTCATTGTCCTATTTCTCTCGTCAATCTTTTACACATTATACCCCTTAAAGCTGATATAAGAAACAACATTATAATTCTATTTCCTTTAGTTTTATGATTTGCCTTTAATAACTCCTTAATGATAAGTGTTCAAAGTTGATAATGAAAATTCAATCAATTAGGTTAATAGGACCTTATTTTAGTATTTAATAATGTTCTATTTTAAAAGATGGAACTAGTGAAGCTAGAGCTAGATAATATCCTTATCTTTTGATTTTCCATGTTCTTATCATCATTTGGAGCTTTAAAAATTCTTCTTTTGAACTTAATCTAAAAGAGTGATATCCAATCATGCTATTGAAAAGTATAGATCTTGAGATAAGATTAAGTTATAGATTGCATTTTTTCAATGTGTTTTATAGAAATTGTGTTATTTAGGTAAAATTATTATGTAGATCATATATAGGTCAAATAGATTCTATGCATTCTCTCTCCATATTCTCTCTATATTTCATGCTTAAAGTTAGATGAGTTCCATCTCCAATATGTTCAAATTCCTACAAAACTAGTTTTTATAAGGTTTTTTTTTTGCTATAATATTAATCAATAAAGAAGTCATGCAAAGATTTATACATCCTTATATATATTTTCATTGTAAACTGTAAATTGCACTCTTAATGAGGATTCATTTTTCAGAGTTACAGTATTGTATATACTAGATAATAAAAACTTGTACTATGCACATTTTCTATCGTAGATTTTGTAATATAAATGACTACTTTATCATACAGTTCATATATTTTTACCTAATCTATGATAAATTCATTTTAATCTTCTGAATGATATTATAAATATATCATTTAAATAATATAAAACTTTAAAATAAATAGCATACAATATACATAAAAAGGTATAATAATAATAGTTTATTATAATTCATCAATCTAGTTATTTAAAACAAGAAAATCTAAGCAAGCCTCTTGAGAAAAAAATCATCCAAATATATCATTCCTAATTTGTCAATATAAAAATTTATCTAATTTCTATAAATTGGTTTATCAATCTACAAATTCATCTTTTCTTATAAAGTTATCTACATATCTAGGACACAAATGTGAGATTTTGCGTATATTGACCAAGCATCTGTCCAACTAGTTTTATGAAAATGAAGATCAAAAAATTTTGATCTATCTAGAAAGTATATTATATTAGCAAAGCATTGTATATCTATATTACTTTGACAAGGGTATCTACTAGTAAGAAAACTACAATAAATTATACTTAGGTATTAGTATTTTTGTACAAACAAGAACTTGAAAATGATAAGGATGAAAACAAGAACTTAGAAAAGGTTACTCTAGAAGCTAAAGATGACATTGAAGGAGGTTGGTATCAAATTTGAATATTTAGAAGGAATTTTAGCTAATATGAAATGTGAATTTTAGATGAGAATATACATGTCAATTATAAGTTTTCGTACATGAAAGAAAAATGAATACACATCTTGCTCAAAGTCTAAACTATATGTGAGTTAGATGTGTATGGAATGAATAACTGTATAGAACACTATCAGTAAGATTGTATCATAATAATGGTAATTTAACTAATGGATATAACTTATAGGATGGACAGTCTTTAATATTATTCAGTTCATACATTTTGATTATGTAGAGATCATTGACTATTTTATAGACTGAAAAAAGGCTATCCTTATAAAAGATACATGGAGTTAAATCAAACCACAAGTATTTCGACAAGTAAGTGGGTGCAAGAAAGTAAGACGAGAAGAAACATGTAAAAGAGTAAGTTCCCCTAGAAGTAGAAGAGAAGACCAAGGAGAGAGTAAACTCTTACATTTACTATCAAGTTGGATAAAGTGATTGAGGTCTGATAGGGGTTCTATTTCTTATATGACCTATGTCATGTATACTCTCAGTAGGCTATATTGATGCAAATTTTTTAATATACGGGGGACTTTTCTACTTTTGGGTGATAGTTATTTGAAAGTGAATTTGAATGATTTTCTATTTTAAATTCTTGGTTAATATGAGAATTATTATATATTTAAAATCCATCTAGAGTCCATCCTTCTATAACATAAGTATAAATTCTGACTAACAAATTCAAAAAGTAAAGAAGACTTAAACTAGTTGATTAATCTTGTTGAAATCTTGAATAGTGACAAAGAGTAAAAGCATATATGGAAATCACCAAAAATTCCTAGATTTTAATTTTGTTCCCAGTTGTTATGAGTGGCTGTTATTTACTGGATTATAATAATTTAAGAAATAACAACCATGTATTTACTAGTTATAATTTTAAATAAATAAATGTCAAGGTGATCGCTGATTGCCCTACTCAGATTTAATTACCATTTCTCATTCGCAAAATATTAGCTATTGTATGGTCAACAACAATGAATAACAGTAGAGCAAAGCGGTTCTGTTAAACAAAATTAATATTATAAAGCAGTCTCTCGACCTAGCTAATATTTTATGTATATGGATTTTCTGTAGTCTATATAAAATCCATTGAAAGCCAGGATAAAAATTGGAAAACTTAGTTATATGTAACTTCCAATTTTGCTCATTATTGCAAGGTCTTCACTTGGTCATGTAGTAGACTAATACGCGTTATTGATACTTTTATCCAGGATTGGATAATCCGAAGACAAGAAGTTATTATTCTAGAGTTCGTTTATAATTCCCAAAGAAAATATCAGAGGTTCATTATCAAATTCATTCAAATACACCTGCACAGAATTTATGCAAATAGACCATCTGATGTAAATCAAGAAAATTTTGTTGACGATGCAAAGTTAACATAGAAAGAAATATAGCAAACTTTATCAACTCGAACCATCCGAAAAAGAACTATTCTGTCACCACATGGATCACTCTCCATGATTACTATTTGCTCACTACCGTCAAAAGGAACGACTTCCTTGTGCGGTTCTCTTTCATCTCGATCTTTTGTTGCAACTTCACATCCGTATTCTCTCTTCATGAAATTTTTCGCATCAATTTCCAAAGTTTGTGTAGCTTATTTTAGAATATCGAGTATTCATTACTTTTAACGATTATTTTTAGAATAATGGACACATGCTCTAAAGTATTTACCATCTAGTATAATTTAGAAGAGCATAATCACACTAAATTATGCTGTTCAAGTACTCCAGCTATACCATATGCAGATAATGTTATGTTTGGATTGTTATCACGGACTTGACTGATCAAGAGCAAGAGCAAATACGATTGATGAAACATGCGGTTAGTGAGGATAGGGACAGTCACTTTTCTAGATATGTTCAGTCATTACCAAGGCTAAGTATTAAAGTGGCTAGATATCTTGAGTGGTCAATACACATGAAGTCCCGCAAGTCAATAATTAAGAGTTTAGTTGGATGATAGTGCTGAGAGACTATCTCTCTCTACTATCTCTCTCTATATATATATGCAATGAGAAATAAAGGTTTGAAGGCTAGTCTGAGCCTGTTTTAGCTGTGGAGGTAGCTTCCAAGACAGGGAGTGAACCACTTTATTTGATGTTGTTCTCTGATTTACATTTAATGTGTTTTATGCTATTGCGAGAGGTCTTGGGGATTGTATTTTCTAACAATTGGTATCAAAGCTACTAGTTGGTTGGTCCTGAAGAGTGTTTTGAGATCAGAGTGTGCAATGAAGTCAGTCCAGAATCAATTTTATAAGAAAGCAATGGCATGGTTTATATCCCTATCAAATGCTAAATTTGCAGTGGAGAAGTTTGATGTGAAAAACAACTTTGGACTTTGGTAGCTGAAGATGAAGGACCTTCTTGTCTAGCAAGGACTGCATAGAGCAATAAAGAAAAAATAGAAGGACAAAAGTGATGAGGATGGCAAAGATGAAGATGCATATCTCAAAGCTACTAGCACTATTCGGTTGAACCTTACCAATGAAGTGCTATACAATGTTATGAATTAGAAATCTGCACCAAAACTATGTGCCAAACTGGAATTTTTTTATATAACCAAGTTATTGACAAATAGACTGTTTCTTAAACAAAAATTGTATATGTTGCAGATGACGGAAGGTCAGAGTATTATGGAGCACCTCAATGCTTTCAACAAAATCAGTTGTGAGTTGATAAGTATAGAGGTTAAGTTAGAAGAGGAGGATAATGCACTGCTATTATTGACTTCACTTTCTCCATCAGATTAGCATCTAGTCACAACTCTTCTATATGGGAAGGATGATATAAACTGTGAGGAGTTCACTTGAGCATTATTGTCCAATGAGATGCAAAAAAGACAACCAAGAAAAGACAAATTCAAAGGCTCTATTTATCAAAGAAGGACAAGAGAGAGAGAGAGATAAGATCAGACAAGTCTAGAATTGGAGGTTTCAAGGGAAAGTGCTGGATTTATTGGAAGGTTGGACATTTTAAGAAGGATTGTAACAACAAGAGGCTTGAGTCCAACAAGGATAAAGGTCAACTTTTAGATCAAGCATGTATTGCTTAGTCATTTGATGTTGTGGAGGATGTTCTATGTGTTACACAAGACAAAAATCAATTCGAGGAGTCATGGATATTGGACTCAAGTTGCTCTTACCATATGTGTCCAAATAAGGAGTGCTTTCATGAGTACAAACCATTCAATGCAGGATCTGTAATAATGGGGAACAACATAACTTAAAAAGCTACTGGCATTGGTACAATACACATTAAGATGCTTGATGTTATTGTAAGCACTCTTGCTGATGTGAGGCATGTTCTTGAGTTAAGGAAGATTTTGATATCACTAGGCACTTTGGACTCAAATGATTGGAGGTGGGAAGCAAAAAATGGAACACTCAAGGTATCAAAAGGAACATTGGTTGTAACAAAGAGCAAGAAGATAGGAAATCTTTATGAGCTTGTTGGAGAGACCATTATTGGAGGAGAAGCAAGTACTATTTCTGAAAATGAAGATCCTAAAGATCTTACTCAATTATGGCACCTACATTTGGGTCATATGAGTGAAAGGGATCTAGGTGAATTGTCCAAGCAATAACTTTTGAAGGGCCTTAAAAGTTGTAAGTAAAAATTTTGTGAGCATTGTGTAAGAGGAAAGCAACGGAGGGTAAGCTTTTCCACAAGAGGTCATTGCATGAAGGGAATTATAGACTATGTGCAATTTGATGTTTGGGGTCCTGCACCTATAGCTTCAGAATCTGGAGTATTATATTTTGTATCTTTGGTTGATGATTACTCTAGGAGAGTATGGGTCTACACCATGAGGCAAAAATCAGAGGTGTTCTCTATCTTTAAACAATGGAAGGTGATGATGGACAAAAAAACTAGAAGGAAAATGAAGTGTTTGAGATGTGATAATGGTGGATAATACAAATCTGGAGAGTTTGATAGATATTGTAAGAGTGAAGGGATAATTCATCACTTTACCATACTTGGCACCCCTCAACAAAATGGTGTGGCAGAGTGGATAAATTGTGCACTCTTGGAGAAAGCAAGAAGTATGTTAAGCAATGCAGGATTGGAAAAGAGTTTTTGGGCAGAAGCTATAAATTTGGCTTGTCATCTGGTAAACATTTCCTTCTCTACTTCTATTGAGTGTAAGATACCTATGGAAAAATGGACAGGTCGTCATGTTGATTACTCTTCACTTAGAGTGTTTGGATGCATAACTTATGTTCATATTCAACAAGAACAAAGGACAAAGTTAGATCACAAATCTAGAAAATGTACAAAATGGATATGAGAAGGATACAACGGGATATAGATTATGGGATCAAGAAAGGTGTTGTCTTGTTGTGAGTAGGGATGTATTTTTTGATGAGACTAGTATGATGAAGACTATTACTATAGCAAAAGAAAAGGAAAAACAAACTCAATCAGTTTTGTTAAGATAGATATTGATCTTGGAAATGAATACATCTCACCTCTTGTAGATCTACCAAGTGAACCATTAGAAGAGCAAAGTTCAGAAGTGATTCATGAACATAGGTATCCAAATAGGGATAGAAGTCCTCCAAAGAGATTTGATGATTCATTGGTAGCTTATGCTCTTCTTTTGAAGAATGGTGAGCCTTCTTCATATGAAGAGGCAATGCAAGATCAAGAGTGTCAAAAGTAGCATTGTGCAATGGAAGAGGAGATGAAGTCTTTGGCCAAAAACCAAACATGGAGACTTGAAAAATTGCCTATGGGAAAGAAGGCAATTGGTTGTGGATGGATATTCATGAGGAAGGAAGGACTTCCAAAATCAAGTGGAGATTGATACAAAGCAATGCTTGTAGCAAATGGTTATAGCCAAAAAGAAGGTATTGACTTCAATGAGATTTTTTCACTAGTGGTAAAAATCTCTTCAATTCATGCACTATTTGCAATAGTTGCATTACATAACTTGGAGTTGGAGCAACTAGATGTTACAATTGCTTTTTTATATGGAGAAGTAGAGAAGGAGATTTACATGCATCAACTTGAAGGTTTTGTGGTACCAAGGAACAAGGACCTGGTTTGTAGGTTACAAAAGTGTTTATATGGACTAAAGCAGATTCCAAGACTTTGGTACATGAAATTTGATGCTTTTATGTTGAAGCATGGATATAACAAAAGTGAATCAGATTGTTGTGTGTACCTCAAGAAGCTACATGGACCTAGAGTATTTGATTTAATCATCTTAGTATTATATGTGGATGATATGTTGATTGTTGCAAACAATATGGTTGAGGTGGAGAAATTGAAAGCATAACTTGGTAAGGAGTTTGATATGAAGGACTTGGGTTCTTCAAGGAGTGTGCTTGGGATTGAAATCCATTGGGACAAGAGCAAGGGAAAATTATGGATATCTAAAAGGAGATTTTGGAAAAATTACTTGCTCAATTTGGCATGGAGAATGCAAAAGCAATGAACACTCCAATGGCAAGTCAATTTAGGATATCATTAGAGCAATGTCCATCAAATGAGGAGGAGAGAAAGTAATGTCAAATGTTACTTATGCTTGTGCTGTTGGGAGTTTAATGTATGCTATGGTCTACAATAGGCCAAACATCTCATATGCTGTGAGTATGGTGAGTAGATACATGGCAAATTTAAGGAAACAACATTGGGAAGTTGTGAAGTGGATACTTTGATGTGGAGAAGGATAAAGAAGGAGGAATTATAGGGTATGTAGATTCTGATTTTGCTGGGAACTTGGATAAGAGAAGGTCTACAACACAATTTGTTTTTATACTTGTTGGTGGTGCAGTAAGTTGGAAGTCTACTCTCCGATTTGCTATTGCTCTTTCTGCTATAGAGGCAAAATATATGGCAACAACTGATGCTGCCAAAGAGGCAACGTGGCTACAAAGATTAGCCAAGGATGTAGGACTTTCTAACATAAAGTCCACACTTTTTTGTGATAGCCATTCACATGCTATTCACTTGGCCAAGAATCAAGTATCATTCAAGGACAAAGCATATTGATGTGAGACATCATTTTATCAAGGAAGCTGTGACAAATAGTGAGATCAATTTGCAAAAACTTGGCACAAAGGTAGAAGAAGCTGATATGTTGACTAATCCTATTCTTGTTGAGAAGATCAAGTTATGCATGAACTTGCTCAATGTTCAATGTTGCTCTTTGGGATGATATGGTGGATACAAGCAAAAGGTGGAGATTGTTATGTTTGGCTTTTTATCAATGACTTGACTGATCAAGAGCAAAAGCAAACATGATTGATAAAAGATGCGGTGGGATAGTCATTTATCTAGATATGTTCAGTCATTACTAAGGCTAAGTATTAGAGCGACTATATATCTTGAGTGGTCAATACTCATGATGTCCCGGAAGTCAATATTCAAGAGTTCAGTTGGATGACAGTGCTGAGGGACTATATATATATATATATATATATATATATATATATATATATATATATATATATATATATATATATAGGTTTGAAGGATGTGTGAGCCTACTTCAGGTGTGAAGGTAGCTTCCGTGACATGACAGAAAGTGAAGCAATTATTTCCCGTTGTCCTCTAATTTATGTTTAATGGGCTTTATGATGTGCTATTGCGATAGGTCATGGTGACAATATTTTCTAACAGATAATATGATTTACACTTAAATTTTAAAACACTGGTATATATGCCATATAGCTTACACTACTCTAATATACTAAGTGCGGTAAGAAAATTTCTCTATACAACACTATTAGAATTTAACACAATGTTATCCCTTAGGTTTTCCTTTTACTATATATATGGTCTTCCATTCCTTTGCTATCCTTCATCACATCCAAAATACTCTCTCCTTCTTGTATTATCCACAAGAAACTTTTTGCATGCTTTTCTAGTACACTTTGTGTCTTGACAACCTTCTTCACATCTATCTCTCTTGGATGATTCACATGGCTCTTTTGGGCTCCAGCGGCCCACTAAAAGACAAAGCACAGAAACTACAATTTTTATGGAGCTCATGTGCCTGTCAAGTCTGCCTGACGTTCAAACCCTCGGCCGGAGCCTATACATCAAGCAGCTCTAGCTCTTATGCAATTCACATGGCTCTTTTGGGCTCCAACATGTAATACCAAGAGCTAGCCATATGATCTAGATGTGAAATTTGATTTGGTAACATCTAGAATGATGCTATACATGATGGTCAAAATAGATAAGATAGAAGTATCACCAAAAGAGTACTTCTACTAATAGGGCAGAAATTGAAATGGACTTGAGAACCTTAGAACCAATAGTTAGACATGATTTAAAGGTGAGAATTGGTTTGGTAACATCTGGAAGGATGTTACACATGATAGATTAAACAGATCAGAAAGAGTTTACCAAAAGGGGACTTCTACTAATAGAGTAGGAACCAAAATATGCCTAAAATCTTTGAAGGCAATTTCAGAGGCCGAAATGGATGAATTAGGACTCAAAAATGTGCAGGCCCCCCCCCCAAATGGAGGAAAATTTGGCCTTCTCTCCCCCTGCTTTGTCTCGTTGAGAGCTTTCCAATGGTACCTTACGTGATTCTGAGATTCATACAAGAAGATTCCCTAAAAGATTCCCTCTGGTCAAAGCTTGTTTGACCAACTAGATAGGACCTAGACCAGACATGTCACCCATCCAAGTAAGTAATCCAAGGGTGGAGCTTGCTGACATGTCACCTATTTGTGTCCCTAATCCTATGGTGGAGCTTCCTTGGAGGAGATCTTCTTTGTCTATATAATAAAGAGAAGGTGCTCCTTTGGGGCATCGAATGTTTGAGTGTGCAATTTGTGTTTTCTCTCTTTTCTTGTCCTTGGAGTATTACACAACAACACACTAAAAGAAAAATTACAATAGTGATAAATCTGCCAGAGCTCATGCGCATGTTAGGTCTGCTTGACGTTCAAACCCTCAGCCGGAGCTTACACGTCAAGCAATTCTAGCTCAGTTTGAGTCCCTCAAACGGGAGATTTTCTAGGTTAATGGGTTGTATGATATAATGGGCAATACAACTTTCAAAAGTCCCATTCTATGATAGGTTTAGTTTGCCCAAGAGCAAGCATATCAACTTTCCAAGCATACATATCAAGGTTCTGATTTTTGACCTTTAGATTGATGAGATATGTAATATATCATAACTTTTTCATTTCTAGACGTGTTGTGCTATTCTATAGCTTGAATTGAAGGTTATAAAATGCTTGTCATGTGTGATTTGAAACTGAAGACAATAGATTAATATTGTAGTGACATTAGTGAGATGAAAGTTCTCTATCAAATCAACTTTTCCATGTATATCTTTTGAATTTTGTGCAGCAGAATGGAAGAGATTGTACATAATGAGAACGTTTTGGGAGCTCTTCCACCTATGGAAAAAATACATTGGTGAGAGATTTGTAGGCTCCATCCAAGAAGAAGTTTGGTGCAAAAAAGAAAAATTCATCATCAAAGGATGCTCTTGTGAGTGGTATGATTTTTACTATTTCATATGTAGATTGGTATACTATTCTAAAATAATAGTATGTTGATTATTTGTCTATTGTTGTCAATTTTGTTTACAGGTATTTCTGTTCCAAAGAAGGCTAAAGGGGAGTGGATTTCTAATCATGTGAGGCTTTTTTTGATATGTATGAAGACATTTATTTTAATCATTATAACCAAGGCAATGTAAGTTAAGATCAGTGGAAGGTGTTTGCTTATAGGTTCAGTGAAGCTATCAGTATAACACCACCTTATGAGCCATAGATTCTCAAGAACAAGCTTGATGGTCTAGTCAAAAAATACATGGTTGAGAAAGGAAAACAAACCACAGGCCTAGAACCAAGTTCATGGGAGTTTTATGAACATATGCACATAATTAGAGGTGGTTCACCCAAAGAACAAGGCATTCCATGAGCATGTGATGGTGGTACTAGTGAGAGAGGGTTTGTAGACTTGACTGATGAAACTATTGATGGGAGTGAGGAAGCATCTCATATAAATCAAACTGAACAATCATATATGGATGTTTTGCTATCTGATGATGAGAAGGAAACACCACAAGTCTCTTATCCTCCTCTAGAGACAATTGGTAATCAGGCCACAATCAATCTCAAGACAAAAGCTTGTGCTCAACCTGGTGTTGTTGGGCAACGTAACAAAACATGAAGAGTATCAAAAAGAAGGTGAAGATGGAATACAAAAGTGTATGCTTGAATTTACTCAAGTAGTGAAGGAAGCAAATGAGAAGATATCCTTGCAAGAAGATCATAAATTTGACTTGATGATGGTTCAAGAACAATGCAAGATGGATTTAATGAGCCAAATGCTTGAACTAAAATGTATGGAGCTTGAAATCTTGAAAAACAACCAACATGGACCGCCATCTTGAGTAAGTAGATACCTTCACTCTCAAACTACATTTGCTATATCTAGATGAGCATGAGTACTTTTGAATTGCTTGTACAAAGCTGCTCTTACTAATTCACCTCTAGATATACTCCATTTGTCTGTTGCAAATCCTGGGAGTGGCAAAATATGTGCTCTATTCATACATCCACTACATTGATGTCAGTAGGTAATGGTATACCTTGTTGAATTACAAAGTTGTGCAATACTGCACATGCAAGTGTCACTCTTGGAACAACTCCCAATCTCATTGGACAGTCCCTCAGTATGATCCATCTACCTTTCAATTGATCAAATGCATTCTCCACACGTGCTTTTGATGTATGGTTGTCAAATACATTTTGCATAGGTTGTCCTTGATGTGAATGTTGATGCCAAAGTTTCAACAACCACTGACATAATGGATAGGTTGTATCTCCAAGGATCAATGGTGGAATCACTTGTATTGTATGGTTTTCTTGTGTCAAAATGAGTGTTGGTTGAGTGAGAGGTGTCCCTGATTTCATTGCCTGATATAAGTTGGATTGTCGTAAATGTGCAGCATTGTGAGTAGATCTAGGCATTGTACAACACAAGTCCCAAACCTGAAGATCCGCATCACAAATACCTTGTAGCTAAAAACAAAGTAATATGAGTGTCTATTCCTATAGTGTTTAGGATAAAATCTCATAGCTTGTTTGGTTCTCAATTTGATATATGTACCATCTATACAACCAATGATTTGTGTAATTCCATAGATTTGTGCAAAATTTGACATGCTCTCAATACATTTTTCTACTACAGGCCATCTGATGTATTTTGAGTATATTTTGTCTTTGTTTGCTAGTATCTTGACTATAATTATAGTGTACTTCACTATAGTTTATTCACCAAGACAATATAGATCACTAAGAGTTCTCAATGGTAAATTGTGTGCAAATCTATGTAAAACTACAACTACACATTTTTCTAACTCCACTCTTTTTCTAGCATATACCCATTCAAACATAGTAGGCACATATGATTCAATCTCATCAACTAATATCTTAAAACTCTTTATGACATTTGGTACTTGCTTCTCATATGATTGTTTAGAAAGTCTGAATCCATTGACCATACTTGCTTGTGAACAATCTCCCACCATGTTTACTGTCTTGGTATCACCTAGAAGTCTCTTGGTATTCCTCTTTGAGATAGCAAAAAACAATTATTTGCCATCAAGAACGAGCTCCAAAACTCTGGTGTAATAACTTCCTCTTGTTCAGATCTCTGGTGTAATATCTTCCTCTTGTTCAGAACTATGGTGTGATATCTTCCCCTTGTTCAGAAAATGTTTCTCCCATCAACAATGTGGCTAACTCCAAGAGATTTTTTGTTTTAACCTCCATCAACCAGAAAAACATGAGATCACAAAAATCCATCTTGAATATTGAAAGAGGACTGAAAGCTGAATCCAATGAGCACTTTTCTGTTCAAAACAAGTGTGAGAGGCTAAAAATATAGACATTTTCAAGTCCCAAACTCCTTACTTGTCATACTCCAATAGAAAAACTGGTTACCTGTTAGCACCAAGTAATAATCCAAAGTAACATGTCATTGCAAGTATGTTTATATGTGTGACTTACGTCCAAGTTAATTGCCAGACCTTTGCACTCCCATGGACACCTAAAGATCCTCTTTCCGTTAGTGCTTAGAAGGCTAACGTACAAAAATACAGCAGGACATCAATGAGCCATGTGAAGTAGCCTTCTGTTTGAGCTCTTTCGAACCAAGTATTTTCTAGATTAGTGGGTCGGGTGATACAACTTGCAATAGAACAATCAGAATTCCCTTTCTATGACAAGTTTAAATTATCTCGAGAAAGAACTTTTTGACTTCCAGTCTTTGCGAGATTGAGTCTTTATTCTTTCCAAGCAAAAACATCTTCAATTTTAATTTTTGACCTTCGAGACTGGATGTAGATGTAATATGTTTTACTTTTTCCATTTTTGGACTGTTATTCAATGTTGGTCATGTGTGCCTTAAGAATGAAAGCATTTTATTAATATTCTTCTTTGAGATAGAAAAAGAAATTGTTTGTCAATGAGAACCAGTTCTTGTAATACTCGGGTGTAATATCTTCTTTTTGTTCATAAATCTTTTCTCCCCTTACTAATGTGATTAATTCCATAAGATTTTCTGTTTGAAACTCCATTAATCACAAAAATATGAAATCATAAAAATTCATCTATATATAGGAAAATTAAAAGCTAAATTTGATGAGCACTCCTTTGTTAAAAATGACTGTAAAAAACAAACATATTGATTTGCAAACCCTAAACTATTTACTTTACGTTACCTAGTTTGAGAACTGGTTACCTATTAGCGCCAATCAATAATCCAAGGTGACCTGCCATCACAAGTATACATATGAAGTTGACGTACGTCCAAATTAACTGCCGGACCTATGCACTCCCATGGACACATGATGATACTCTTTCCGTCAATGTTTTAGAGTCTGTCAAAAGTCAAAACTAACGTACATCATTTAGCCATTTGAAGTGGCCCTCTTAGGCAATTCACATGGCTCTTTTGGGCTCCGGCAGCCCCCTAAAAGACAAAACACAACAGCAATAAATCTGCTGGAGCTCATGCGCACGTCAGGTCTGCCTGACGTTCAAGCCCTCAACCGGAGCTTATACGTTAAGCAACTTTTGCTCCGTCTCGTGCTCCGTTTGAGTCCCTTGAACGGGAAATTTTCTAGGTTAATGGGTTGGGTGATACAACGGGAAATAAAGTTTACAAATGTCCCATTCTATGACAGGTTGAGTTTTCTTGAGAGCAAACATATCAACTTTCCAAGCAAACATTACTAGGGTTTTGATTTTTGACCTTCGAGATTGATCAGGTATGTAATATATCATAACTTTTTCATTTCTGGACATGTTGGGCTATTCTATAGCTTGAATTGAAGGTTATGCAATGCTTGTCATGTGTGATTTGAAACTAAAGACAATAGATTAATATTGCAGTGACATTGGTGAGATGAAATTTCTCTATCAAACCAAAGTTTTCCATGTATATTTTTTGAATTTTGTGCAGCAGAATGGAAGAGATTGTATAGAATGAGAATTTTTTGGGAGCTCTTCCACCTATGGAACCAATTACATTGGTGAAAGATTTGCAGGCTCAATCCAAGAAGAAGCTTGGTGCAAAAAAGAAAAATTCATCATCAAAGGATGCTCTTGTGAGAGGTATGATTTTGACTATTTCATATGTAGATTGGAATATTATTCTAAAATAATAGTATGTTGATTATTTATCTACTGTTGTCAATTGTATTTATAGGTGTTTCCATTCCAAAGAAGGCTAAAGTGGAGTGGATTTCTAATCATGTGAGGCTTTTTTTGGATATGTATGAAGACATTTATTTTAATCATTGTAACCAAGGCAATGTAAGTCAGGATCAATGGAAGGTATTTGCTAATAGGTTTAGTGAAGCTATCAATATAAAACCACCTTATGAGCCACATATTCTCAGGAACAAGCTTGATGGTCTAGTTAAAAAATATAGGGTTGAGAAAGGAAAACAAACCACAGGCGTAGAACCAAGTTCATGGGAGTTCTATAAACAAATGCATAGAATTAGAGGCGGTTCACCCAAAGAACAAGGCATTCCATGAGCATGTGATTGTGGTATTAACACTTTAATAACTAGTGAGAGAGGGTTTGTAGACTTGACTGATGAAACTATTGATGGGAGTGAGGAAGCATCTCATATAAATCAAACTGAACAATCATATATGGATGTTTTGATATCTGATGATGAGAAGGAAACACCACAAGTCTCTACACCTTCTCTAGAGACAATTGGTAATCAGGCCACAATCAATCTCAAGACAAAAGCTTGTGCTCAACCTGGTGTTGTTGGGCAACGTAACAAAACGTGAAGAGTATCAAAAGAAGGTGAAGACGAAATGCAGAAGTGTATGCTTGAATTTACTCAAGTAGTGAAGGAAGCAAATGAGAAGAGATCCTGGCAGGAAGATCATAAATTTGACTTGATGATGGTTCAAGAACAACACAAGATGGATTTAATGAGCCAAATGCTTGAACTAAAACGTATGGAGCTTGAAATCTTGAAAAACAACCAAAGTGGACCACCATCTTGAGTAAGTAAATAGCTTCACTCTCAAATGACATTTACTATATCTAGATGAGCATGAGTACTTTTGAATTGCTTGTACAAAGCTGCTCTTACTAATTCACCTCTATATGTACTCCATTTATCTGCTACAGATCTTGGGAGTGGCAAAATATGTGCTCCATTCGTATGCTCATCCACTACATTGACGTCTGTAGGTAATGGTTCTCCTTGTTGAATTACAAAGTTGTGTAGTACTGCACATGCAAGTGTCACTCTTGGAACAACTTCCAATCGCATTGGACAGTCCCTCAATATGCTCCATCTACCTTTCAATTGACCAAATGCATTCTCCACACGTGCTTTTGATGTATGGTTGTCAAATACATTTTGCATAGGTTGTCCTTGATGTGAATGTCGATGCCAACGTTTCAACAACCACTAACATAATAGATAGGTTGTATCTCCAAGGATCAATGGTGGAATCACTTGTATCGTATGGTTTTCTTGTGGCAAAATGAGTGTTGGCTGAGTGAGAGCTGTCCCTGATTCCATTGCCTGATATAAGTTGGACTGTCGTAAATGTGCAGCATCATGAGCAGATCCAAGCATCATACAACACAAGTCCCAAAACCAAAGATCCGCATCACAAACGCCTTGTAGCAAAACAGAGTAATCTGAGTGTCTATTCCTATAGTGTTCAGGATAAAATCTCATAGCTGGTTTGGTTCTCAATTTGATATGGGTACCATCTATACAACCAATGATTTGTGGAATTCCACATATTTGTGCAAACTTTGACATGCTCTCAATACATTCTACTACTGTAGGCCATTTGATGTATTTAGAGTATATTTTGTCTTTGTTTGCTAGCATCTCAACTATAATTATAGTGTACTTCACTATAGTCAATTCACCAAGCCAATACAGATCACTAAGAGTTCTCAATGGTGAATTGTGTGCAAATTTGTGTAAAACTACAATTACACATTTTTCTAATTCCACTCTTTTTCTAGCATATAGCCATTCAGACATAGTAGGCACATGTGTTTCAATCTCATCAACCAATCTCTTAAAACTCTGATATGACATTCGGTACCTACTTCTCATATGATTGTTTAGAAAGTCTGAATCCATTGAACATACTTGCTTGTGAACAATCTCCCACCATGTGTACTGTCTTGGTATCACCCAGAAGTCTCTTGGTATTCCTCTTTGAGATAGCAAAAGACAATTATTTGCCATCAAGAACTAGCTCCAGAACTCTGGTGTAATATCTTCTTCTTGTTCAAAAAATGTTTCTCCCATCAACAATGTGGCTAACTCCAAGAGATTTTCTGTTTAGACTCCATCAACCAAAAAAACATGAGATCACAAAGATCCATCTTGAGTATATGAAAGAGTATTGAAAGCTGAATCCAATGAGCCCTTTTCTGTTCAAAACGAGTGTGAGAAGCAAAAGATATGGAGATTTGCAAGTCCCGAACCCCTTATTTGTCATACCCTAATAGGAAAACTGGTTACCTGTTAGCACCAGTTAATAATTCCAAAGTGACCTGTTATTGCAAGTATGTTTAGATATGTGACGTCCGTCCAGGTTAATTGCCTGACCGCTGCACTCCCATGGATACCTAAAGATACTCTTTCCGTCAGTACTTAGGAGGCTAACGGACGTCAATATTGCCGGACATCAATGAGCCATGTGAAGTGGCCTTCTGTCTCGTCCATCAAGACTCTGTTCCCGTTTCTCTTTGTTCTCCTGAAGACAATGGGATGTGATGAGCAACGAGGAGGAAATGTCTCCCACCAAGATATTGGTGGGGAAGTTTCCTGCAATATTGAATAACGCTTACTCCCCTCAACTACAAGAGCAACAAACATCCTTGGTAATGATGATGTTCCTACTTTGGATTTTTCCATTCTTCTCTCTCACTTACTACACCAGTTTTGCAGTTTGTAGAATTAAGTTTAGACCGGTATGTTTTTCATCTACATCGAAAGTTTGATCCCCACTGGGAAGGAATGAAACTCGACCAGTTTCATTCCGACCGGGAACCGTAATGGTACAATAGAGGTTTCAATTGGGCCCTTACGAAATTCCGTGACGATTTTGTAAAGCGATTTACAAATGATGCTGTAATCTCCTCCGCGGAAAGTAAAAGGCGACCGCGTAGGAAAAATGAAGGATGGGAAGACCCCATCAAGCCGTACAAGGGAGAGATAAAAAGGGTAACATGGGGCGGTGGGTGTGTCCTCACGAGGTGACCCATGAAACTTCTCGTTTTCGACTTCACGACCTTCATTTAATTCTACTGCGTGTGGTTACGACGGGCTACTCCGTAAATTTTCACGGTAACTCTTTCACTCCCGTAACATTCCCGCAAAATCTGCAATTGAAACCCCTAATACCAGCGGATTAAGCATTCACGGATCATACCGTAATCCTTCCTGGAGAAAGGCCCAAGGAAAGCACGGGACGTGGTTAACGTTAACGCACAGAGTGTGGATGGCGAAGTGGACGGGGCCAGCGCGCGTACAAGATAGTTGGCGAGATGCATCGTGTTGGTCTTGAGGATGCACCACGTAGGTGCCACGTGGGCATCTTCTTTTGTTCGATCCTCTGTCCGTCAGTCGAGAGGGAGGGACGGACAGGCTGGTGGTGCCCCTCTCTGTTCCTTCTGTTGGTAAGTGAGGAGGGCTGAGGCAGCCTTTGGAAAAGGAATAGCTGAAGGTGTGACCCCATCCCCTCCCTTCCTCTGCGGATCACAGCACTGCAGAAGAGAGGAGCAGCAGCTGCTTGCGCCAAGAGCAAAGAGAAGAGCGACCCATTGCGGGGGAGGGAAGCCAGGGAAGGAAGTTCTGCGTTTCATACAAAGATTGTGTCATTGGCACTCAATCATAGGATCAAAGAGAGCGTTCGGGAGAGGACTCTTTGATCTCTCTGTCTGGATGAGCGAAGGAAGGAAGGAAGAGAATTCAGAAGTCAGAACTGGCTTGGCTGGTGTCTCCTTTCTCTCTCTCGTTGAGGGTTGGAGGCCTTCGGATGGATCGCGAGGATGATCAGATGAGGGTCTCTTCTCCGAACGAACAATTTTGAGAGTGTGTTTATAATAGATCTTCAACAAGGGAGGCGCTGTAAGGATATCAGTTACAGGATTTTCCAATTCAGGGCCACTTGCTTTGTATTCTTTTGGGGCTTTAGTGTGGTTCTCCAAGGCTGATTTGGAATTGGAGACAAGATGGTGCAAATGGAGCTTTTCCGCTCTCAGAAGATGAACCTGGTTCAACTCATCATCCCCTCGGAGTCTGCACACGATACTGTGACATATTTGGCAGAGCTGGGGCTTTTGCAATTTAAGGATGTACGATGAATCTTCCAACTTTCTTGGCTTTTGCTTTTGCTCGTGTCAAGGGTTGTACGATCTGTTGTCTTATCTTCTAACAGTTAAACCGAGCTACCGTGTCTGCGGATGGTGTTGATTGTTATCAATAATGCCTGATCAGTAGCTGAAGATCTTGGTGTATTTCACGAGTTTGGGGCGGTGAGTTAGCACGCCACATATGGATGTCCTTGTAGATCCGAGCGCACGTCATGAAATTTTATAAGGAGGCAAGTCATATGGAATATCTTCTAAGACGAGTTCTCGGTTGTTGCAGCTTAATCCGGACAAGAGCCCTTTTCAGCGTACTTATGCGAACCAGGTATGCTTCGAGGAGTTCTCACATTTCCCAGTTGAATGCTCAAGATCTGAATGGGAGCAGTTATATACGGACCATTGGTTCATTGTACCCTATTCATTGCAAACTCGAGCTTCCTGACTTTTATCATTTTTTGTTGAATCTCCTGAAACCTAACCTTTTTTCGTTTTCTCAGGTGAAGCGATGTGGTGAGATGGCAAGAAAATTGCGTTATTTTAGAGATCAAACCGCCAAAGCCGGTCTCACGCCTGCTGCCAAACCCGAGGTTGAGGTCGATGTCGACCTTGATGAGCTCGAGGTATTGTGAATTTCAATTATCAATCAATGTTTAGGCTTTGTGCTCTGAATCTATTTTGGAAAATTTAGGTTCTGTCCACATGCCTTGAGTATGTGGGAGACGGAGCGCGTTGGGAAGAATAACTAACCTTACGGATATGATTCTGCTTTCGACGCCTAAAACCGAGTGAGCTTTGATTGTCGCAGGTGAAACTCTCCGAGCTCGAAAGTGAGCTCCTGGAAATACTTGCCAACAGCGAGAAGTTGAAGCGCACTCACAGTGAACTTACCGAACTTCATCTTGTGCTACAAAAGGTGACAGCTCATTCTTGTTCTCTTCCCAGATTTGTGTCTCTGCTGAATGAGGAAAGCAAGCTGATTTAACCATTTATGGTCTGTTGTCTGGCTTGTTGTCTGTAATTCAGATTTGAGTTCGCTCTCCCATTCCCTTTCGATATTCTCTCCCGGGAACTACAGAAGTGGTTAATTCGTTCGATGTCGAATCAGAATACACGTATCTTAGATGTCTCTCTCGATTGACGCCGAAGTTTAGAACATTTTGTCTTATTTCTCAGTACCTTTGTGAAGTATGAACTTGTTTTGATTGTCAGAATCATGTCGCCACGGTTTCGTGACAAAGGTTCAGTGTAATAGATAGGAAACTGGAGCTCTTAGGGAGACTCTCTGGCAAGCTCCGATTGTGATTACATTCGTTTCAGACTAAGCTACCAATGTACTTTTTCATTAACCTGCATTCCACTTGACCTTTGTGCAGGCGGGAGCATTTTTCAGCTCGGCTCGCGATAATGCGTCAGAGGCTCAGCGACGTGAACTTGAAAGTCTCTCAAGTTCAAGTGAAGACATGGACAGACCTCTTTTACTTGAACAGGTGCGGAGTATGTCTAGTTCAGGGTCTTTGACACTCGGCACTAAAAAGTCCCTAAAATAGAATATGTGGAAGAGCTGAACTAGAGCTGAATTAGTCAGCAACTATGTTGGTGTGATGAATAGTAGACTCAGATATCCGCGTACTGGAGCTTTGCTTAATATTTTCTATCTATTCTCGTAGTGAATTAGTAAGGCTTGTGATTCATGAGTTTGAATTAAAACTTTCTGGAACGTACAGGAGATGCAGGTAGAGCCATCAAAGCAAGTAAGACTCGGCTATGTGTCAGGACTCGTTCCTAAGTCGAAGGCTTTGGCATTTGAGCGCATTCTCTTCCGTGCTACTCGAGGAAACATGTTCCTTAAGCAGGCTGCTATCGATGAGCCAGTCATCGATCCAGCAAGTGGCGAGAAGGTTAGGTGTTGCGAATAGTTTCAACGGGCCGAACTTGTCACTTTCTAGATTGTTGCTAGTCTACACGTTATTCCTTCTCTCTTTATTAAACTGTTGTGCCTGATTATTTGTCAATGCCACCCTGAAATGCAGGTTGAGAAAGTAGTCTTTGTTGTTTTCTTTGCGGGAGAAAGGGCGCGCTTGAAGGTTACAAAGATTTGTGAGGCCTTTGGAGCTAACCGATATCCCTTCCCCGAGGAATCCAACAGACAGAGGCAAATTAAGCATCAGGTCCGCTGTTCTCTGTCATCAGCTTTTCAATATTTACTTCTTCACATATTGGTCCACCGGGTTCTTTCCTAGTGGCTACCTTGGGCTCATTGAAATTCTTTGTTGAGGTCTTTGAAGCTAAAGTACTTCGAATGAGGCCTAGGGAGTCTTTGATATCAAGTTCTCTTCAAATGGCCTCCAAAGGCAAGCTGCACAGAATTGCTCAGGATTAGTTACCCACATCTAACCCACACGCGTCGTACTTATGTGCAGGTTTCCTCAAGGTTGGACGAGCTACAACAAACACTTGCTGCTGGAACTCACCACCGTGACAATGTGCTGACTACCATTGGATACGATTTGGAACAGTGGACTCTTTTGGTAGGTGAAAAATTTATTGTTTTGCTCCGTGAAGTTGTTGCGAGTTTTGATGTAAACTATACACATTGTTTCAGTTTTGATCTGTCGTTTGAGGAACGGCTTCTGCTGTCATATCTCATATCCATATTGTTTCAGCAGTAACTGATTCTTGGGAACTGTTTCCTAACAGGTGCGCCGGGAGAAGGCAGTATATCATACTTTGAACATGTTGAGTATCGATGTGACAACGAAGTGCCTTGTGGCTGAAGGCTGGTGCCCTGTCTCTGCTAAATCCCAGGTTTGTTTTTTGACCTTTGTTTGACTTTAGTTTGAGAAGGCGTCATGTCAATGTGTTTACATGTCACAAGCTGTCAAGAAGTAGCCTCTAAATTCACTTCATCAATAACTCGCAGGTAAAGGGGAATGGATAAGTCCAGGGTTGCGTTTTACTTGACTTATCTACTGATAGTAGTTCGAATGATAGGGAAAATGATAACAATGGCTTTTACTGCTTCTTGGTTGTGCAGATTCAAGACGCGTTGCAGAGGGCAGCATTTGACACTAATTCGCAAGTAGGGACAATTTTCCGAGTTCTCCCTACAAAGGAATCACCCCCTACTTACTTCAAGACCAACAAGTTCACCGGTGCATTCCAGGAGATCGTCGATGCTTATGGGTACACACCACATGCTTCTTTGACCTTGAAGATTTAGATGGTATAAGTGTGGTAAGAGGACGTTCCGCATGCATGTTGTCGTTGTTGTAACAATTGTTCTTTGGACTCATCCTAATGGTGTTTATGGAATCGTCAGGGTGGCACAATACCAAGAGGCCAATCCTGGTGTTTTCACAATCGTTACTTTCCCCTTTTTGTTCGCGGTCATGTTTGGTGACTGGGGTCATGGTTTAATTTTGCTGATGGGCGCCCTCTTCCTTGTACTCAATGAGAAGAAATTCATGGCTCAGGTAAAAATAATAGAATGTTAAACAGATGCATTTTATTCATTTGAGCTTATGCGTCTCTGATACACTTTCCTTCGGAGAACACTCTGTTAGTCGTACCCCGTCATGTTTATGAAGATTGATCTTACCGTAAAAGTTGAACAGGTAGGTGGTAGGACTAGTTAGGCTATGTAATACATCTGGTTTTCTCGCTCGTTGCTTTGCTCGTCGCACTGCGTTCATTACAAGTGGAAGTTCTGGAAGTCTTTGATGGTCGCTTGCTATGGAATCCTCTCCTTAAACTAGTGGTTTGCCAATGCAGAAATTGGGAGATATTATGGATATGGCCTTCGGGGGACGATACGTTATCCTGCTGATGTCTATTTTCTCGATATACACGGGGTTTATCTACAACGAATTCTTCTCCATTCCTTTCAAAATCTTTGGCGACTCACAGTACACTTGCAGAGACCACCCAGAGATTCCATGGGATCAGTGCGAGTAAGTCATGAGGTTATTGGATTTGCTTATATGCTATTTCCGAGGTGTGGAAAGGATTGATAAATATGTCTCATACAAGTTTTCTTTCATCCCTGGAGGTTGAACATTTTAGGAGATCAGAAGTTAATATAGACTCCAGGAAGAATCTGAAGGTAAGGATGTTATCCGTTTAGCTCATGTCGTGGTTGTTTTGTAACTCGAAATTGTTGAGTTGATTTTTTCCTGTTAACCGTGTTGTTGATTTTGCAGGTCTGCAACTACCGTTGGACTGATCAAGCTCGGTGATGAACCCTATCCTTTTGGACTTGACCCTGCATGGCACGGATCTCGCTCAGAGCTGCCTTTCACCAACTCACTGAAGATGAAGATGTCTATCTTACTCGGAGTGACGCAAATGAATGTTGGTATTGTCCTTAGTTACTTCAATGGGAGGTTCTTCAACAACTCCCTTAACATCTGGTAAGCTGTTGTGTTCTGGAAGTGCTATGCCTTGTGTTCGATATGAGTTGTCCAGTAGTACTAAGATGGTGCATGCCGCGGTACATCTTGATCGCTACTAGGGTCTGCTGACACATTCACGTGGGCCGCAGGTATGAGTTTGTGCCCCAGATTTTGTTCCTTGGGTCTCTATTTGGCTACTTGTCAATTCTTATTATCGTCAAGTGGTGCACCGGCTCTCAGGCAGATCTATACCATGTGATGATCTACATGTTCCTGAGCCCTACCGATGATCTTGGAGACAATCAGCTATTTTGGGGCCAAAAGCCTCTTCAGGTCGGTGCCATCCACCTGTGAAGTGGATACTACCTGCAGTTTTATTTCTTCGAAGTCTTGTTCATGTAGACGCAATCGTGATCAGTCTTTTAGGCAACGCACAGGTAAAAGTATCTAACACTAGTACTGTATGGTTTGTTTCCTCTACAGATGATCTTGCTTGTGGTTGCATTCGTAGCAGTTCCGTGGATGCTTCTGCCCAAACCTCTCATTCTTAAGAAGCAACATGAACAGGTGAGTGGCATGGTAGCGCAGATAGGCAGATCAGTTTGTGGTTATTCATCGGCAAAATTTATCCTGGACGTGCCGTGTACATTTCATACGAGCTCATCATCCTTCATTTTGACGGCGCATGCAGATGGTTGAAAAGTTGTACCATAATGTATGAGCGAAAAGTTTTCCATCTTTGTTTGGAACGTCACGGAGCTTAATAGAGTCTGACAGTACACGTGTGGTAATATGCAGCAAATGGCTGGACGGTCGTACAGAAGTGTGGGAGGATCAGACAACGAGTCTGTCGATGGCGATGACGAACATGAAGAATTTGAATTTGGGGAAATTTTTGTTCATCAAATGATCCATACCATCGAGTTTGTCCTTGGAGCAGTTTCTAACACAGCTTCCTACCTGCGGTTGTGGGCTCTCAGGTAAAGACCGTAAATATCACTGATTGCTGGAGCCTTTGAGTTGGATCCTCCAATATTTGAGTTGGACTTTTGTTCGAGAATGGAATAACGATTTTGTCTTGTGGTCTTTGCAGTCTTGCTCACGCAGAGCTGTCGGCTGTCTTCTACGAGAGAGTGTTGTTGCTATCTTTCGGGTATGTGTATTGCAAAGCTTTACGTGATTTCCATACTCCATCACCAATCCAACTAAACTGCGAAGCCCAAGCGTAGACTTGCCACATACATTTCCTGGTACTACGGGGTCACCATAGTGTGTCTGCAAGTAGAATGTTCACGTGAGTAAATTTCTGCAAGACCTTCAATCCAACGTTGGCCATGTTGCAGGTATGAGAACTGGGTGGTCCGCTTTATTGGTATCATTGTTTTTACCATCGCCACTCTTGGAGTATTGCTGGTCATGGAGACGCTTAGTGCTTTCTTGCACGCACTTCGTCTTCATTGGGTCGAGTTTCAGAACAAGTTTTACATGGGGGATGGTTATAAGTTTCATCCATTCGCTTTTGCGGGACTCTCGGAAGAAGACGATTAGGTGTTCATGAGTAGGTTGAACACAACTTTCCTTGGAGTTGTAAATTTGATTCGATTGTGCTTATGATGTTCCAATAAATCAGAATATTGGAGGGCAAGACTTGAAGCACTAGTTGAGCCCTACCTGTCGAATGGTGTATGTTAAATAAAGATCAATAGCTGTTGGTACTCCACCTTCATACTTCGTGGATGTTGCATGTTTCTAAGGGTGCCTCTGTCATTTTACAACTTAATTTGAACCCCTAGTCATAGATAGTCCCAATTTGATGGGATTTTTTAGGCAGGAAAATTTATTTAAATTTTTTTGCACAGAACAGTCACCGCGTCAGGACAAGGTCCATGATGATTACAATACAACGATTTTGTTAACTTCAATGTATCACGCCCTTACAAGGGACTTACCTTGCCTTAAAATTTCAGATGAGATCGGTTGTTCATATAATGGGAATTTATCCTAGACTTATGTGAACCTATTTCAGTAGTTTTAACGCGGGTGAAGGTAGTTCATGCATAGCAGCGTAATTTGTAGTTTATAGCCTGGAAAGTCTCGTAGAGATTGGAGAATTCTTGTCTCCGAGTAGGTGAGTCTTGTAGCGGTGAAGTCATTTTGTCATGAGCATTTGTTCTATCATCCACTACTGGAACACTTGCGTCTGGTTGTGCAGTTCAACTACGGCCATAGTTCTGTCGGAAACATGCAATACATATCATACTTCAGTCGATTTCGTATGGCAGTGAGATGCTTATGATGCAGTAATTTTGTACGCCTGGATCCAATTTACATCATGACTATCAGACAAATGGTATGGAGATTATAGAAGAAATTTTTGCGGATCAATTGGAAGTGGTCTACTTTGACAGGACAAACAACTAATTAGTAACCCAGTGCTGTTCCATACCGCAGACATCCTGTTCTTGTCAGTCATCTTAAGAATCAGTGAAGAACTACCGCAGCAACTGAAGGGCTCCTATGATGCATGAAATCCAATATAGTATATATTGGCGCACAAGTACTTCTCGCCTCGTAACTACTGACAAGCAAGTAGAGCTTCCTTGTTCATTTCCAAAGACTTCTCATGCATCATCTTGTAGAAATCAAATGCATCTGTTTGAGTGGGCAGTGTTGGCAACATCTCTCACCACGGACCTTTATCCCCCAAAAGATCCTCATTACACCGGATCATCTTTTTAATACATACTACCTTAGCACAGTAGACTATTCTGTCCAGGATTTTGCATGAAAAGTAACTAACACTATCAGAAAGTAATTGTTCTTCAAGGAGTCATAATTATCACCTGAAAGTTTTACCTACTTAGCATTTAGTACATGAGGGTTTTATAAAGACATTGTTAGTTTTTGGTCCATTTAAGTCTAGAATGAGTTAAAACCCTCGAAGCCCTAACTGTACTTCAAAACTGATGTCTAGAATATCTCTAGCTGGGAGGGAAGTGTGCAGTAGCTTATGAAATTGGACCGTCCTGGAAAACTAGGATGTTCTTAAGTTGCTTGCGAATCGTGATTCGTGGCCTATTTAGTCTATCATAAACTCGGAAAAAGGTTTAGACCTAACCCTCAAGTTAAACCTAGCAGGATATTGATAAAGAAATCAAACAGATACATGCTTTCTATCCTCGACAGATTGCATGAAACGGTTAGATCTTATAGAATACTAGTAGGCTCCTTGCAAAGTTGTGGTGTTTGCTCCCGAGGGAAAGTCACAAATATCAGTAACTAGAATCGTCAGTAATAAATACTCTAGTGGAATCTCACCAGGAGAGAAGACGAAAACAACATTCGTAATCTGAACAAGAGATGAATGCAACCGCATTTCTGGTACTGTCTGCGACAAAGATGAAGACGATAATGGCAAATCTGACCAATCTTCATAAGTTGAGTTGCTGAGTCAGGACTTCGCATAGAATCCCGCTCTCTCTAAACTTGAACTCCGCATTGATGACTAAGTTCACGTCCGCCGAAGTGCATAAGTTCGACAAAATAGCTAACCCTGGTTAGACCTGGATGAGCACAGTGACAGAACCGTAGTTCTGGATCCCTCGGAAGCATCAAGGCGTATTGTCCTTTTAGGTCCGGGATCGGCCGACGCGTGTCCACCAGTGGAGAAACCTTCGAATCGAGGGTTCGTTGGAGATGAGATTCCGTCAGTCCGGAGCCGGACGGAGCCCGCACAGGGACTAACTGCGGCAGCAAGCACCGTGAACAGGGACTCTAGACCTGGGTAGGTGGTTCGGTCATACGCTCGCACATGTATTGTATGCACAAGTGGCCGTCGCGGACAAACTCGGCCCGGAAACGAAGACGGCGAGGATGGAAGGGCAACTCTGGAACCTACCGTAGTTGCAGCTGCCGCTCGTCTCTTCCCTTTCCGGAAGTCACGAGATTGATTCCAAGGAGGAAGGAAACGAAGGGAGAAGAGAAGAGAAGAGAAGAAAGAGAGTGAAGAAGGGAGGGAAGCGAGGAAGACAGAGGGAGAGGAATTAGCTCAGTATTACAGACTGAGAGAGTAGGAAGGTAGGAAGGAAGCCTAAAGAGAGTGAGAGCCTGAGGTGAATGGAGGGGCAGGGAGGGAGGAGAAGAGTGATTACGGAAGGCACAATCGTGGAGAGAACCGGGTTTGCTGTCAAGAAGTCGATTGAATTTTCCTTCGGATTCCCGTCATATCGAGAGGGTAAGTGAGGGAGTTGCCAGCCGCCAGGGAAGGATTTTAGGCGGATTTGATTGTGGGGTTGATGGTTTTTGGAGTAGGGTAGAAGGATGATGGAGAGGGGAGGAGGAGTGGGGATAATGGCAGCCGCCAAGAGGCACACAGGGGAGGTCCAGGTGGGGTTGGGGATGCCAGGGGCTTGGACGCAGAGGAGGATTGCATTTCATGCTTCGAGTACATATGACAGTGCCCCTTTGATGGAGCCATTGAATGACCCGGTTGTGGTGAGTAGTAGCATGACTGCTGGGGAGGTAACAGGAGGAGGCCAACAACAACAGCTCTTGAACAAGCTAAACAGTAAACAAAATGCGCAGCGGCTCCCTTCTAGCATGCCCCTGCAGTGGCCGACGGCGCAAAAAATTGTAGGCGTTTTGCCCCCTGCTCCGATGGTGCTGGTTGTATGACCGTCAATGTATAGGATTTTGATCAGTGTGTACCTGAGCCTGAACCTGAGGAGTTTGATGCTGACCATTGCGCATTGGGTTGCAGGGAGCAGGCTTGTCAAACCTGGGTAACACCTGCTTTCTGAATTCTGTTCTGCAATGTCTGACTTACACCCCACCGCTTGCGGGGTATTGCCAAAGTGGTCAGCATAAATCGTCTTGTAAGTGTCCGAGTCTTTCGCTGCATGTGTTAACTTGTTTCCGTCTCCTAAGCTGTGAAGATGTCCTGGTTAGTTTCTCGTAACGAATTTGTCCTTCTCTAGTTGGACGGACTGCCTTATAGAGCTCCTGGATAGCGGATGTGGTATGTGTTTGTCTTGTGAGCTGCAGGAAACTAGGGAATGCGAGAATGGCACAATGCTCACTAAACCATCTGGTAAATGTACGCTTGCAGGCAGAGTACCTGGATTTTGTGCTTTTTGTGCTCTTCAGGAACATGTGTCGCAAGCTTTAACCGCGTCGGGGAGGGTTGTCGCACCAAACAAGTTTGCAAAGAACTTGCGCTGTATCCTCCTACCTTGTGCATTTCCCTTCTCGATGTTGAAGATTGACATCACTGATCTAACATGATGAGATCCGATCTTGATAAGGAGTCTCGTCCTTGACCAGAAGATTAGCTATTTCTCGATCTTTCAGGATGTGTCGCCAGGAGGATGCGCACGAGTATATGCGATACCTTCTGGAAGCTCTGCATAAATGCTGCATCCCCCCGGAGCTTGCAACCAGCTCCAACTCTAACTCCAAGCCTAGTCAAGATAAGAGCTTGGTATACAAAATTTTTGGTGGCCGACTTCGCAGTCAGGTGCGTTTGACACAACGGTTTTGAGTTGGACTTGTTGTAATTTTATCCAATTATTTGGGGCTGATGACTAAATTAGTGACTGCACTTGTCAAACTGGGGAATGCTGCCTTCAGGAGGTTGTGGAGTGGGAACTTGTCTTTTCTCTGCTTTATCGTTGTGTTTTTATCTTAAATCGAGGATAGAGGATGGTTCCACTATTAGTGTTTTAATATAGGCACTCATTCCCGTTGACAGAAGCAAAATACGTTCATATCAACCTGTCTGTCGAGCTTGATTGCTGACAGCAAATGGCAATATTTTCAGGTCAAATGCTCTGTCTGCTCGCACTGTTCGAACACTTACGATCCCTTTTTAGACTTAAGCTTAGATATAGTCCGTGCAGACTCTTTGACGAAGGCTTTGACCCGCTTCACTGCTGTTGACACACTTGATGGAGACAATAAGTATCGATGCGCCCACTGTAAGAAGAAAGTTCGGGCTCAGAAGCAGTTCACCATTGAAACCGTCCCAAATATAATGACAATCCAATTCAAGAGATTCAGCAGTACTGGTTCGGTCGGAGGTAAGATCGACAAGAAGGTCGAATTTGGAACGACTCTCGACATGAAGCCTTTTAGCAGCAGTCAGGTAAACAGTAATTACAGTCTTGTCAAGCTCCTTGGAAGTCGTGGTTTTGAAGACTAGAGTGCACCAAATTCTTCACTTTGTTCCGAACATCAGTTTCCCTTCACTAACGTGTGTTACGGGTTGGCAGGATAGCAATCTGAAGTACAGACTCTACGGTGTCTTAGTGCATTCCGGCTGGTCTACACACTCTGGACACTATTACTGCTTTGTCCGGACTTCCTCAGACATTTGGCATGTTCTTGACGACAGTCGGGTACTCATTCATCATCATCCCTGCTTCTTATTTGGCAGTGAGCCGGAGACTTCCATGTTCTGTTAGGTACAGTAATGTCACTGGTTGTGCAGCCATTACAGTTGGAAGGCTTCCTAGTAAGACCTTCTTTTGAATAAATGACTGCGCAGTAAGCTTCAATGCCCGCTTTGACGTTTCGGTTTAACACATCAGCGTTCTCAAGTCTTTCTTTCAACTGCGTTGTGGCTTTGCAGGTGAGGCAAGTAAGTGAGAGAACAGTGCTGGAACAAAAGGCGTACATGCTCTTCTATGTTCGTGAGGTGAAAAGAGAACCTACTGCACCAGAGCAAATCCCGCCGAAGACACCATCTGTTCCAGCTCCAGCTCCAGCTCCAGCTCCATCTGTGATTGCTGCACCTCCTAAGGAGATAAAGAATTTGTCTGGCTTTGCAAATAGTATTCCAAACGGTACATCCGATGTTGTTGCCAACGGTGCGTCTAAACTTACTAGCAACGATGTCGTCATTGCAAGTGCAAATGGCGTCAAGCATGATGCTGAAGTTCTTACGAAGCAAAGTTTGAACCCAAAGGAGTCATCCGTAAAGCCTCCTCCCGCTGTTGCCATAGTGCCTCCCCCGCTCTCTTCTGAGGGCCCCTCGAGTACTGGAGTACCGACGCAACCAGTGCCTTGTACTGAAACGAAAGACACGAACGATAAAATGTCTGAAGTCGAGAATGACTGTACAGTCAGTGGGACTGAAGTTGAGGCCGATTGGGATGAACATTATAAGAGTACTAGTGGTGTTATGATGGCCTCCGGCTCATCTCAAAGTCTGTTGAGATTGTTGCGAGCTATGCCCCGCACCAGGCGATATTTTTTGGCGAGAGCCATACGAGGGGCCAATAAAAGTCCGCTTGTTCAAACTGGGCATGTGTCATTCGAGCCTTCAACTCCTGCGAGGAAGGATGGGAAGAGACGTCTTTCTGCCAATGCCGAAGTTCCAGGAAACAAGAGGCAGCAGAAGGATTCTGAAAGTGGCGTTACTGCAGTCGTCTCGGCTGTGTCCGAAGAGGCCCCCCAAAAGTTGGACCACTTAAATTCTATCGATCAATTGGATCACAGAAACAATGGTATTGCATCAACTGTGCAAGTTAAGGACAATCAAGCTGCCGTTGTAGATTCGTCCAAGGTTAGCGCAGCGACAGACGCCTCGGGGTTGAGGGTGGAGGTTAATGACCTTCCAGCAACAGGTGTGGAAAATGGTGGCGGGAAGGTCAATACTTCCAATGCAGACCATACTGAGGAGCCACTAGGGAGGAGAGAAGAGCATCACTCTGGAGCAGAGCTAAGGGGCGACAGGAACGATGGAGCTAGTTGTCAACCGATGGAAACCGACATTGGCGCGCCTAGAGAACATTCGCTGGCTAACGGGATGAGCAATGAAAACGTAACAAATTCCATGAAAGGGTCGAATGGGTCCAACGGAACAAATGGTGCTATTGGGTCATCACACCTGACTTTAACGAATAACCTGTACGGTGTGGGAGGTGAGATTTTCTTCTCAAGTTACTCCTGTACCCATGCAGTTTTTTTTCTCATCGTCTTGAGCAAAGAGTTTACATAGTGTCCACGAGTTAATTCTGTTTGTTATTCCTGCAGTCCCACGGTGGAACGAAGACGAAGGGATTGACAAAGAGGTTGACCGGCTGCTGAAAGAGTCGGACAAGGTCCCCACCTCGAAACTAGATTTTTGGTACGTGTGTTCAACTTTTACCTACCACTTGAGAATTGTAAGTTGTGTTGCCGCTTTGATTGATCCTTCGTCCAGTTTACTGTGGTCGTTGAATGATGTGCTCTGCTGATTTCAAACGTTTTTATCTTACAGGGACGCCGAGTATGATCGAGGTAGAAGTAAAAAGGTGCGGAAGAAAGCGGGAGATTTTGATAGTACCGAGATTCCCACGGACAGAAGTAATGGTTCATTAAAATCTGACAATCCTTTTCAAGCTTTTGGAAGTAGTAAAGTTGGAAATGGAGTCAACAATGGACATGCGAACGGGAACGGAAATGGTAAACATATTGGAAATGGATCTGGCAATGGTTCCAGAGGAGGGAAGCATGTAGGAGTAGGCTCCCAAAATGGGAAAAGAAGGTTCGATTAAAACCTGATTCTCGTACCGCTCGTCCCATCTATCTTGGATTTATGTATTATATCAACCTCCCTCGGCTTGGAGGTGCGTTGCAAGTCATCTCTGACTGAAGATAGAGGATTCTGGTTTTGCATATATTTTCAAGATCTTTCTGGTTTCCTGCGACTGCACAAATTGTGTCCCAACGTATATATTCTCCCGCTTCATATGATCTGGAATCGACCTCCTTGGGCTACTACTTGTAACAATTTTTTCTGTTGATGCGGTCAATTTGGATGTGTCAAATTTTATGGTGAATTGCTCTCTTGGCCTAATCCTGTCGGCGTTTTCTCGGCCTGTTGTTCTGTTCTCTGTTCTGTTCTCTACGTAGCGATGAAACAGCATCTATCTTCTTTCCGGGTTACATCACAGCTGTATTTCGCCAAGTCAATTTGCGGACTAATAATTTCCCTCACCATGGTAACCCTCAATTTGGCTCCAAGTTCGCATGTCTATTTACAGTGAGCAGTTCATGTTTTACGCCAGCGGGAGAATGGTCAGAAATTAGTTTTGGATGTTAAATCAACTTACTAGTGGCAGAAACTTATCCAGTTTCGAATGTAAATTCGGCTTGGTTATTATGTCTTTGAACGATAAAAGTTGCCATTTCTGGGAATGTATATATAGATATCCCCAGAGTATGTGAAGCGATGGTTAACACATCATCTGGGTCAAAAGTTA
This sequence comes from Lunularia cruciata, assembly GCA_948567375.1. Lineage (NCBI taxonomy): Eukaryota > Viridiplantae > Streptophyta > Marchantiopsida > Lunulariales > Lunulariaceae > Lunularia > Lunularia cruciata. The sequence continues at coordinate 39,237,281 of OX419756.1, read as the reverse complement.
GAACTGGCATTTTCACTCAATGCGTGTGAGCTAATAGATTTTGTGATCGGACAACAGGTTTTCCCACGAGGGAACAGTACAGGCGTCTGAAAGGTTCTCACATAATATATAGGCATTGTTACATTGACAGTTTTGGTTGGTAAGTGAACCATCTTGGATCGGCAAGAGAAACGTCTAGCGTAAGAATTTGACAAGAAAGTTCGCCACTTTGCCGTGGCACTCGGTGTGCAATCAAACGTCTGCAGCCGGTTTGAACCTAATAGGGAAAACTTACAGGTAAAGAAGTTTGCTCTACACCTCTAAATCTCTAATTAAATTACAGAGTAAAAGTTTGAGCGCTTGAAAAGTAACGAAATTGGCCCAAGGTAGTCACTGAACTAAAAAGTCGGCTGTTTATCTCGTTCGATAGAATCACGGTCTACATACATACAAGAAACGAACGAATCCTTCTCGACACCTGCCCGATGAGGATTTTTTACTATCAGGGTTTATGGTCTCTACTTTCAAAGAAATTATATATGAAGACAAAAGTAGCGTACGCTTTAGACCTTCAGAGATCATAGAATTGTTGGGGAAGGTCGCCCCTCCTTTACTTGTGCGCGATTGGCGGCCTACAGCTTTCCCCCACTGTACATCACTGTAGATTCGATTGGTGGCTGATCCTCTCAAACGCCTTCCGATTTCAATATTTCTTGGTGAGCTTCGACAGAAAAATTTTTCCGAAGGCAGGAAGTGCCGTACTGGCCGCCCCTAAGGGACTGTCTGCGACGCCGAAAGTCTTCTTGTAGCTCGGCCTCTTCTTCAGAGACGCCCAGTATCTTTTGACATTGCTTCTAGGTTCAATCAACTCCTTGTCCAGCTTTACTTGAGGGATGCGATAGAGGCATGGTGTAAATATCACATCGGCGGCAGAATACTCCTCCCCTGCTAGATAGGCCGAACTTGCGAGTCGACTTTCAGCTTCATCCAAGAGTCCGGTGAGTTCAGCTTTGCAAGCATCACATTTAGCCTTGTCATCGGGTTCATCTATTGAGGCCTTAATGTTTTCAATCTTCTTTTTGTACACCTCCGCCAAGTCAGGATTTTTCTTAGCCTGAGCCTCTGCAACTTTAATCTTGTATTCGGCGGTGAGCTTTAAAATACCACCAGCCGGTCCAAAGGCAGCTGCGAAAAGATTTCCATCCCAGCGATCCACCTTGTTAATCCATTGGTCAATAAACTGCCTATCCACTTTGTTCCCACCAAGGGGAGTTCCCTGGGAATCTGCCCACCTACACATCCGAAAGGAAGGGTAAGAGTTAGTACAACACTGAGGACAATACACTATAGAATCGTCATGAAATGAGATACCTAAATGAGAAAAAGAAAGAGGAAAGGATCCGGCTCAATTATTGTGTTAGCCAAAGTTACTACCAAAACTGCGAGCAGATTATGAGGGCCTTGTTCATCACTAACCTTACAATCTCCGCAGACTCGTTAATAACATCTTCTCCGACGACAAGAGCTGGTACCGCTGAACTGGGATTCAGCTTTATGAACCACGGTTCCAGCGATTGCCCTCCCAAGATATCAACCTTCTTCTCGACGTACTGCAGGTTGCGCACCGAAGGAAACACGAAATGAATAAGCTATCCGAAAGGGAAAGATGATTTTGTTAGCAGTAGCAAACAAGAGAGAGAGTGGCGACAAACCATCGCAACTGTTGATCGAGTATATTGCCGTGAATGAAATCAGTTTCGCCAAAAGATTGCATATAAACAGGGCGAGCTCGGTCAACACTCTGAGCTATCAATCTTTACAAGCAGCTTTGCGAAGAAAGGAGGACACATCTCTGTGAGGTGCGCAGGTTATGTGCACAGTCGACCATGACTTTTCTGTCTACATATTTGCCATTTCTTCCCAGTGCATTTTATAAGTTCTGTCACTGGACACTATGCCACGACTTCTGGAAAGGGCTTGATACACGTAAGATTCCATCACGACTCCTGACGACAAAAGAACTATTGAGTTTCCTTTAAACCTCATATATTCAATTATCTACTAATTAAAATCTAACCACTGCAAGGCGTAGACCGCCCAGAAGGACCTGAAGAAATTCGGCAGAGGACGAGATCCTCTGCCACCTAATTAGTAAGCATAAATACTGGACGGGTGATCCTGTTTCCAGCTCAAAACTTCCCTTTGGTTCCCTACTAATTAAAATACGATACTGCTGCAGTGTCCATAACCGCAGCTTCTACTGACGCAGGCACAGAAAACGACACTACAGGGTGGATGGCACTAATCTGACAGGAAGGCACTGAAATGACGAGATCATACACCAAGCACTTATAGCAGATCAACAAAGAAACCGCTGCTCAATTCACCATTCTAAAACAACAGGTCTAAAACAACAGGTCAGCAGGTCTTCCCATCCTTCGTGTTTTCTACGCGGTCGCCCTTTTCTCTTCTAAAACAACCATCGCAACTGAAGAGATCAAGCTGCAATGCGATCAAGCCATCCATCTCCAAAAGACAAGCTCCTCTCCTACCTTGATATTGCATTCCTCGAGCGCGAGTTTGGCCTTCGCTGGGTTAAAAGCCAGCGGATAGGTGTAAAACGTTGGCAAAGAGCTGGCCATCTTCGTCGACAACAGCACCTGCGATGGAAAGTGGCAATCAATCTTGTCGATTCTCGCGATATCGGGGTTCTAATACTTCAGCAGCTGGAGCAGCACATACCTTCCTTCAATCAATCGATTGCCTCCGGAATCAAATGCTAATGGCGCGGACCCCTCTTTATAAAACGAACAACGATCGATCCGTCATAGGTGATGAGCTGAAGGGAGGAGGAAGCAAGGAAGCGTCGACAAGAGAAGAAAAGGAGAGAGAGAGCGAGATCGCTCGTAGTACGGAGTTTGCCGTAGGCTCCACATCTCTTCCATATCGGCCATGCACCTGGCAAGCCACGTGGACGATTTTGGGAAGTCAAGGCCTGTCGTCCATACTATCAACATGATCATTGAGCATGGAACCTTGTCGTATCCTGGCTGCTAAATATAGTACAGATTACCAGCTTGTATTAGCTTTAGCATTACTGCTCTAATTGACTTTGGTGCTCTAATTAAGTTGGGAGCTAGTATCGACTATTTTGATAGTCGATAATCAAAATTAAGAAGCGTGTAATACTCATAATCATCCTCTCATTGTGTGGCAAGGCAAGGTTTATACAAGAGTTTTATTGGTATATGGTTCACGTAGGAAACCCCTCGTCCTTTCCATGGGAATGGAAGAATCCTGAAATAATAAGACAATACCACTAGACCACTGATTACAGGTTTATATTGAGGAGGTCGGAACAAGTCCTCTGAAGAGAAGTAGGAGTATCTATCACAAAGTCGGTAACCTTGGTATTCATTCCCAACTATTAAACAACTAAGATCTCTCTCTCTGTGCAACACTTGTTTATAACGAGAGAGCACCATAAACCTTGAACTAAAACTATGTATAACACACTTGTGGCAAACGCCGTAGTAGAAAGAGTAGTTGCTAGAAATGCCAAGAGAATCTCGCAACATAATAAAATCCTCCTAAGGCACTGTACTACTACTATTACTACTACTGTGGTACTCCCATGTATTGGAACTTGATTTGAAACGTCGATTGATTTATGAACGTTATTCTCGTGATAGCAGAACCATCCTGACGTGAGTTCGTCAATAAACGATGAACTGGCCTATCCTCAGGGATCTCCCAGGTATGCTATCGGTACTGGACTCCTACTAACTACCGCGTACCGTGCTGACTGACAGACATGGTGCTTTCTGCAGACAAAATGTCTACGTGGTCGGCGGAGCTTATATTCTCTGTGAAGGTTAACAGCTTACTTCACCCTCAGTTCGTTGGGTTTCTGGAAGGAGCTGACGTTAACAGTTAACAGGTAGGAGGACGAGGGCTACTTCACCGTCAGTTTCCTTCAAGGAAAGCGAGGTTGATTGGTCGGTTTACGCGTATTACTTTGTGTCTTGCCCGTATGAGGGAAATTGGATTTGCAAGTTTTGGTTTCTCGAAGCTTGTGGAAGTTTCTACGAACCCAGCTTTCATAGAAATTAAAGGAGGTAAAGCTAGCCGTAAGGTTTGAAGGTTTACAATTTTGTATGATAGATGGATAGATCTTGAAAAGGGAAATGGCGCACGCGCGTAGAAAACACATAGGATGGGAAGACCCCATCAAGCCTCACAAAGGCGAGACAAAATAGGTAAAATGTGGCTAAGCCCCTATAGATAGAGAGTGAGAGTGATACCCTTAGCATCAAACATGATAAGCTCTTGTGCACTCCTTGACAAATGTGTAGAATGCCATGTCTATAGCTTGCTCCAAGGCTAGAGGAACAAAGAGGTGACATCGCTACATACCCCTATACTTGGAGACCTTGCGCTGCAACTGCTGCTGCATATCCAAGGGATGGATAATCACCCCCTCCAAAACTGTTTCTCGTATAGAGTCTGTAACCAAGACATCCTCTACTGACACCCGATCATCTTGGACTAAGTATAAGTTTACCTGGACATGTGTGTAGACACAAATCTTGAAAAGAAGTGTTTATGTTAAGAAACCTGGTGTAGCTGTCAACCGTCTTAGAGGAACTGAGTGAACTAAGTCCTTCTATCTTGTTTGGTTGGGATGTCAATTGCAAGGAAAACTGGATCTAGAAACTTTAGCTTTCGAATTCCTTCTCTCCTCATCCATCCTATGCACTCAATGCGCTAGAGGAGAATTCAATTCTAAAACTACAAGTAAACACAAGATGCAGGTCTTTTACCACCGTGTACCAATGTAACGACATTCGTACATTGTTTAGTGAGCCTTGATTTCAAAGCCTTGTTTAGTTAGTCTTGATCTCGAAGTTATATGTATGACTCTTCCAGAAGAAGATGCTACTTCGAGCAATATGTACTATGGATTAATCTGGAAATGTTACTGATGATGTTACAGATTGAGAGGTTTTCTCCTACTAGGCAAAATGAAAGTCAACCATTTTGTAGGTCCCAATAGAGTGGGCTTTCAACCGAGCAGCATAAAAATGTTATATTAAACTAGATGTATATATATAAAACCAAATATATCCTATGCATGTCATGCTAATTAAAGTTGTACCTGGACAAAAAGCGTTGGCTACAGAGGATAGCAGAGGACGAAAGTACAGTATTTAAAAACGAGTAAAAGGTCACCATGATTCTCATGTTGAACATTTTGCTAAGGAGCTTTTTTTAAGTGAAAGTAAATATAAAGTCAGCACATCAAAACTTCATGGCATAACGAAAACCACTCTCCATATGCTCCTTCAAATTTTTGATCAATTTCTTATCAATTCTATATTCACATAATGATCTCAATGACTTCCACCGTAGAGAAGTCGAAGTCGTCCTTGGCTACCTACTCTCTTCGAAGAGTCCAAGTTGTCTCGATTGCCCAGGTGCTTGCTTGCCTTTCAGACAGTGGTGCTACTCGGGTGCAGATCGTAGTCCCATTTCAGAAAAGTTCCAGCTGTGTGATCATAGTATCCCCCATGAAGAGTAGTGTCACCTGAATGGATCGCTTCTACCACAAACAGGTAAGTAAGCAGATTCTCGAGAGAGTTATTCTCGGATTCCTGCGAGCGCACACGTCCGTCCGACCAACTCGTCAGTGATCGAGAAAAATCTAACTGTGCAGCTGCTATCATTTTGGAACCGTGAAGGTTTCGGTTCAGAATGGATGATGGGCTTACTTAACGCAATAAGAAGACTTCTCTCGATAGTCCACGCGATTTGATGGAGTGGATTGATTGCTTTGAAGAAGGGGTAGGAACTGAACCTTTTCGCAGGATTTGCACACTAAATCGACTTTCTCTTCGTCTGAACACTTGGCTTTGACTCTTTGTCTTGCCGGTTTACCGATCTCCATCCACTTTTCGATAAAAGTCCTAGTCAATATAGTTACCACCGCAAGATAAGGAGTATTTCTGAAGGAGAGCACCGAGCTTAATTTGAATGGAAGAATTTTAACAAATGCAAGACATCCTAAAACTTACGTTGAATAATTGCCGTCGTCGGGTGTCAATTTTATGAAAGCTTCAATTCTTACACATGATCGGTGTCCGATCACTATGATGTGCTTAACCTGTTGCTGAGTCAAATTAGAGAACGGGACACTATTTGTATCCGGCTGCTTTCAACTTGAAACACGTGACTGTGAGTGACAGATGTTTTACCTTTAGATGGAGGATTGCGTACTCCACTACACAGCCCATGCTTGGATTTCCAGTCTACAAACGAGCGAGCGATATGTTTAGAGCTGAAACGTGTTAGAAAACACGTTCTCCCAGGACCTCTCTAAGTAGCACATCATAAACCCCATTAAATAGAAATCAGAGTACATCCTGTCCTCCGATTTCGTGGTTCACTTCCTGTTCCGGAAGCTACCTTGAGGCTCACACCACCCTTCGACCCTTTATATATATATATATACACAAACAAACAGGCATAGTTTCTCATCAAGGTCATCCGATTGAACTCTTGAATAGAAACTTGGCGTGACTTTTTGAAAATTCAAGATATCAAGATATCTAGTCACTTTAATACTTTGCAATAGTAGTGACTGAACATATCTAGACAAGTGACTGTCCAGCACTGCATGAAACAACAAGGTGTTGCATCAGTCACGTTTGCTCTTGATCAATTAAATCTCATATTACAAGCCAAATATAACAATCTCCACCTTTTGCTTGTATTCACCATATCATCCCAAAGAGTATCATCCCAAAGAGCAACATTGACCATTGAGCAAGTTCATGCATAACTTGAACTTCTCAACAGGAACAGGTTTAGTCAACATTTAAGCGGCGTTTACTTATGTGGCGATCTTTTGCAAATTGATCTCACCATTTGTCACAACTTCTTTGATAAAATGATGTCTCACATCAGTACGTTTTGTCCTTGAATGATATACTTGATTTTTAGCCAAGCGAATAGTGCTTTGGCTATCATAGAAAAGTATGAACTTTGTGTTAGGGAGTCCAACATCCTTGGCTAACCATTGTAGCCATATTGCCTCTATCATGCCATTTGTAGGGTCACATCTAGATTGCTCGGACACTGAAGTTGCAGTGATAGTAGTTAGAGGTATTTCAACAGTTTCCCATAGACTACTTTCCGACGGTCAGATTTTGTGTTTGAGGTACTGACTTTGTGGTGGGACCCACTATCACTTTGTACCGTTCTTACCGTCGAGTGTGCCATCAACGGGACTGTTAGGGTTTCAGACCTAGCTCAAATCCAGTGGTATACTTTTGAAGTGTAGCTCCAAAGAGCTCACTTCTCTGATGTTGAGATTTTGAGTTCTTGGCTATGGTGGACAAAGGCCAGCGAGCGTCACTTGGATTCTCTTAGCTAGAGTGGGTGTGGCTTGACTGTAATCAATGCCCAGTTTTTTGTAGTTTATAGAGTGACAAATCAAGTATTGATCTAAGTTGAGTTGATTTGAGAGTTATAAACAATCTGATTACATCAAAGAAGTGAAGTCAGTGGGAAATTTGGTGCAGAAAGTATGAGTGTTGGTGGTATCTCCAAGTGAAGTGGATTGTTGATAGCTCGATCAAAGTTCAAGTTTTTGCTAGTGTGTAGAAGCTCGTTGCTTGATGCAGATTTGATGTAAGGCAGACGGTGTGCGGAAGCGCTGGCCAATTTTTGAGCAAAGAAGAAGCAATTTTCAAGCAATGGTTGTGATTTTGAGCTCAAGAGGTGAAGGCAAGACCAATTTGTTGTGTTGGGCTCAAAAAGTAAAATTGAAGGCGGAGTTGGGAACCTATGCTTATTTTAGCCTGGCTCGAGTGGAGAGTTAGTAGAGGATTTTACAATCAACCAAATTTAGGGTTTATGTCAGATTTTTGTTGGAGTTTATGTCAAATTTTGGCCAGATTTAGAGGAGTTTTGAAGTTGCAGATTTTGGCTAGAGTTGGTGGAGTTTTTGCCAAATTTGGAGGAGGTTCAAAGTGGCAAGAAGAAAGGCCTCATTTGGGCGTTTAGAGGCTTCAAGGCATAGGGCTATGAGAGGCTATGAAGGGCAAGCTTGCTGGCATGAGGCTAACTAGTTTAGAGTAGATCTTGGTCATTGTTTGGCAAAATCTACTCATCTTGCTAGATTGTATGCAATAAGGTTTGACCCCTAGATCTCTTATTCCTAGACTAGTGCCCTAGCCAACTAGTTCACACTCACTTGTTGTCCTAGTGATTGGTCCATTGTTATCTATATACTTGTAGCTTTGGCTAGGAGAGGCAATTTGATCTTGGTGATCTTGGTAGCTTAAGACGTAGATACAAACTCTTCTTATGTCAAATGCCAAATGGTGGCAGAGTCAATCCCATGTTGCTTTATGAGATGGAAGGTTTTTGTGTAGATTTCTTGTGATTGGACCCCCTCCATTCTCTACTTCCTGTTTGTGCACCATATTTGTGCAAGGTGCCTTGAATTTAGAGCGTTGGTGCTCTAGTGTGCTCTTGATAGTGAGATTGGAGTGATGACCGGTCAAACTACCTTTGTTTCTCTCCGGTGAGGCAGGAAGTGATGACTTGTAGATTGTGAGAGTGCGTGTTATGATGGTAGGTTACATGTTGCACTTTCTCTTAGTGTAGTTATCTTAGATAGAGTTACATTAGTGCGTGGTGTTCCGTGAGTATTGGAACTTGGTGGTGCTCAGTTGGTGTTGGCACTTGGTGGGGTACTTTGGTTGCAATTTGCGGTTGTAGTTTGTGGTTACAATTGCGATTACTTTGTCATGATGGAGTTTTTGGGGATTCTAGAGGAGTTAGCCCTGCAATAAGTAGTGTGTTTACTCGGAATGGCACTCGATATCAACATGTATCTTAGGTCTCAATGAGGGAGGAGATTGACTTTGAGTTGGAGTTCAACACAAGAGTTGATATAATTAAGAGTGCACTTGGCATATCCGCACCATTGTTGTGGGACATGGATGAGATTTATGGGGACTCCAATGGTCCTAGGCGTTACTCTGGTACAATGGGTACCATTAAGTTGGATGACTTCATCTAGGAGTTTGATAGTTGATGTGATCTGCAATAGATGCAAAACCCTTCATGGCATCGAAGGGGTTGTTTCAGCATTTGAAGGGTCCGTTGATGGACAACTACCATGAGTTCAAGAGAGCACATTTGGAGGAGATTGAGTTATGGAGACAATATTGGTCTCCAAACTATGTTTCTATCACTTCAAGCTCTATTACCAAGAGTAGAATGGCATTACCCATGAGTTCTAGCTCGAGTAACGTTGGTGGAGCTAGTAGGAGTGCACTAGCTGGAGATAGTGCTACTATGAGTGGAGGTACCGCTATAGGAGGTGGTGTAGTACCGGGGTCTAACCCCATGGTAGAGTTCTTCTAGTGTTTGAGGCAGAACTATTAGGAAGTGCGGACTGACAAGCTGAGGAGCTCCAGTTCATGGAGGACGAGGTGGTAGACGTGGTGGTGGAGGATCCACACCTAGTAGAGGTGCAGTACCTGCCCTTACTTTTGATACACCTATGGCTACTTGGATTGAGTAGTTGGAGGAGAGACTGGCTAGTATGGCTATTGCTCAAAGGATATCAAATTTGGGTGCTGAAGTTTCCACCTCAAATGTTGGTGATAGAGATGCATTGGACTTCATGTGTAGAGCAGCATAGGTGGATGCATCTACAACAGTGACTAGGAGTGCAATACATGCTCTAGAGCCTAGAGGAGTATCAATGGAGTTGGACCCACAGAGAGGAGAGGTTGAGAGATAGGTCAGACTTCCCCAGTCTTTCATGCTATCTGAGGCATTGCAGACAACATCCATAACTCCTAAACGTCCCAATGTAGGTGTGGTAGGTGGTGATGGAGTGCATGATAAACTACATGCTAGTCAATCACCTGCTACTACACAAATTGAGTCTAGCTTCATGTTGGGGGCGGCTCAACTGATTATGCGGTGCCCTCTATTTTCAGCTCGTGACATGTTTACATTGGGAGTTGACCCAATTCTAGTGTTTTGGTTGGCTACCATGCTTTATGAGAGTAGGGATGATGCAATTCCTACTACTAGAGCAAAGGTGGTTGATAGTGGAGCTGACTTGGTTAAGGAGCATGGGATCCATTCAGCGACCAGTGGTTTATGGCAAGCAATAATGGCTAGATTGGAGGAGTTGCCAACTAGACCAGCCTTTGAGAGAGCGTGGTTCATACTTGGTGTTGTCTTATTGGATAACCAAAGGGAGATTTTCTGTTTGGTGGGAACTTTAGGGAAGGTCTATAGACCATAGAGAGTCTTGTTAGACCTTGATTTGTAGCCCCTTATGTTGGGGAAGGCTGCAATAGTCTGTCTAGAGTTACGGAAGACCGATGTGGAGAGGTATCCATTTCAGATCCACATATCTCTAGGTGGTGGTTTGACATAGTACATCACACATGGAGAGCTTGTTGTCCAAGTTCAGCCTAGTTATCTGACTGATAGCTTGGTGGTGAGAGCTCAGGCTATTGCAATAATAGTCAATGCTAAAACCCCATGGGTTTCAACATTGACTATTGGGAGGAGACATCCTCCTATAGACCATGTTAGCAGTTTGATGAAGGTGGGTATGTTGCCTACCAATATGCTTTAGTAGTGGTAGTCTTGGCTCACTACAGTCCTATGAGCCAGCCTGTCTCTCACTCAAGATGAACCTTTGATGGCTATTATGGTAGCGCACCATGGACTGAGAAGGCAAGGAACCCGAACTCCATCATACTCCTCCAAGGCTAACACTCCAAGACTCAAGGCATTGCTCACTGGAGAACTCAATGAGAGAGAGATAGTTGCAAATGAAAGGATGATGAGTACCTCCTCACCCCTTGTTTATATACTTGTGAAATAGTTACATACCAAAGTTACTAATTGCCGTAGCAACTCAAGTTACTAGACTAAAAGTCAAGTAAAGTCAAAAAGTAGAAAGGAATATCCATTCACATGGGCATATTCTCCTAAGCATGTGGTCTTATCTTGACCCAACCACTAAGTCAAGGATTCCTTCACATGGGCTATCCTTAGACTAAAGAAGCATCCAAAAAAAAAAAGGCTTGCGGGCCCAAGAGTTCTCAACTCTTTCCTCAAAGCCAAACACCTAGGAATAATACCAAGTCAACACACTAAAATCCAAAATAGTGGTGCTCATCTTTTCTACTTCCTCTAAAGTAAGGTCCACTCTATCTTAGCTATGACTAACTTTAGCTAACCATGACTAATATAGAACCATCCTTTATCTCTATATAAATAATATCTCTCAAGTATCTATAATACTAAGCTAAATATCACATTACCACACATATGCATAAATGGGTATTACAGTCCAAGACCATGGCAACAACAAATTCAACTTTCAGTGGTGCAGTTACTTGTCCTGGTGACTTGTTGGAGGGGGATGCCCATGCAAAGGATACTCCACTACCAGAAGAGATCACTAGGATTTGGAGTACAAGTGGGATTGTTCCATCCATCTTGCATGTTCCATTGTGGAGTTCAAAAGAGGCATTGCAACAGCATGCAAATCAGTTGGTGCTTTTGGCTTGGAGTGGAGCCTTCATACCATCAAGAGATGAGTGTGAGGATGAGCTTCCAGAGTTGATTACTTTGACACCTCTAGATACCACACTCATTGCTTGGCAATATCTAGTAAAGGAGATATGTCTATTGGAGTTGTTTGGTGTGATTAGCACTAGACTAGCTACGGTATTATAGGTAGATATATGAGTACAGAGGTACTTGTATGTAGAGAGAGATGAGATTGCTAAGCAAGTCTCTCTACATCATGTGGCACACTTGGCCTATTGGTATTTGGAGTTATTACCAATTTCAACAATCAAGGGTTACCAAAAGACCCTACTAGCAGACATTTCCTTGTTGGGGTGAGGACTTGGAGAGATTGTGAGCCGGCCTATCTCTCACTCAAGATGAACCTTTGATGGCTATTATGGTAGCGCACCATGGACTAAGAAGGCAAGGAACCCGAACTCCATCATACTCCTCCAAGGCTAACACTCCAAGACTCAAGACATTGCTCACTAGAGAACTCAATGAGAGAGAGATAGTCGCAAATGAAAGGATGATGAGTACCTCCTCACCCCTTGTTTATATACTTGTGAAATAGTTACGTACCAAAGTTACTAATTACCGTAGTAACTCAAGTTACTAGACTAAAAGTCAAGTAAAGTCAAAAAGTAGAAAGGAATATCCATTCACATGGGCATATTCTCCTAAGCATGTGGTCTTATCTTGACCCAACCACTAAGTCAAGGATTCCTTCACATGGGCTATCCTTAGACTAAAGAAGAAGCCAAAACAAAAAGGCTTGCGGGCCCAAGAGTTCTCAACTCTTTCCTCAAAGCCAAACACCTAGGAATAATACCAAGTCAACACACTAAAATCCAAAATAGTGGTGCTCATCTTTTCTACTTCCTCTAAAGTAAGGTCCACTCTATCTTAGCTATGACTAACTTTAGCTAACCATGACTAATATAGAACCATCCTTTATCTCTATATAAATAATATCTCTTAAGTACTTGTAATACCAAGCTAAATATCACAATACCACATACATGCACAAATGGGTGTTACATTTACCCCCGGACTAAGTTTTCACTTTGTCCTCAAAGTGAAGGTCTCTCTACCTTCTATAGTACATCTTCAACTTATCATGGTTAATCCTATCAAAGTGTCTTCCTCCCAACTACTTGAGATCATAGGTGTAATTGCCCCACACCTTCTCCACTATGAAAGGTCCAAAGTACTTAGGCAAAAACTTCTTTTGCACTCTCTTGAATCGAATGGAATCAAACAACATTACCCAATCACCTTCTTTGAAAGTCTCCACCTTCTTCTTGCCTTGCCTCTTGTCATAGCTCTCCTTTTGTTTCCTTTGGGCTTGCTCCACTCGAACCATAGCAACTGCTCTTGCTTCTTCCAACTCCATGAGTTGATCCTTCCTTGACTTCTTTGCATCTCCTCCTTGTGCTTTCTTCAATCTCCTATGAATGCTTTGGAAGGTAGGAAGATCAAAGTGAATAGGTAAGGTAGACTCAATACCATACACCAATTGAAATGGAGAATGTCTGGTGGAAGTCTTCATGGTTGTCCTATACTCCCACAAAACTACATGAATCCTCTTGTCCCAATGATGTTTAGCCCCCTCCATTTCTGCATCTTTGGCCAACATCATGCACAAGGTCTGATTGGTTCTCTCTGCCAAGCCATTGGAATTTGGCTTATAGGATGTAGTTACTCTATGTGTGATAGAGAAATGTCGTAGCATGACTGTAGTAATGCTTCCTGTAAACTCTCCTCCTCTATCAGAAACCAACTCCAACGGGCATCCAAACCTAGTGATAATGCGTTCATAAAGAAATCTACCCACTTCATCTTCATTCTTGTCCCTCAATGGTCTAGCCACTTGGTAAGGTAATCAGTAACTACCACAATGTACCAATTGTTCCTTGGGGTTCTATTGAGAGGACTTACAAAATCAATTCCCCACTTCTCAAAAGGTCCTAACAATGGAATTGATCTAAGTGGAGTGGATGTAGACTTTCTAGCAAAAGCTTGACAAACATGACAAGTTTTGCAATAATCAAGACAATCCTTGAAAATCCCTCTCCAATGGTAACCTGCATCTAGAATCTTGAAAGCAGTCACCTTTCCTGCAAAGTGTCCTCCACATACTAAACCTTCATGAAAATCCTTTATGAGTAGGATAAACTCTTCCTTACCCACTACTCTTTGAAGTAGACCATTTGCTCCTTGGTGAAAAAGAATATCCTCCACCATTGTGTAAGGTCTAGATCTTGCTACAAGGGCCTTCCTCTCCCTAGCATGCATCCCTTCTAGATAGTTACCTCTTGTCACAAAATCCACAATCTCCTTGTACTCCATTGGAACCTCTTGAGTGACTGAGATTGTCATGTGCTCCTCATACAAGAAGAAATCATCCACTGGCTCATCTCCATCATGATCATAGGCTCTAGATAACAAATCAGCATTTGCATGTTTCTTTCCTGACCTATCTTCAATGGTGTAGTCATACTCAGACAAGAGTATCATCCACCTTGCTAGTCTCCCTGCAACATTAGGCTTGTTGAAGATGTACTTCAAAGCCTTGTGATCCGTGACAATGGTGGCTTTCCCTCCAATCAAGTAGTGTCTAAACTTCTTGAGACCAAAGATCACTGCCAACCTTACTCTCTCCGTGACAGAGTAGTTCTTCTCTGCTAAAACCATCTGCCTACTAGCATAAGCTATTGGATGATCATGCCCATCTTGGTCTAATTGACTAAGAGTGCATCCTATAGCTACATTAGAAGCATCAGTGTAGAGGATGAAAGGCTTACTCCAATCAGGTTTAGCAAGAATTGGAGCTACAACAAGGGATTTCTTAAGCTCCTCAAAAGCTTTGAGAGCCTCCTTGTCCTCCAAAATCACCATGTAATCTACACCCTTGTTCATGTAGATAGTCAATGCATAAGCCTTGTTGGAAAATGAGAAGATGAACCTCCTATAGTATCCAACCATCCCCAAGAATTGACGTAATTTTGTCAAGCTTGAAGGGAATGGAAGGTCTGAGATTTTCCTCACCTTCTCAAGATCAACTGCTATTCCATCCTTGGAAATGATGTGCCCCAAAAGTAGAACTTCTTCACATCCAAAAATGCACTTCTCTGGGTTGAGTGATGCATTTGCCTCATCCAAGCGTTGCAAGACTTTGATTAGGTGCTCAAAGTGCTCCTCCTTGTTCCCATAGACACAAAAGTCATCAATGAAGTCTCTCACAAATATCTTGTTCATGAACCATTGGAATGTGGCTGGAGCATTGCAAAGACCAAAAGGCATGACCTTGAAAGCGTAAGTTCCCCAAGGTGTGGTGAATGTGGTGAGTTGTTGATGTTCTGGTGCAATCTTGATTTGGTTATATCCACTATAACCATCTCTAAAACTGTACCTCTCATGACCTGCAACCTCCTCCAAGATCTCATCAATGAATGGTAATGGGTAGTAGTCCTTCTTGGTAACAGCATTGAGCTTCTTGTAATCCACACATACCCGAAGCTTGCCATTCTTTTTCTTCACAATGACAATTGAAGACACCCATTTTGAATTCTCTACCTCAAAGATAAATCCAGCCTCCTTGAGCTTATCAATCTCCTCCTTCACAACCAAAGATATTGGTGGGCTGATGCAACGTTGCTTTTGGTGGATTGGTCTTGCATGTGACTCCACCTCTATCTTGTGCTCCTCTAAGGTGACTTCCTTCAAATCCCTGTAACTAAAAGCAAACACATGGATAAACTTGGAGAAAATCTACTCAAATCTCACCTTCTCCTCCTTGGTAACATTTGGACCATACTTGAGGGTAGATAACCTTCTCTCTACCTCCTTAAGTGTCAATGGTGATTTATCTGGGTCCTTCAAAACCTTTGGCTTAGGTGCAAAATCCATAGCACACAAAAGATACATATCTGAATCAGATTCAGATTCATCCTCCTCCGTGGAAGTCTCCTCTTCCATGCTTGTGTCCACACCTGAAGCTCCTTCTTCAGAATCTGATTCCCAATAATCAGAAAATGGTGTATCTGAATGTGAAGTGTTGGTGGTGTTAGTCATAGGAACTATGACTCTATGGTTTGATGGCCCAATCCTTAAGTACCCTTTGTGCCATCGATCAGTTGTGCGTGTTGCTCTCAACCATGGCCTCCCAAGAAGTAAGTCATAACGTGAATCCTTCAAGACTTGGAAAATCATGAGATTTTGAACTCCCATAACTGAAACTACCACTTTATCCATCACCCCTACTGGTCAAACTTGTTGCTTGTTTGCTATGTTCACCACAAATGTTGAAGGTCTTGAGGGTATCATACCCAACTTCTTCATCAACCTTTTTGACATGGCATTTATTATTGATCCTCCATCAATCAATGCATCCTTGATGTTATGACTATTCACTCTCACATCAATCTTGGAGGCATATTCACAAGCCTCCCATGGTGCTGGCTTGGCATCCACCACCCCCATTGATATTGGAACTTTTGCCTTCTTCTTCCTCTTGCTCCTTGTAGAACTCAAACCACCTCTAAGCTCCTTTCTCAAGGTAGGTTCAGAGCAATCAATTGGCCTACTGTGATGTTAGCTTTGTGACTACCAACATCCTCCAACACATTATAGTTCCATTGTTGCTTTGAAATCAAGAAATCCTCCATCCCTAACTTCTTCCTTGGAGTCTTTGTTGTTGATGGTGTTGAGGTGCGAGTGCTCCTAGTAGACATAGGAGTATCCTTGCTTGGAGTAAATCCTTGAGAAGAGTGAACATCCTCTGCAAAACGAGCTCTCTTCTTCTCTTGTGCCAAAAGCTCCAAATTAAGACTCTTGGAGTTTGAGCACTCTCCCTTCTCATACATGCTCTCCACCACATCTATGGATGTTATCCCCTTACCTTTGTTTGGATTAGGAGCCACTTGGGTTTCACTACCACCTGTAATACCAAGAGCTAGCCATATGATCTAGATGTGAAATTTGGTTTGGTTTGGTTACATCTAGAATGATGTTATACATGATGGTCAAAATAGATAAGATAGAAGTATCACCAAAAGAGTACTTCTACTAATAGGGCAAAAACTGAAATAGACTTGAGAACCTTAGAACCAATAGCTAGACATATGATTTAAAGGTGAGAATTGGTTTGGTAACATTTGGAAGGATATTACACATGATGGACTAAATAGATCAGAAAGAGGTATCACCAAAAGGGGACTTCTACTAATAGAGTAGGAACCAAAATATGCTTGAAATCTTTGAAGGCAATTTCGGAGGCCTAAACGGATGAATTAGGCCTCAAAAATGTGCAGATTCCCCTCCCCAATAGAGGATGGGTTGGCCTTCCCTCCCTTGTGCTTTGTCTTGTCAAGAGCTTTCCAACGGTACCTTACGTGATTTTGAGATTCCTATAGGAAGATTCCCTAAAAGATTCCCTCCGGTCAAAGCTTGTTTGACCAACCAGATAGGACCTAGACCAAACATGTCACCCATCCAAATAAGTAATCCAAGGGTGGAGCTTGCTGAAATGTCACCTATTTTTGTCCCTTATCCTATGGTGGAGCTTCCTTGGCAGAGATCCTCTTTATTTATATAATAAAGAGAAGGTGCTCTCTTGGGGCATCGATTGTTTGAGTGTGCAATCTGTGTTTTCTCTCTTCTCTTTTCCTCGGAGTATTACAATGGTATCAAAGCGAGTGTTTTAGTCCAAGAGAGTGGATCACTCCTCTTGGAATAGCACGAACTACTGATACTGAGTAATTTGAGGTGGAGAACATAGAGTAATTGCTAGACTTAGGAAGGACTTTAGAGAGCGGATGGGATGGATGCACCGGGAGGCCAATTTCCCGCACCTAGCTTTCCATTCTCAAACCCATTCCACATCAAGGTTATGTATATCCAGCGTGAGCAGATGAGAGTATCGCTAGTTTATCACTTTGGCGCAAAATTCATGGATAGAGTGATGAACTCACCAAACCCGGTGATTCTACCTGTGGTGATATATGACAGAGAGTGAGATTTGACCATCTACATTCTATTATGATAAAATGGATATGAATGTCCCAAATCCTCTCCCTTTCAACACTCAAGTAGAAATCCGTTATGTAGTGAGGCCGAAAGTAATGTTTAGAGATTTTGTGGTTAGGAATTTTGGTGAGGAGTATTATCAACAAGTGATAGCTTTTGAGGTCCCAATGGTAGTTCCGATAGTTTGTGCGCCTTCCAAAGTGATTATATTGACTCTATGTTGAAGTAGACATTAGCAATTGAGTGTTGCAGGAACCATGGATCCGCAATTGCAAGAGTTGGTGCAAGGAATGCAAGGGATGTTGAATGAATTTCAAGAGATTAAGATGACCATGGAGACATTACAAAGTCAAGTGCAGATCCTCAGGAACAATCAAGCCATGCAAGAAGAAGAGCCGTCTCAAAACTCAGTACCTATGATAGAAGTACTTGGAGAGGCATCCGTGCCTACGAACCCTATCAACGATGAAGCCACATTGCTACTCTGGATGAAGAAGACATGCAACATTGAGCCTTACAAGGAGTAGTGTTTGATGGGAGTAGTGGAAAATTGGATCTTGAGAATGAATTGATATTTCCGATTATTCTCAACAGAGATCACAGAGCATGCTGCAGGCGTGTTTGCATGTGGGTACTTGACCGATAAAGCCCTCACATGGTATGATGCTTAGGAACAATCCATGCTGGCAGAGAGAAGGGAGGTCACATGGACAACAATGCAAGAAGGACTGCTGAAGAATTTCCAATCGGTGGATTTTGTGCAAATGGCTCGAACCCAACTATGGGGATTGAGACAGAAGAATAGCGTACAAGAGTATGTGGAGGCGTTTCTGGATCTACAAGTTGCAATTATTGACATGAGTCCAATAGAGGCTCTCGACAATTTCAAACGAGGGTTGAAAGAGCGGATTCGCCAAGAAGTCATGGTGCAAAATCCTCGCACGGTATTTGAAGCCATTGCTTGTGCGTAGAGAATAGCAGGAGCATTAGGTGGAGGTGAAGGAGTAGCTCAACCTCAACATTATCGGGCAGAAATGACACACATGGGTGGACCAGTACTGATAGAATTGGGCAATCTTTGATTCCGGGATCAAGGAGCATGACCGCTTCAAGGGGAGCGGGGACGAGTAGAAGAACAAAGAGATGGAGTTCCACGAGGAGAAGGGACTCGAGGAGAAGGGACTCGAGGAGAACAACGCCGTTGTTACAATTGTGGCCGTATTGGGCACATATCTACCAACTATCGCACTCGTTTCCCTAGAGGCCCTCGGCCTTTGTTCAGGCAATCTTTGAACAACATGGAGAGGCACATTGAAGAGGAGTAGATAGAAATCACTTCAAAAAACAAAGATTGCCAGTAAATGTACCTCGCGGCCTTATTGGCTCAATAAGGAAGCAGAGAAGCGAGGGAAGGAAGAAGAATAATGTGCAAAGATCATGAAAGGCAACCTCACAATTGATTGTCATGAATGGAATCCTAGAAGGTAATCAAGTGAGAGTATTAATAGATCCGAGAGCAACAGAGAATTTCTTGTCTCGCTCTGTTGCAATTAGATTGGGAATGGATCTAGAGAGAGATGGAAGTGAAGAAGTAGAGTTACCAAATGGGCAAACAGAGAGGATTGGATCATTACCTAAACGGGTAACACTCTTTGTAGGAGAATATCAGGAAGTAATTGAGTGGCGAGTGATACAGTTAGCTCGTTATGATGCAATTTTAGGCATGGCATGGATGGAGCAGTACAACCTTATGGTGGATTGGAGGAAGAAAGTAGTGAGAACCCACCAATGGTCAATCATTGGGGTTAAAGAAAAATCACACAGGCAGAAACTGCCTCTATATGTCATAGGGACGACAACTGTCTATAAGACCAATAGATGTTTTATGGGTCTAATAAGAGAAGTCCAGAGTGCACAACTCGATGGACAAATTCCTGAGAAATTGAAGGATGTGGTGGATGAGTTTCAAGATGTCTTTCTTGATGATCTACCCTCAGGATTACCACCAAAAAGGCAAGTAGATCACAAAATTGAGACACTTCTGGGGAAGACACATCCTTGTAAGGCCCCATATCGCCTATCACCTCATGAGTTGGAGGAATGTAAGACTCAAATTGAGGAGATGTTGCAGAAAGGGTTCATCCAACCTAGCGTATCACCATATGGAGCCCCTGTCTTGTTTGTGAAGAAGAAAGATGGTACAATGCGCATGTGCATTGACTATCGGGGTCTCAATCAGCAAATAGGGAAGAACAAATACCCCTTACCTCGCATGGATGACCTGTTTGATCAACTCCATGGAGCAAGATACTTCACCAAACTGGACTTGCGGAGCGGTTACAATCAAATCTGAATTGCAGAGGAGGATGTGTACAAAACTGCCTTTCAAACCAAGTATGGCTACTTTGAGTATCTTGTGATGCCTTTTGGCCTCACCAATGCACCTGCCACTTTCATGAGTCTAATGAATGACATATTTCATCCATACTTGGATAAGTCTGTTATCGTCTTCCTAGATGATATCTTAGTATATAGTAGCACGATGACAAAACACAAACAACATCTACAAGAGGTCCTCCAGATTCTAAGACAAAATCAATTGTACGCCAAAATCTCAAAGTGTGAGTTTGGCAAGTCTAAAGTAGACTACTTGGGGCATAGAGTAAGTGCAGAGGGCATTCAAGTATTGACAGATAAAATAGAGGTCATTCAAAAATGGAGTGCCCCAGAAGATCAGACTCAACTTAAGAGCTTCTTGGGGTTGACGAGATTCTATCATAGATTTGTCAAGGACTTTTCCAAGGTTGCACAGCCTTTAACGGCACTACTTGGCAAGGGGGAAGAAGTGGACATGGAGAACTGCACAAGAGTTGGCCTTTCAAGAATTGAAGGCCGCCTTGCTACATGCACCAATCTTGAAGTGGTATGACCCAAAACGTCCAATCAAGTTGGCTACAGATGCATCAAGCGTAGCAAGAGGAGCAGTCCTACAACAAGAGTGGCATGACGGATGGCATCCAATTGCATATTTCTCTCGAAAGTTGTTACCAACAAAACGCAACTACCACACCATAGAACGAGAAGAGCTGGCCATCGTTCTAGCAACCAAGCATTGGAAGCACTACTTGGGCGAGAAGGCATTTGTAGTAGAGATAGACCACAAACCTCTAGTCTACCTCAAGACAAACCTACGACACTCTGCCCACCAAATTTGGTGGGCAGAGTGTTGACAACGCTTCAACATGACAATCACATACGTGGAAGGTAAGAAGCAACTTGTAGATGCATTCACCCGCATGCCAATGGCCAACAACTTGGTGGTAGAGGTTAAGATTAACCCTGAATTCTGGCAAGAGATTCTGGCTGCTACAAAAACTGATCCATAGATTGTAGAAGCACAATCATCCAAAGGCGTCACCAGCACCCAAGGACTCACCTTTTGAGATGGCAGATTATGGATCCCAAATGTCCCAGAATTATGCACCACCATTCTAGCGGAATGTCATGATTTGGCTATTGCAGCTCATGTCGGAGTGGACAAGACCTTAGATGCAGTCAAGCGCCATTACTATTGGCCCAAGATGAGCAATGACGTGATGGACTATGTGCGTAGCTGCCTACTTTGTCAATAGAACAAAGCTTCTAATCAAGCTCCTGCAGGGCTCCTTCAACCTCTCTCCACTCCTACCCAACGTTGAGAACAAGTGAGTATGGATCTCGTCTGTGAATTACCCAAGACCACCTCAGGGTTTGACTCCATTGTGGTCTCTATGGACCAGCTCAGCAAAATGATTCATGTACGCCCTACCACCAAGGAGGTGACCGCTCCACAACTAGCTCAATTATACTTAGATGCAGTCTCTGCTCACCATGGCTTGTCTAGAGTACTCATCACCGATAAAGGCACCCAATTCACCAGTTTGTTTTGGCAAACACTCTTTGGTTTCTTCAAAACCAAGTTGGCCATGTCCACAGCTTACCACCCACAAACATATGGCCAAACAAAGCGGGCTAATCGCACAATTGAAGACAAGTTACGTGGCTTCACTTAGAAAAGCAAGGGAGGTGGGACACCCTACTCCCATTGGTGGAATTTGCTTACAAAAATTCAGTGAATGCATCCACCCAGGTCACTCCGTTCTTCCTCATGTATGGTGAGCATCCCTTCACACCTTCTAGCTTGATGAAGATCCGTCCAGTGGCTATCAAGGTTGATGCAGTCAACACATTTGTTTCTTGAATCCAACAAGGTGTGGGGAGCGCCAAGCACAGATTACAAATTGCACAAAATCGACAGAAGCAATATGCTGATGCACACCGTCGGCACATGGAGTTCAATGTTGGGGATCAAGTGTGGCTATCGACAACAAACCTCACATTAGTTGGACCTCGTAAGCTCAGACCTTGTTTTATTGGGCCTTTCTCGATTCTTCGTCGCGTCGGCATTGTGGCCTATCACCTTGAGCTACCACCACACATGAAGATCCATCCAATGTTCCATGTCTTCCTACTACGCAGATATGCTCCCCGATCAGGCTAGGGTCATTCCACACCAGACATTTGACCTTGTCCGACACTCATTGATGGCATAGAGGAATATGAAGTTGAGCGGATTCTCCAAAAACGCATGCGTGGTACTCGCCACCCACGGGTGGACTTTCTAGTACAATGGAAAGGTTACCCCCTCTATGAAGCAACCTAGGAGCCCGTTGCCAATTTGGCACATGCATTGGTGTTGGTGCAAGCATTTGAGCATCAATTGCGCAACGAGGACGTTGCGTCTTAAAAGGAGAGAGGTCTGTAATACCAAGAGCTAGCCATATGATCTAGATGTGAAATTTGGTTTGGTAACATCTAGAATGATGCTATACATGATGGTCAAAATAGATAAGATAGAAGTATCACCAAAAGAGTACTTCTACTAATAAGACAGAAATTGAAATAGACTTGAGAACCTTAGAACCAATAGTTAGATATATGATTTAAAGGTGAGAATTGGTTTGGTAACATCTGGAAGGATGTTACACATGATGGACTAAACAGATCAGAAAGAGGTATCACCAAAAGGGTACTTCTGCTAATAGAGTGGGAACCGAAATATGCCTGAAATCTTTGAAGGCAATTTCGGAGGCCTAAACGGATGAATTAGGCCTCAAAAATATGTACATTCTCCTCCCCAACAAAGGGAAGGCTGGCCATCCCTCCCCCCTACTTTGTCTTGTCAAGAGCTTTCCAATGGTACCTTACTCACGTGATTTTGAGATTCCTACAAGAAGATTGTTTGAGTGTGCAATCTGTGTTTTCACTCTTCTCTTGTCCTCGGAGTATTACACCACCCTATTTCCCTCTATTTGCTTCCTCATAACCCCTTCCTCCATGGTAAGTAGAATTTGGGCAATTCCTTTGGATATGGCCTCTTCCTCCACAACCAAAACAATTTCTATCATTGAAATTATTGGCTGGTTGAACTCCTCTATATGGATAGTTTCCATAACTCCTAGGCCCTCTCCCTACATTCTGATCCACCTCTCTCTTCTCCCATAGTTGCACCACATTGATCTTGAGATCCGCAAGTTGTTCTGTGATGGTTTGAAGTGGATCCTTTGGTGGAGATGCAAGAATTGGAGCAACTACTACTTGTGGTGCAACCCTTGTCACCAAAGTATCAGAAATTCCACCATACTTGTAGCCTTGAGGAGGATGCATAACCTCCTTCACCACCAAATCACTCTCATCCCCTTCCAAACTCTCCTCCATATGAATTGCGATCTTGATAGCTTCAACCTTGGAAGAAGGTTTATTATATCTCACCTTGCTTCTAATTTGTGGTCTCAACCCTCCCACAAAATTCTTGGTGAGCATGGCCCCTATGCCAATCATTGTAGTCTCCACATCATCCCCATCCTTCCTCAACACTATGCAAAATCTTGACTCTAACTTTTCCACTCTTTCCACATAGACTCTCACTTTCTCTCCATCTCCTTGCTTGAGAAATGTAACCCCACTCATTGATCTCTCATAACTCTCATCAGGAAGAAAGTTCTCAATGAATGCTGAAGTCAAAGTCTCCCAAGACTCCTCTTCTCCATCTCTCCTCTCTCTCTTTTGGTATTCTGATTCATACCATGTAAGTGCTACATCCTCAAAGAAATCTGGTAATATGAGGCCCACTCATTCTTCCTCTTCTCATTGTTTCCTATGCAATCTCTCTTGAGGTCTCTCACAAAGGCCTCCACATCTTCTCCATCCTTGCCAAAGAAAACTGGAAGTTTCCCCATCTTAACCCCTCACTATCTTTCATTCTCTCAATTTTTTTTCTCTTTTCTTTTCTCTCACTCTATTACTAATAGAGTATATACATGACTAACACCATCTGAGAATAATCCTCTCTAGGGAACACAAAAGGTTTAGGTTGCTCCAAGATTTCTATAGCAACATCAAATCCTAGAGTGCATATTAATCTAACTCTCATGGATAGTTTATCCATAAGTTGAAAGATTATCTCCATCACTAATCTTGAGAACTAGCTGATGAAGGTAGTAGTATTTTTGTAGTTGTACTAAGACTCTCTCCAAGATCCTTCACCAAAGCCTCCAAAAGTGCTTTTACTCCACTACACTCATGTCCTTTTGGAAGTCCTTCCACTCCACAAACCTCACACAACTCCTCGGTCTTAGATCTTCTCCCTCCTAATCTTTGTGAAGAAGGTCCAACATGCAAACCCAAGTCAAGTAAGCCTCTCCTTTCCCTCAATCTCTTGCTCTCAAAGGTCAATGGACATGAACTTGCCTTATGTCCCTTCTCTCCACATAGAAAGCACTTAGACTCACTCTTTCCTCCAAGTGGTGTAGGTTTTTGGATCCTCTCAACACTATCTTCAAATTTTATTGTAAACTCTCTTTTCCTCAAATCCACCCCTACAATCACCTCTAACTCTTGGGGAACCTTGCATAATCTCAATTTCCACTCTTGATGATCCTCCATGTTCCCAAGATGAATCTAACCACTCAAATATGCTTTTTGTTGATCTCAAACTCCTCATGCATGAGATCTCCACTCTGCAGAATTGACACTTCCTCACAATGTCACTCAAATCTCCCAAACAATATGTTACAGTCCTCTGAAATTTTTCACACTTAAGGGTTACCATAATCAACATAATAGGCCTCAACAATCAAGGGTTACCAAAAGACCCTACTAGCAGACATTTCCTTGCTGGGGGTGAGGACTTGGAGAGATTGTGAGCCGGCCTATCTCTCACTCAAGATGAACCTTTGATGGCTATTATGGTAGCGCACCATGGACTAAGAAGGCAAGGAACCCGAACTCCATCATACTCCTCCAAGGCTAACACTCCAAGACTCAAGACATTGCTCACTAGAGAACTCAATGAGAGAGAGATAGTCGCAAATGAAAGGATGATGAGTACCTCCTCACCCCTTGTTTATATACTTGTGAAATAGTTACATACCAAAGTTACTAATTACCGTAGTAACTCAAGTTACTAGACTAAAAGTCAAGTAAAGTCAAAAAGTAGAAGAGAATATCCATTCACATGGGCATATTCTCCTAAGCATGTGGTCTTATCTTGACCCAACCACTAAGTCAAGGATTCCTTCACATGGGCTATCCTTAGACTAAAGAAGAATCCAAAACAAAAAGGCTTGCGGGCCCAAGAGTTCTCAACTCTTTCTTCAAAGCCAAACACCTAGGAATAATACCAAGTCAACACACTAAAATCCAAAATAGTGATGCTCATCTTTTCTACTTCTTCTAAAGTAAGGTCCACTCTATCTTAGCTATGACTAACTTTAGCTAACCATGACTAATATAGAACCATCCTTTATCTCTATATAAATAATATCTCTTAAGTACTTGTAATACCAAGCTAAATATCACAATACCACATACATGCACAAATGGGTGTTACAAGACATGGTTCCATTCACTTAGAAATTGTTGGATTGCCATGTTAGGGACATACACGTGTTGGCCAAGGTTTGGGTCTTCAAGATGTCCGTTCTAGATTATTTTGGGAGATGTTATGTATACTTTGACATCTCTAGGTCCATCAGTCCATTTCTCCAACTTACCTTTTGGAGAACGTTCTTTTGATAGGTGATTCTTGCACCAAAGTGGTGGCGAGTACACATAAGGTCCATTCTTGGATGGGACCTATTGTATTGTTAGATGCAGCCAAAGTGGGATCACGGGCTCATCATCTTTGTCTTTGGTGGACAAACCTCTTGCCTAGAGAGGTTTACAATGTGCTTATGATGGGATTCAACAACTTCACCATATCTTTGTTGATGATATCTTGGATGTTGGGCGTTTGTCTTAGATAGTGGTAGTGGCTGATAGGTCACTTATGGCAGTGGTGAACCTAGTTGGATAGCCTAGAGCCGCATTTCTCACACTCATGAGTTTTCCAAGCTCTCATGCTTTTTGAGAGGGAGGACTTGGGCTTGTTTGGGACTAACAGTTACAACAATTGGTGGAGCCCAATGCCAATGAGAGAGAGCGGGCAATGGGTTTTTGCACCGATATTGTCATTGTTCTAGTAATGTTAGAGGCATTCAAGCGTTAGGTGTTAGGTTAGGCTATGGATCTGAACTATTTGACCTAAATTGTGAGCCTTGGCTTGGCAGAGTAGCGTAGGATGCACTTGATAGGCATCACCACTCGGACACTTGTGAGCTATGTGCCTACCAAGATGATTGAGGCACATGTTGGGGGCAATGGACCAAGTAGACATGGTATTCTTGGGACACAACCAATAGCTATTAGGGAAAGTGGTCTACTTGGAGTCCATCCAAGTGAGCATAGGCTACTTGGATTACACCCTTGGTCCACTTGGGATGCAACTAGAGGACATGTGGAGCTTGCAGCAAGAGTGGAGGGAGTTTTTCACATAAAGGTTGGGACCTCTAGTGGTTGGAGACGTGACACTACTACTCCCAAGGGCATAGTGTAGCAGCTAGTCAAGACGTCTTCCACTCTTGTGACTATTATAGAGGATACTTGGGAGCCAGATCTTGGACCCAAGCTTACTGGAGAGGAAAGATGGAGAGTCTAGAAGTTCTTGAGGAGCTACACGAGTTGTTTTTCCTTCAGTATGAAGGATTTGGATGCTCTAAAAGGACTTGGTATATGGATTGAGTTGATTAGCGATACACCAATTTTCCTACATCCTTATTGCTATAGTGACATGGAGAGGACATTGATTTGGAGCCAGAGTAGAGACCTTTTTGAAGCTAGTTTGGTAGAGATCTCACATGGAGAATATGCATCAATTACAATGATGCCAGCCAAGAAGGATATGCATGGCAACTACACAGATAGGCGGATATGTGGAGATTACTATCCTATTAACCGACAGACTAGGGTTGATTGCTATGCCATGCCTACACCAACATAGAATTTTGATGCGATTGGGCATGCAAAGGTCTTCAATACTTTGGATCTTTGAGCGAGATATCATCAGTTGTTGATCAAAGAGGAGGACAAGTTCAAGACAACATTCTAGGCTATTGATCCTCACATCAAGGATGTGTTATACTAGTGGATGTTCTTACCATTTGGGTTAAAAAATGATCCTGCTGAGTTCCAGAGGGTCATGGATAGGATCTTAATTGGATTGGATTTTGCTTGGTGCTATATTGATGAAATTTTGGTCTATAGCACTACTGTGGAGGAGCATGAGAGATAGTTGTTGGAGCTATTTGAGAGGTTGAGATCTCATGGACTCAAATTACATCCTGGGAAGTGTAGGTTCTTCCATAAGCAGGTTGAGTATTTAGGTCACACTATCCACTCTGGAGGACTTGGTGTTCAGTAGACCAAGTTGGAGGCTATTGCATGTATTCGTCGGCCTACGGATGTGAGTAGAGTGCAAGCATTCCTTGGGTTGGCAAACTTCTATCACCGTTATGTTAGAGGATTTAGTGCCATTGCCAAGGCCTTGACAAAACCAACCAAGCTTACACATGAGTGGTGTTGGGAAATGAGCAAGAGAGAGCTTTGTAGAGCTCAAGGAGAGGTTGATATCTGCTCCTATTTTGAGGAGATCAATCAGAGGACAACCATTTCAGGTTCATAATAATTGGAGTATGTTGGGGCTTGGAGCAGTGCTCACCTAACATGATGATGAGTGGAAGGAGTTTGTGGTGGCCTATGCTAGTTGCTCTAACAATTTAGTGGAGGCAAAGTATAATTCATATGAGGGAGAGTGTTTGGCAGCAGTTTGAGCAATAGCACATTTTTTGATGTTACCTATTTAGTAACCCCTTCACTCTCTTCACTGATCATCAACCGCTGAAGTGGTTGATGGAGTCTGACAAGCTTTCAAGAAAGCTTGCACGATGGGCTCTGATTTTACAAGAGTATGATTTCACAATTCTTCACAGATCTCAAGTGGTGAACCGTGATGCAGATGGGTTGAGTAGAAACCCATGTCCCCGCCAGTAGGATTAGACCAGAGCATGTTGGCATGGTGAGACATATGAGGAGATGGTGCCAAGTTGGCATACATTGGCCTTTTGTGTATATCTTTTGAGGCTTTGGTGGTATCTCTCTTAGCGCATATAGGAGGAGTTATTGAGGTCATAGATCTAGAGAGTGAAGATATTGGTATAGTTCATTGAGACATTCATGGTGATGTCTTAGTGATGGACTATCTTTGCATTGGTGTTGTGGGTGGCACAATTGGAGCCAAGGGGGAAATCATGTCCTTCAGCAAGCTAGACAATTCAGATTGGAGTGCAAACACCTTTTGTGTAGGGAGGATGGTAGAGTTAGAGTAGTACCACTTCCATCTTAGAGACCCTAGTTGGTCCGTCATGCTCATGAGGAGCTAAGACATTTTGGAGTAAAGTGTATATATAGCTTACTCCATAGTCACTATTGGTGGCACGGTATGTAGACCAAGGTATAGCATTTTGTTGCCAGATGTGTGGTTTGTGACAAAGTTAGAGTATCATTCAATGCTCCTACGCCACAATTACACCCATTTCCTATCATGGGATTGGGTTACCATTGGATTTTGGACTTTGTTGGACCTTTACTGCTGATTGTGAGACATCATTGGTATATTTTGGTGATGGTGGAACACCTCTCCAAGTGGATTGAGTTGCTAGCACTTCTTGACAAGTCTAGTGAAGGGATAGCTTACTCGTTCTTGGATTGAGTTCTTAATCATTTTGGTGCACCAACTGAGGTTTTGATTGATCAGGGTACAGAGTTCTTGGAGGAGTTTTAGGTCTTGTGTGACAAGGCTTTGATTGATCATCATACTACATCCCGAGATCACCCTAAGGTAGATGGCTTAGCAAAGAAAGTGGTTTAGATGGTGAAGAAAGGATTGCAAAAGTATGGTTTGAAAAGAGGCCACTTGGGAGATTGGGATCTCCAATTACCTTAGTTGGCCATGGGCTATCGGTTTAGTCGGCAAGTCTCTTTAGCATCTTTCTCTCCTTACTTCTAACTCTATGGACGAGATCCAGATTTTACCTGTGGCCATTCGTTGAGATGCTATTGTAGTTTTGGACTTGGATGATCCAGATGTATGGATGAGCATATGTTCTCAATGGGTAGAGATCTTTTGGAAAGTGATGCCCATGGTCTTTGAGAACTTGGTGATTGCTCAGCATAGAGATACCTTACATTATGCTACCATTCAAGGAGGAGGTTATAGACCCTAAATCCATCAATTTCATCCATGGGACTATGTATATCTAGAGCAGATAGCACCTATGACACTTGATGTTTTGATAGGCCGCACTATCTTGAGAGTGCATGAGGTTTTTCCATCTAGAATCCTTGTGTTGGAAGGATGTGATGGTGTTGTTTCGAAGGATCATGTGTGACATTGTGTGCCATGCCACCTCCCAAACATTGATGGTATTATGGACCTAAGCTTGGCACTTATACGTGCAAGCTTGAGGTGTATGTTATGTGGCTCTTTTGGTGGAGCTGCTACTATGTTAGTGTGTGATAGTTATTCAAGAAGATGGCATATGACATACATGACTCCTCCCTTCATGGTAGTTCCTCAAGGATATTGGTTATGTCCTAGATGTACTTGACTTATAGCTAGTTCATTCTTTATATGGTATGGATTGCAAATAGGCAACTAACAATGGGGCTCCATAGAACCTTGCCTTCTGATCTTTGCCCATCATAGGTGTAAAAGACAAAGACCGAGGAGAGAAATAGGAGAATGGAAACTCACATTGGGACACTTGAATGAGGGAAAACTCCAAATCCCTAGCATGAGCTTCGGCTTTGGTATTTATAAGTAGCATACAAGGCCCTTGAGAAGCTTCTCAAGAAGCTTCCTTGAGCCACTTTCTTAGAGTGCAAGCCAAGTTAACTAGGAAGCTTCTCAAGAAGCTTCCTTTTAGAAGCCGCCTACTTGGCATGCAAGCTAAGCTAGTTAGAAGCTTCTAGAAGCTTCTTTCTAGAAGCTACTTGTTGGAATGCAAGTTAACTAGTTGGGAAGCTTCCCAAGAAGCTTTCTAGATGCTTTTGGAATATTCTAGGCTAATTTGGCTTATTCTCTACTTTGTTAGCCTTACTAACTACGTCACTAAACTCCATACTATTACATATTCTCCCACCGCTAGTTGGTGATGTCCTCATTGTCATTGAAGCTTCAAACTCTTGGATGGTCGTCTGTGTATTCTAGAGGTGAGAAAGAGGTTCCTATGTGGCATCATGAAGGGGATACCCTTTCCAAAGGACCTTGTATTCCATATGTTGGCGGCGTCCTTGTTGGATGTGGTGACATGCATGGATACAATCAACTTTGTACTCCTCACGATCATTGAGAGGGATAGGAGGAGGACGAGGTTGGACTCAAGAAGAGAAGGAAGAGAGGTTAGGAACAAAGAGTTTCAACTTGGAAACATGAAAGATAGGATAGATGTGCATATGACAAGGCAAGGCAAGTCGATAAGCAACAAGAGAGATAATTTGGGTGACATCAAAAGGTCCTATCTAATTAGAGGCAAGTTTAAAAACTTGGGTATCAAGTGGGAGGAGTAGATTACTAGAGGATAACATAACTTTATCATTGACTTCAAAGGTGAGATCACGATGATGGTGGTCCGCATATTGTTTTTGATGATTTTGAGCAACAAGGAGGTGAGATTTGGATTGTTGGAGAGATTTGGATATAGTAGTCAAGAAGGTTGAAGTATGAGGGACTTGAGACAGAGGAGGAGCAAGAAGAGAATTTGGGACAAGCAAATCTTGGCCAAAATTGAGAAAGAAAGGAGAGATTCCGGTGCTTGCTTGTTTAGAATTGTTGTATGCAAACTCCGTAACTGCAAGACATTCATCCCAATTGGTATGGTGAATGTTGACAAAGGCACAAAGTATATATTCCAAAGTGCGATTTGCACATTCAGTTTATCTATCAGTTTGAGGATGATAGGTTGTGGACAAAGCAAGCTGGGTGCCAAGTATATGGAAGAGGGCTTGCCAAAACTTTCCGGTGAAGCAAGTATCACGGTTGAAGATGAGTACACATGGCATCCCATGATGTTTGAATACATTATTGAAGTAGAGTTGTGCCAAGGTTGGAGCATCTACAGTATCAACCATTGGTGCTAAATGGATTTGCTTATTAAGCTTATCCACAAACACCACATTTGTTGTGTGACCTTGTTGTGTCCTGGGCAAGGAGGTGATGAGATCTAAGCTCACATGTTCACAATGAGTAGTTGGAATGGGAAGTGGCTGAAGAAGTCCACTTGGCTACTGGTTATTGGCCTTGTTTCATGGACAACTCTCACATGATCGGACAAACTCCCAAACATCCCACCTCATGTTGGGCCACCACCATTGGCATTAGAGTGTACCCAAGGTCTTGTCCACCCCCACGTGACCACCTATGGGTAAATCATGGGCTTCTTGAAGGCGCACAAGTCGGAGATCACCTTTGGCTAGAACATAGATCCGGTCCACATGGAATAGAAGGTCTTCCTTGAAGGAGAAGGTGTTGTACTCCTTGTCCCTTGTTGTCAGAGGACCATGAACCATTTGGAAGAAGGGATCTTGTTGTAGAGCTAACCAAAACTCGTTATGACCTTGGGGTCAATTGACACCCATAATTGCCGTTGTGATGAGAGGAAGAGACTTCAAATCAAGTTGTCGTGATAGAGCATCAAGGATGACGTGGAACCGACCTGGTTTGTACTCAAGTTTGATGTCAAACAATTGGAGTTGCTCTTCCCATCAATGATGTTGACTCTTCATGTGTTCTAAGTGTAAGGTCTACAACAATGGCTTGTGATTAGTTTGCATGACCACTTGCTTCCCCAAGAAGTTATGCCTCCATACCTTGGTGGCATATACCATTGCAAGTTGTTCCCAATCTCAAGCAGAGTAATTTTTTTCAGCTATATTTAGTCGGCAAGACACAAAGCCAATAGGATAAAGTCCATTTGGTAATTCTTGTTGCAACACAACTCCAATTGCAAAGTTAGAAGCATCAAAATCAACCACACAAGGTAGTTGAGGATCATATGGTTGAAGAATGGGTCTTGAAGACACCATATGCTTTAAATTTTGGAATGCTTCTTCATGCTTGGTGGTCCACTGGAAACTCGAGTTCTTTCCCAAGAGGTCAGTCAATGGTGCAGCCACATGAGCATAATAGTGGATAAACCATTGTAAAAACTGGCCAATCCATTGAATGCACATACTTCTATAGCATCCTTCGGGGTAGGCCAATCAGTAATGGTCTTGATCTTCTCTTCTTCCATCTTGATCCCCTTTGATGAGATCTTATGAACCAAGAAGGTAACCTCCTTCTGCCAAAAGGCACACTTCAACTTCTTGCAATAAAATTTCCATTGTCGTAGTTGTCTTAAGACTTCTCACATATGATTCACGTGTTCTACCTCTATCTTACTATAGATTAAGATATCATCCAAGAACACCACTACAAACCAATCCAATAGTCCCTCCAACACCCAACGCATCTGATCCATGAAGACTACTAGAGCATTAGTGAGTCCAAAAGGTAGAACTCTCCACTCAAAATGCCCATACCTTGTGCAAAAGGTAGTCTTTTGCACATCCTCTCTATCAATAGGAATTTGCCAATAGCCGCTACGAAGATCTAGCTTGGAAAAGTAGTGTGATCCACTTAGTTGATCAAGTAGGTCATTGATCCGAGGCAAAGGATATGCATTCTTCATGGTTTGCTTATTGAGCCCACGGTAATCAATACAGAAATGAAGTCCTCCATCCTTCTTTGGAACAAATAGTACCAATGCTCCCCAAGGAGAGGTACTATGTCGTATGAAATCCTTCTCCAACAACTTTGTAAGTGTTGTTTGCAACTCCTCCAACTCCTTTGGTGAGAGCCGATAGATCGGTCTACTCACTAGAGTACTCCTTGGCAATAACTCGATCTTGAAGGGCATACCTCAATTGGAGGGTAATCCCTTTGGCAAATCATTTGGAAACACGTCCGCAAACTCTTGAACTATCCAATCAACCATTGCTTGATGAGGCTCTTGGTCCTCCTCGGATTGATCTTGTGCAATCGGCTTGATCCACACCGCAAATACAGATTTATCTTCCTCCAAAGCTTGCTCTATGGCTACTTTACTAACAAACTTCCCTTCCAAGGACTCATCTTTCTACCAAGCTTGCTCCATGGTTGCCTTCTTAGCAAAATGCCCATCTTGGGACTCATCTCCCTTCCAGATTCACTCTATGGCTACCATCTCAACAAACTTCCCATCTTCGGATTGACTATTCTTACTCAAAGGTACCAGACAACCTAATCAGAAATTCCTACCTTGGTGTTGTACTTGAATTTATCATTGGGTCCAATCAAATTGAACCTTATGACATTCAAGCCAAGGTAGACCTAGAATGATATCATAGTATAGAGGTGCAACTACAAACCTCATACACTCCAAATACTCCTTCCCAATCTTGAAGGTAACAGGATGTGAGGTGCGGAATGCAGAACCCTTTCTACCATCCGCCATCATCAAACTACTTCCAAACACTAGCTTGATAGCAATACCCAATTCCTTTGCTACTTGCATAAAGAAGCAATTCTCTGAACTTCCAGAATTAGCCAAAATCCTACAACCCCGTTTAGATATTGTACCTTACAAGTGAAGCAAACTTGCATAAGTCAAGCCTTCAATCCCATTGGAACTAATCAAGCTCCCAATAGGCAGCTTGAAATCTCCTACTAGAATTCCTCATTTCCCTAATCATTTTGTTCCACAATCTCCATCTAGGCAACTTGTCGAGGTTGCCCATTCCTAAGTGGGCATTCAACAATGCGATGTCTCACTTGGTGACAATAAAAACAACCTCCATTTTGTTGCAATCTTTCTCTATCCGCTGTACCAAGTGGTCTCCGTTGGATAGCATCAATCTCCATTGGTGCTGGTTCTTTTACCCGTGCATAGTGTACTTGTAAGCCTTATGTAGGTCAAGGGCAAGACCAAGTTGTTGCAACCAAGGAATCAAAGCACTCAGCCAATTGCATGGCTTCTTCTACGTTTTGTGGTTCCCGCATGGTCATCTCCAATTTGGTTTGTGACTTCAATCCCCGCACAAATCAATCCAGAACTTCAACTTCTTGTATATCTGGAATTTGCATGATAATGTTCTGAAATTGTGTGATGTAGCTCCTTATTGAGCCAACTTGCTTCAACTCTGCCAATTTATCTCATGCGGCGTGGGTGGCATTTATAGTTTGAAAGTGATCCAATATTGCATCCTTGAACTCTACCCATGTCAAAATTGGTGCAACAATCTGTCATTCAGCTTGCTCCACTCAAAATCGCCACCAAAGTTTTGTCACACTATCTAATTGGCTAGAGGCCAAGAGAATTTGTTTCCGTTCATCTTGAAGATTGGTGGCTTCAAAATAACATTTGCAGTCAAACACAAATTCTCCACTATGCTCGGAAGATTCTTGCCTTCAAACACCTTAGGTTTTGGAAAATCGAATGCAATCTTCTCCATCTCAAATTGGCACTCTCTCTATATGTTCTCATTGTTGCTGATCTTGTTCATCCAGCAATCAAGTCAGGTGCTCGATTTGTTACTGCATTGCAAGGATGACGTTTGGTATTGCCGCCATAGCTACTAGTCTATCCCACTACTCCCACTTTATCTAATTGATTAATACATAGATGCAACACGTCCACCGTTCTCCATAAGTTACAACTAGAAGTATCAAGGGTTCCTCAGACACAGTGATCATATGTAGAAAATCCTACCCAAAGCACGAGGTGATGAATTGTGTGAAATGATGCTTGGGTAATATCTGGACATGAAAATCCCAATGGTTTGGCGGAATGGATTTGGTGGTCCATAAATTCCATTCATCCTATTCCTACTCTGATACCAATGTAAAAGACCAAGACCAAGGAGAGAAATAGGAGAATGGAAACTCACATTGGGACACTTGAATGAGAGAAAACTCCAAATGCCTAGCATGAGCTTCAGTATTTATAGGTAGCATACAAGGCCTTTGAGAAGCTTCTCAAGAAGCTTCCTTGAGACACTTTCTTAGAGTGCAAGCCAAGTTAACTAGGAAGCTTCTCAAGAAGCTTCCTTCTAGAAGCCGCCTACTTGGCATCCAAGCTAAGCTAGTTAGAAGCTTCTAAGAGCTTCCTTCTAAAAGCTACCTGCTTGGAGTGCAAGTTAACTAGTCGAGAAGCTTCCTAGATGCTTTTGGAATATTCTAGGCTAATTTGGTTTATTCTCTACTTTGTTAGCCTTACTAACTACGTCGCTAAACTCCATATTGTTACAATAGGGTATACCATATACTTGGATTAGATGGCTATTTGGAGTTAGAGGGACCTAACCACTAGCTAGGGGGGGCGATTGTGGCACTTTAGAGTCTATGTATAATATATGTATGAGTTGTGCTTCTATAGTGTATGATGTTGACAATGATGTATGTTGTGTAGCAATGTATATATGCACGACAACTATCATGCAATTTATAATGTCGCATCTAGATTGCTTGGACATTGGAGTTGTAGTGATAGTGGTTAAAGGTATTTTAGCAGTTTCCCATAGACTACTTTCTGATGATTAGATTTTGTGTTTGGGGTACTGACTCTGCTATGGGGCCTACCATCACTTTGCAATGTTCACACCGTTGAGTGTGCCATTAGCGGGACCGTTAGGATTTCAGACCTAGCTTGAGTCTAGGGGTATACTTTTGAAGCGTTGCTCCAAAGAGCTCACTTCTTTGATGTTGAGCCTTCAAGTTCTTGGCTATGGTGGACAGAGGCCGGCGAGCATCACTTGGATTCTCTTAGCTAGAGTGGGTGTGGCTTGACTGTAATCAGTGCCCAGTTGTTGGCAATTTATAGAATGACATATCAAGTACTGATCTGAGTTGAGTTGATTCAAGAGTTATAAACAATCTGATTATTGTAGCACTTTAGAGTCTATGTGTGAGTTGTGCTTCTATAGTGTATGATGTTGACAACGATGTATGTTGTGTACCAATGTATATACATATGATACTCTTTGGTAGCCTCAATTGTTGCCATGTATTCTGCCTCTATAGTAGAAAGAGCTACAATAGATCGGAGAGTAGACTTCCAACTTACTACACCACCAACAAGTGTAAAAAAAAATCTTGTTGTAGACATTCTCTTATCCAAGTCTCTAAAAAAATCAAAATCTACATACCCTAAAATTCCTCCTTCTTGGTCCTTCTTTGCATCAAAGACAATGCCAATATTTATGGTCCCTTTCAAGTAATGAAGTATCCACTTCACAACTTCCCAATGTTGTTTCCCTAGATTTTCCATATATCTACTCACCACATATGAGATATCTGGTCTAGTGCAGACCATACCATGCATAAACTCCCAAAAACACTAGCATAAGGAATATTTGACATTACTTTATTTTCTCCTCCTCATTTGATAGACATTGCTCCAATGATATCTTGAAATGACTTGTTATTGAAGTGCTCAATGGTTTTGCATT
Organism: Lunularia cruciata; assembly: GCA_948567375.1. Taxonomy (NCBI): domain Eukaryota; kingdom Viridiplantae; phylum Streptophyta; class Marchantiopsida; order Lunulariales; family Lunulariaceae; genus Lunularia; species Lunularia cruciata. The sequence continues at coordinate 39,200,648 of OX419756.1, read as the reverse complement.
CTCCAAGCCAAAATGAACAAGTTATTTTTGCAAATATCTCCTTTGAGATATCCATAACTTCCCTTGCTCTTGTCCTGGTTGATTTCAATCCCAAGCACCTCTTTGAAGAACCCAAGTCCTTCATATCAAACTCCTTACCAAGTTGTGCTTTCAATTTCTCCACCTCAATCATATCCTCCGTAACAATCAACATATCATCCACATATAGTACCAAGATGATTAAATCAAATATTCTAGGTCCATGTAGCTTCTTGAGGTACACACAAAAATCTGATTCACTTCTGTTATATCCATGCTTCAACATGAAAGCATCAAATTTCAAGTCTTGGACTTTGCTTTAGTCCCTATAAAGACTTCTGTAACCTGCCTTTTGCAACATGTAAGACTTTTGTAATCTGGAACTAGGTTCTTATTCCTTGGTACCACAAAACCTTCAGATTGATGCATGTATATCTCCTCCTCCAATTCTCCATGTAAAAAAGTAGTTGTAATATCAGGTTGCTCCAACTTCAAGTTATGCAATGTAGCTATTGCCAATGGTGCACAAATTGAAGTGATTTTTACCACTGGTGAAAAAATCTCATTGAAGTCAGTACTTTCTTTTTGACTATAACCCTTTGCTACAAGCCTTGCTTTGTATCAATCTCCACCTGATTTTGGAAGTCCTTCTTTCCTCCAAAATATCCATTTGCAACCAATGCCTTCTTTCCCATAGGCAATTTTTCAAGTCTCCAAGTTTGGTTTTTGGCCAAAGACTTCATCTCTTCTTCTATTGCACAATGCCACTTTTGACACTCTTGATCTTACATTGCTTCTTCATATGAAGAAGTCTCACCATTATCCGTAAGAAGAGCATAAGCGACAAACAAATCATCAAATCTCTTTGGAGGCCTTCTATCCCTATTTGGATACCTATGTTCATGAATCACTTTTGGACTTTGCTCTTTTATTAGTTCACTTTGTAGATCTACAAGAGGTGAGATGTCTTCATTTCCAAGATCAATATCTATCTTAACAAAATTTGATTGAATTTGTTTTTTCTTTTCTTTTCTTATAGTAGTCTTCATCATACTAGTCTCATCAAAAACTACATCCTACTCACAAAAAGACAAAAACTTTCTAGATCCTATAATCTATATCCCTTTGTATCCTTCTCATATCCCAAGAATATACATTTTCTAGATTTGGGATCTACTTTTGTCCTTTGTTCTTGTTGAATATGAACGTAGGCTATGCATCCAAACACTCTAAGTGAAGAGTAATCAACATGTTGAACTTTCTATTTTCCATAGGTGTCTTACACTCAATATTAGTAGAGGGAGAAATTTTTACCAAATGACAAGCTATATTTATAGCTTATGCCCAAAAACTCTTCTCCAATCCGGTGTTGCTTAACACACTTCTTTCGTTCTCCAAGAGTGTATGATTAATCGGCTCTATCACACCATTTTGTTGAGAAGTACTTGGTATGGTAAAGTGATGAATTATCCTTTCACTCTTACAATATCTCAAACTCTCTAGATTTGTATTCTCCACCATTATCAGATCTCAAACACTTCACTTTCCTTCCAGTTTATTTCTCCATCATCACCTTCCATTGTTTAAAGATAAAGAAGACTTCTAATTTTTGCTTCATGGTGTAGATACATACTCTTCTAAAGTAATCATCAACCAAAGATACAAAATATAGTGCTCCAGATTTTTAAGCTACATGTGCAGTGCCCTGAACATCAGAATGCACACAGTCTAAAATTCCCTTTGTGCAATGACCTCTTCTGGGAAAGCTTACCCACCGCTGCTTTTTTATAACATAATGCTCATAGAATTTTAACTTACAACTTTTAAGGCCCTTCAAAAGTTGTTGCTTGGACAATTCACTTGGAACCCCTTTCACTCATATGACCCAAACGTAGATGCCATAACTAAGTAAGATCTTTGGGATCTTCATTTTCAGGAATAGTACTTTCCGCTCTTCCAGTAATGGTCTCTCCAACAAGCTCATAAAGATTTACTATCTTCTTGCTCTTCATTACAACCAATGCTCCTTTTGATACCTTGTCTGTTTTATTTTCTGCTCTCCACCTCCAACCATTTGAGTCCAAATTGCCTGATGATATCAAATTTTTCCTTAACTCAAGAACATGCCTCACATTAGCAAGAGTCCTCGCAATACCATCAAACAGCTTAATGCGTATTGTACCAATGCCAATAGCTCTACAAGCCATGTTGTTCCCCATCATTATTGACCCTCCAATGAATGGTTTGTACTCATGAAACCATTCCTTATTTGGACACATATGGTAAGAGAAACCTAAGTCCAATATCCATGACTCTTCAAATTAAGCTTGTCGTGGGTAGCAAATAGAACAGCATCTACAAAACCAGATGACTCAGCAATACTTGCTTGCATCTGAAAGTAGACCTTTTATCCTTGTTGGACTCAAGCCTCTTGTTGTTACAATCCTTCTTGAAATGTCCAACCTTCCCACAAATCCAACACTTGCCTTTGAAACCTCCAGTTCTAGATTTGGATCTTGATTTACTCTAGATATGATCTTTCTCTCTTGACCTTCCTCTGATAAATAAGGCCTCTGGATTTTTGTTTCTTGGTTGGGCTTTTTTTCATCTCATTGGACAATAATGCTAAAGTGACCTCCTCATAGTTTATATCATCCTTCCCATGTAGAAGAGGTTGTGACTAGATCCTCATATGATGGAGAAAGTGAATTCAATAACAACAATGCCTTACTCTTCTAACTTAACCTCTATGCTCATCAACTCACAAATGATTTTGTTGAAAGCATTGAGGTGCTCATAATACTTTGGCCTTCCTTCATCTGCAACATGTACAACTTCTATTTAAGAAAAAATCTATTTGTCAATAACTTGGTCATATAAAGATTCTCCAGTTTGGCCCATAGTTTTAGTGAAGATTTCTCATTCATAACATTATATAGCACTTCATCAGCAAGGTTCAACCAAATAGCTATGAGATCTGCATCTTCATCTTCCCCATCCTCATCACTTTTGTCCTCATGTCTTTTTCTTAGTGCTCTATGCAGTCCTTGCTAGACAAGAAGGTCCTTCATCTTCAATTGCCAAAGTACAAAATTGTTTTTTCCCATCAAACTTCTCCACTGCAAATTGACATTTGATATGGATATCATCCCTACCATTGCTTTTTAGTGGACTTGCATTTGGACCCACTTCACTATACCCTCAGATCTCAAGACCTTCTTTAGGACCAACTAAGGTCTGATACCAATTGTTAGAAAACACAGTCCCGAGGACCTCTGGCAATAGCACATCATAAACCCCATTAAACATAAATCAAGAAACACCAGGAAATAACGTGGTTCACTTCCTGTCCCGGAAGCTACCTCCATGGCTGAAACAGGTTCACATCCGCCTTTGAACCTTTTATAAAGATATAAAAACAAGTATAGTTCCTCATCAATGTCATCCGACAGAACTCCTGAATGCAGACTTGCGGGACGTCCTGAATATTGACCACTCAAGATATCTAGTCACTTTAATACTTTGCCATAGTAGTGACTGAACATATCTAGACAAGTGACTGAAACAGCAAGGTGTTTCATGTCTCGTTTCACACCCGCCTTTGAACCTTTATAAATATATAAAAACAGGTATAGTTCCTTATCACTGTCATCCGTCCTGAATACCTGAATACAGACTTGCGGGACGTCCTGAATATTGACCACTCAAGATACCTAGTCACTTTAATACTTTGCCATAGTAGTGACTGAACATATCTAGATAAGTGACTGAAACAGCAAGGTGTTTCATGTTTCGTTTGCTCTTGCTCAGTCAAGTCCCGGATTACAAGCCAAACATAACAAAATGCTGTAAGGATATCAGAAGTTTCAGAATTAAGTTCAAAAGGGAAAAACTTGAGAAATTTATACCTTCTCCCATGCTGGAACTAAATATGCTACATTACGAACCATAAATGCGTCCCTTCGTTGTAAACCCATTATTGAAGTGGGACAAACTCTAGAATCGGCACATGCGACGATCATAAACTGCAGTGCAATTAGGGAAAGTTAAATTGTTTCTTCCATAGTCCAAAGATCTTGCATGACAAGATCCTCAACCAATTGACATTCAAGTAAAGAAAGAAAAAAACACAATGGAGCTTTGAGAAGCTGGAGAATGATCACACCTTGGGCCACTGTCTTCAACATGTTCATTCGTTCCGGATTCTTCCTATCATATAAACCGAATAATAATTTCAGAGGGACGGTGCTGCCGGAAAGGCATGCACTTACGTTTGGGATCTGTATTTGGCTCTTGTAGCTGCTTTCCATTGGATTACCAAGTCCTAGCAGTTACTGGCCGTGCTCGCGCAATAGAAAGCATTCAACCGAGAGATAAGACCTAATAAATGGACCATTCGAAGAGGATCGATCGATTCAGAGAAATTGTCTTGTAGTGTTAGACCGGTCTTTTGTGTCAGATAAAAGGGCCTGATTGCTCACGACAGTTTGAAAGTTCAGCAAAGAGAGCAGGTGACAGTAAGACCAGAGAGATCGAAACAACTACCAGTTGAAAGCCAGAGCAGCGTGAACTAAGAGGTCCTTTTGAAGGCAATCATGTATACAGTACTTACAGATATTTCTCCATTTTGAAAGCTTTGAAGCCATAGGTAACTCTATCCAAGCCTTCCAACTGGCTTAACTCTGAATTGGTCTCAGCGATACTCAATTGTTCTTCTAACTGCTCAGCGATGTCCGCAAGCTTAGTCGCGGCAGTGCCAGCCAGGTCGGGATGTTTCCTGGATCATTTATATGTTGTTCACATTAGGTGTCAAATGTGTTGCCAAATTATATGAGGTTTCTCAGAAGTCAGACCAAACACGAATGAGGTGCAAACAACAGACAGAAGTAGCAGACTTCTCCGTGGTTCGAATGAAAAAGGTCGAGGACACTGCAACCATCAGCTTAACATGATTTAGGTGATTGCTTTGTCAAAGTGATCTTACTCAACAAAGCGCGGATTCTATTCTTTAATGCTTGAATGATGTCGGAGCCGCTCGACATGTCGAAAATGAGCTTCTATGCCGCGATCCGCAATGTATTTCTCGCTCAGCTTCATAGTGACCAAGAGACCTGTCACTCAAAAACTTACAGGGCAGACACGATAGTAGCTAGTCTAAGAGTTGAAGGGGTCCAACTAGCTCAAGTGTGGTTTAGAAAGACCAATTCTTCGGAACCAGTATGATTTACTTCACGATTCTCGAACTATGAAACCAAGACTTTCACAGTTCTTTAAACAAAGGCTTATGTTATTTGACACGAAGTTCAAGATACTATCTAGATAATACGCGTATAATTGAGCATATGGTACTCAAAATCCGTTCCTGAGTCGATCTTAGACAAGAAAACGTAGATCTATAATACATCATCCTATTTGATTATGCGGCGTATGAATACACTTCCAGCTAGAACGTTGACATATGAATTTGGAAGGCTATTACCTCCAGATTCGTTGAGGAACGGTGAAAAATTTCAATTGAAGAGACGTATCTGAGCATCCTTCGAATGAAAGGAGTTCCATTATTGACCATCCTTTGCTTTTTGAAATAGAGGCGAGCGGAAGTCAAGTGCAAGATCGGAAACAGGTACTCCACATGATTAACTTGAACCGAGGGAGACGGAAGAATCTTCCTCTTTCTTCCGGTCCCAGTATTGCCTTCTTGTACAGTGGTACTCTCCTCAAGTGTAACGATGGAAGTCAATATCTTCTGTTAGTCGATCGATTTATCCCTGCTGTGGCAGTGCTGTTGAAGCCTGTCCTCCGGTCAAATGCATAGCTGGTTAAGATCGTGGCCAAACCTTTCGGGTATAATCGACTTTAGACATGGAGACGAATCACTTTCTGGTGACCTTGGCCGATGCTCCTTCTTTACCGCAGGTCGACTTCAAAGCAGACTTTGTGCGAAAAGTTCAAGTGATATCCCTCGTGAGAACGGATGAGCAACTCTTCTTAGAGGCGTTCTGATTTCTTGTGAGTTACACTGATCGACACCCCCGCAACTTCTGAACGCTTCTGACGAGTATGGGAACCTGCCAAGCGTATCTACTCCCATCTCTTCATGAAAATACATGCAAAGCAGGCGTTCTTCTTCTACATCCTTTCATCATCACACACACACAGACTACACAGGGGATCCTCTGATGTTCAATTCAGAGTACTACCATTACAACTGCTACGTTTGAAGTGACAATGTTCACTGCCAACAGTTGAGTTTCGACTCGTTAAAATTCATAGAGAACTGGTTTTCACCTCGAGATTGCATGCATGATGTTTGTTTGCCCTGTATAGCTTTACTTCACCATGTAAATAGACGTCTTGGACTGAACTGCAGCTGCTGTCAAATCAAGCAAACGGGTACGAACTGAAAGGGAGGCGCAGGGTCCGAGCAGTTGGGTGGATTGTCTACCATTGCCTCCCTCCTGTCCATGAACTATGAAGTGACGAACTTTTATTCAATTTCAATGCCTTTATACTGTATGGAAAAGAAAGAAAAGGAAAGAAATGCTGGTCAAGGTGCATAATTTTTTATTTTAAAGGACTTCTTTTCTTCATCATGGAGGAAATGCTATATATATATATATATGGTTTTTATTTTAGAAATCTTTTCAGGAGTGCAAAAATCATTAACCTTAAAATGCTCCATATTTAAAGTTTATTTGACCTTTATGCTGTATGGAAAAGAAAGAAAAGGAAAGAAATGCTGGTCAAGGTGCATAATTTCTTATTTTAAAGGACTGCTTTTCTTCATCATGGAGGAAATGCTTTATATATATATATATATATATATATATATATATATATATATATATATATATATATATATATATATATATATATATATATATATGGTTTTTTATTTTAGAATTTTTTTCAGGAGTGCAAAAATCATTAACCTTGAAATGGTTCATATTTAAAGTTTATTTGACTTTGACGTCATATGGGGTGAATGCATAGACAAGATTAGAAAGATGCTCCTGTTGGAGAACATCTGTTAGATTATTATTCAAATATGTAATGTTATGAAATAGAAAGACTGTGAAACCAAAGAGATTTAAACAATTAATAGTGTACACTATTTATGAGTTAAACTACTAAATTCCATGATGGATTGCTAAAGAAGATGTTTATTCTCTAATCGTAGAGTAAAGGATGGAGCATACTTAATTTTCACCAAAAAGATGAATTAATTGCTGTAGCATATTACATGTATGTGAAGGACTGAAAAATATAACTCTCGCTTATGTAAAATTGAATAAAAATAAAGAATTAAAATGAAAAAAGAATATTTTCATTATCCATACTGTCAAAAAACATGTCCAATTTTTCTCACCTAAACGCATATTTGTTGTATGACATTTCTCTAGTAAAAGAAATGTACTTTTATTGTAAATAATTTAGAACAACATTTGACAATAGATATTTAAAAGTATTTTATTATTAGCAAGTTTGTAAATTTATTAAAATTCTATTCCACCTCAAATATTTTTTCATCTTCTAAATTTAAAAAGAAACTTATTGGAAAGTTAGATTTTCCTTTAAAATTTTACTCAAAGTTAAAAATCATAACGAAATTTAGTTTCTCTCTTGAATATCCTTTATTTTTATCATCTCTGTTTCTGAGTAGTGGAATAAGAAAACGTTGCTAGCTTATTGATAAATTGAACTTTATTTATACACCAGTCAATAAACCTGTTTAAATCCATTTTAGAAAAGCTATTTTATTTAATGTACAACGAAGAAAGACATTTTAGGTTTCTGCCTTTTCCCTAGCTCAACAAGATCAACAGTTCAAAGAATATTTCATGGACTTTTTATATTCCACACTTCAATACTTTCATTAGACCACGCATACAAATATATAAACGTTTGCTAAGTTCTTGTTTCCAGAATTAAATCCAAGTTAGAGAATTTCTTCCGACTTCATAAAGTTAAACTCAATGCTTCTTCCGAGTACCATAATAATCTGTCACTGGTATCGATGCTGATGCTTCGAGCATCTTATTATGAGAGATTTTATTAGAGATCTCCTCTATCTGTGATCTAAAGAGAATAGTGAGACAACTATCTCCAGAATTTCCTATAAGAGCATAAATGCCTGATTATTATCAGGCATTTATGCTCTGAGAAGCCCAAGATCACAAGTAAGCCGGAAAAAGAAAAAGAAAATGGACGAAGTGACAAATAGCATTTCTATATGTCACGGCTTCAAAAATTGCAAATCAACAAGACAAATAAGAACCGTAATGCATATTATGTCTTCAACATTTGACACTATCATTTACTCTACTCATATAAACTTGTCATTCATTATTGAGATACACACAAACCATGCCGGGAAGTCTATTCAAATTTATGGACATATCTCATACGAGTGGAATGTTACTAGACCTTAAGAAGTTTTAGATAATATTAAACTTAAATAAACTGCAGCAGATCCTAATATCTACTCAAGCACCATCCTAACATAATTCTGTTTTGTTTTCAAAGGGAAGTTCTTTCACACTCCTATGTTCAAAACAAAGGGACGAGTACTTTGAGTAGTACGTAAGCTTTACAGAAGGGGTATTTGTAGTGAAGGATAAGAGTACATCGCTACGACAAACAGAAGACTACTTGAAAAACTGTCCTCACACCACTAAGGGAGGGAGGGGTATTTAAGAAGCAGAGTGCTTCAGTCTGCTACTTAGTTTGTTAATGGATGAAAGGTCTCAACGATCAAGTATATTTAGGACTTACACTTGACATGTCCTCACATGAGGCAGCACAGAGAGAGAGAGAACAACAACGATGGGGTAAATACTAGCATAACATGAAAACCTTCAACCTATACATGTTGATACAGAATTGACAAAACGATTGTGTTTTCTATTCCTCGAGATTTCCGCCACAAAGTACTATGACTTTAACTCGCCAAAGTTGGTAAACAATCAGGCACTTCCGTGATTTCGTATTAATTCCATAAATCGTTTTGGGCGGTCCGTAAAATATTATGGAATGTGGAACAAGGTGATCCATAAAATTTGACGATTCTCAATCCAGTTTTGTAAATGGTCACGCTCTTGTGTACATTACTCTCTCTTGACTTTGAAGTAAGAGATTTTCTTAAGCAGTCTTTTGGCCTCGTTCATTGCCCGTTATCAGTTTATAGCCTTGTTCGTTTCCAGGACCTATGGTCTCAAGTAGATGTCCCGTAAGTTTTGACTGTAATGTCCTCATTCCCGTGACATTTCCGTGGAATATGAAATTAAAAACCCATAAAGCGCTTCAGTAACTCTAAATCTGCAGGGTTGCATTTCGTTCCCTAGACTACGTTCGTTCGTGTATGACTTCCGTTCTATGCACATGCATCTTTTCTACAGTGGGAACGTTGTTGTCTGTTAAGTGTAGATAAGGATCCGATAGGCCGGCCCTTCTGTAATTCAAATGCTGAGGTCATATCGCCAAAATGACAACAATGAGCTCCGGACATTCTGAATTTTACTGAGTTTTCTTGTTGAAGGAAGCGTCAATGAACGTGCCTCCTAACAGGTGAATTCAGTTACGCCAGATTATGTGCAACATCAACTTTCTTTAGGCAGTCTGGAAGTCAGATGTTTGGGTTTATGCTCATTTCCCCCAGTTGGCACCTGCGGAGAATGGGACCTCCAATTCCAACTTTGCTTGCAAAGTAGCTGTGAAGAAAAAGTTGACGAAGAGCACATCCACAAAGCTGTATTCACCAGAATGGCGGACACGTAACACAACTGGTAAATCTGATCTAGTTACTACTACCCCCACCTTAGAGGCGGGGAGCTAAGTGGAGGTACTGAAGAGGATGCAGCGATGAGCTTGCTGTCTCGTGCAGACCTCCAAAGTGCTTCAGGTAACAGTCAGTCAATCATCAATTAAGAGAGAGCACCCAAAAGTTGGTAGTCTCACATACTTGCAAAAATAGAAGACTCGATAGAAGCAATAAATTTCATTTCGTCAGCTCCTACTGTAGTGGTGAATGAGTTTCGTAATGAATATTGAAGTGCTCCAAGTGTTTCTATTGAAGAAGCACATGGTTCACTTCAGGTCGTAGTGCAAACTTTTCTTGCTTCCAACCTTGTCAAAAAGAACATGGGGTCTTCTCCTTACTTCGTCCGTGTAGTGAGGGAATGATACTACACTGAGCGATGGGTTCAATCTCGTATATTTCACACTCTTTTAAGGACCGCCATCTTTGAGTTAACAAAAGATACTGCGACTCTAAATTGAAGTATTCACATTCCCTCGATATATGCACCTGTGGCTTAGCTGTATGAGAGAGTGACAGGTGTTTTAAAGAAAACTTCTTCCGGCTCGAAACAACCGTCAGCGGAAAGTGTTAGTGTATTCGCCAAGAGGGAAAGCCGGTAATATGATCTCCAGTCATTGAAGCACAATATCTTCTGGGCTGTAAAACTCTGCTACCAGTCTATAAACATAAGATGGGTTGTGACCACCTCTGCAAGATGAAGCGTAGTTTTCAGTGTCAGTTGGCCATCATATAAGTCTGCTCGTGAGATAATTCAACTGTTTAGAACTTAGTACTGAGTATAAAACTATTCAAGTATAAAACAGTCATCAAATTGGAAAAGTATATCCAAACGTATCTGCGGTAGAACACTTACGTGTCAGTAATGAAGAGGCTCACAAGCTCAGGCGGAATGTAATCGAATGTTGGATTAAAAACCTGCGCATGTGATCCGCCTGTCGCTCCGTTCAAGCAATCAGAAAATTCACCGAAGTCCAAAATCTCCGCTGGAGATTTCATGTCATTCAGAAGGGTGAATGGATTGTGGGGGTAAAGAGGACAAAGCTGCGAACAAAGAAATTCCAGGATACGTGAAAAGGTGGACAGGCCGATTAGACGTGGGGATTATGAATCCGAAGATGTCTTATTGATTTCTTTGGTTCAACCTAGGGTAGCTACAAATAAATAGAGGATGCTTATACAGATTGGAAGGGAAAGGAATTACGAAGAGTGACTGATAATGTATTTGATTACGTAGAATTTCACATCAAAATCAGTCAGCAATCCATAACTACCTCCACTTCCAGCTAAGAATTACAACCACAGAAACATGTAGAGAAGTTCAACCAGACAAGGCCCAAATACCTTGTGCAATCCAGTTAGTACCACAAAGGGGACTGCATGTCGTTTCGCTGCCAAGGCCACCATGTGTAAACCAACCGGCGCTAAAACCCCTCCATTCGCCATGACAGCATGTGCACCAACTATCACCTAACACCACAGAAAAAGTGCAGCCATAAGACATTTTTCCAAGCTTGTGCTTCGGTTGCTCAACCTCCCCACTTTAGCTAAGAGGACCAATTCGCTTTGCTTGGTCCAAGCATAGAGGTAAGGCAAAGCCACCTAAGCCTACATAACTTTCGCACCAATGGACATCTGAGGATGCTGTTTTCTTCTCTGCAAGTAGCCAATCTAAGAGGGAATAGAAATACTTCAGGCAACATGCCTTGCATAGATTCACAAAGCTGATCCTTCCTCTCATAGAAGCAGCGAACCAAAATGACAAATTCTGACGAGAAACATACCATGTTTACACGAGATATCATAGCAAATACGGCAGAATCTGTAATTAAGGTTGTGGGTAGATTCTCAGCAGTCAGCTCTTTAGCCAATTTGTGTCCCTGGTACCTGCATTCACAATTTTGCAACGAATATCATATCATTTAGACTGAAGATGTCACAAATATTCTCATTTTGGCACTTCTCCAGATCTGGCCAGCAATCAAACGAAGAATTATATAAAGGAGATGGCTATATGAACAATGAGCAGAAGCGACTCCAGAACGGGACTTCCAAACCACTTGGGACCGAACTGATCCAACCGGAGACATGCAGACGAAAGTAAGGAAATGTCTGCACTGATTCAAACCGAAGACAAGCTGATCTAAGCAGGTTAAGACATGCAAGTCTAAGCAGGAAGGAATTTTCAAAAAACACACAAATGAAATCGATCCAAAGCAGAAGCGAAGATTGATATATTCCATGAGCATAATATAGCATTCAGTATCTACAATGGTATACAGCATCTAATGAGAGAAATGTGCCCTCCAGAGCAAGCCACTGCAAAAAACCAGAGGATGTAGTTAAAAGGGAAGAAAAATGACTCAGCAAGTAGGAAGATGCATTTCAAAGCAAAGGGAAATAACTGAACAAGTAGGAAACAGAGTATTAGTGGGTGGTCGATGGGCGGGAGCAGTGATTGAAATACTTCAGATTAAGTTATCATGTCAGATATCATACAACAACCATATTCAGGTAGAAAGTATTACAATTAGCTGTATCCGTCCTATAACAATCATGCCCGAAACCTTCAAAATCTTACCTCGGTGAACCTTCAGCAACAACCACTTGGAATGATCGTTTCTTCTTGGCCCCAAGCAGAAAGTGAAGCAATGTCCGCGACCGACCGAGCGTCAAAATGACTTCACTGTGGAAAAGACATAGTCAACTGTTTAGCCACCAAATGAATCCTCGCTAGCAGGCAAAGCGCAATAGAGTAAGTTCTGGGGACCAGACTCAGGAAAGTAAGATTCTCCAACCGAAACAAGACCTCCAATTATCATGACGAGATTCTATGTGATTTTTCAATCGTGCATGCTACTCATGCACTGAATGGGAATTTCTCTGGAAGTTTTCCCAAGATGAAAAAGTACAGCTGACAAAGTTATTACTTCTGATGTATGTGTTCGAGGGCCTGCTCTGCCACTTGCGAGTGATAGTCCTGCAGATCCACTAAAAGCTCGTTGATGCTCTCTATCACGTTGTGCTTGAGTTTCCAGCTTCTGGAGTTCTTGTCCCCCGCTGGAAAAATCAGGTTCCGCACAGGTTTAGTTCTTGAAACTTTGTTCTGTCTTAGTGTAACAATAGAGGCGCTGCCCTAGGATTGGTACGTTTAGATTAACAACCCTTGCGTGCATCTTCTTTTATAACAATTACTTTTTCAGAGCGATCTCCCGTAGAGGTCATCAAAGCGGAAACACGGCAACACTTGCAGCCATAGCTCCATGCATCCAAACGCGCGGATTAATATGTTCAACGACCCTTGGAGCACATTTACAACTCGTACGTGAGCTCTAAGGAGCAGGATTCTCGGCAAATACTAGGAGATGATGAGTTGTACTGCTTATCATCCTGGAAGTGTAACTTCAGAATGAACAAGATTCACGATTCAAAAACTTACATCTGCTACGCGCATCAGAATCACCAGTTGAAGCAACTGTAACATCGGCTCTGACTGGGTTAGGCATGGACTCCAGTAGATTATGTAGTGAAGGTGCTCTTAAAACACTTCGATTTGCAGCAGCGACCGCATGCGAGCTAGCCTGTTCACGAATGTCAAAGTTATCCTCGTCATCACTGTCGACAGCTGCGCGCACACCAATGACAGCAGCAGTGGTGGCTAGTGATGCATCCTCCTCCCTGATGATATGCAGAACGCGCCTGACGATGTTACCAACAGCTAGTTCTGTAAAAAATTGATCAGGGGCAATATATATTAGGTGCCTCATTATTATCAATAGCAATATTTTGAAAGTCATTAGGGCTGTAGCAGGTTCCGAGTGGCACAAAACGTGCTTCTTACCAATGGGGTTGGCAGCAATCATGCGCACACCAACTGATTTGATAGCATCAATGAGGGTGTTTACTGGAGAAGCTGGGGGAATTCGCTGAGCAGAGATGACTTGGCGAAGGAGTACCAAAGCAAGCTTTGCTGTGTCCAGCGATCCTTCAACCTGCCTGAATAAATAAAATCCATCAATGACATTACTCCCACGAACACCCGAGTGAAGTATAAAATTTGAACTCTATTACAGTCCTTAATTGAATTCCGCATTCCCCTAAAAACTATCAAACGCACAAGTCGTTACTGCTGTTCTGTTCCGAGTGCAACAATGGTTGCATGACAAATTACCTGCGGTTCAGCTTAGTGACGAAATCGTCGACCAAAGGTTGTACATCCGGCATTGTGCCAACCATGCCTTTTGCTTTGCCCTCAGCAGGGCCGCTTCTTCCACCTCGTTCCCAGATATCCCTTTTCTCACCAGACTCTCCACTGATCTCCCTGAGCGCCAGCTTCTTCTCCTTCTCCTCTCGTTAAAATTCTCTTCGCCCGAGGTTGTTGTCAGCTCTGTATGTCATCCGTTGTCACACTGAACGTAGAACGGACACACCACACACAAGAGACGACAGTCATAATGTGAAAAAAATCCACACAAACCTAACCACAATGCCCTCCTCACACGTCATCTAATCCCCTGCACCTTACATGGCATACACGATTTGTTAACACTCTGTAACAACGCAACCGCCGAAATTGTCATTCTCACCAGCCCGGAAACCAAACAAGCACATGGATCAAAAACGTGCAATTCCCATCTCATTTCATCCATCTCATCTCACCACTAATTCACATCATCAGTCCAATTCGCACTAATTTACTCTGAAACATTCATTGCCATTCAACAAACGCGTTAAAGGCCACATGACACCTGCCTTGACTTACCTCAGATCAGATCCATGAGAAACTCCTCGACTGGCAAATCCCTATCAGCCTTCACTTCAGGAATTCCGTTCGACAAAACTTCCCTCTCTCACTCTGCTTCTGCTCCTTCTCTTGAGGGGTTTTAGGGCCTAAATCTCCAACCACAGACACAAAAAGCAGAGGAGAGAAGACCGAGGTCGAAATTTCATGTTCTCATCGACTGTCCGTCACATGCCGTTCGTACAGTTCCCTTGAACGAACGGAATCTTCAACTTTAGGACAGTCACTCCACCGGATGAGCATTCAAGACTCTCTTTTCATTTCATGTCATTTTAAACTCATTCCAACTTTGCATTAGATGCGTGTCTTTCCATGTTGAATGCACACCTTCTCTCCTTGAATGGAGTGTATTCGGTCTATTTCATGATTGCCATAGATGATATTCATTGAGTACATGGATAGTTCGGGTTGATGAATAAGAATGTAATTTTTAATATTGATGATAAGTTAACAATGCATTATTATTCTGGGAAAATTACTGTTAATCTCCATAGTATAAAAATATCTTTTATATATATATAATAAAACACAACATGAATTTTGTGCTGTGAAATTTATGATCTCAACTAATCTTGATGGGGTCTTCCCATCCTTCGTTTTTTCTTACGGGTCGCCTTCTTATCTTGATACAATTACAAAACAGAATAGAACATTAAGTAGGTCAAGAGGATTTTGACTTTGACTGTGACTTCAGATCAGGTGTTTAAACTTTCTTTTGCTTCAATTCAAAATTGATTTCGTATTCTTATCTTAGGAGAATATTGCTGAGGATATTATTGAACTCTTTATGGAATATCCTGTAAAAAATAATTTCTTTTGCTTAAACTCAGTTTATGATTTCTTAGTTTTGGGAGAATATCTAGAACTGTATTTTAAAACCTACAAATTTGGAATATTCACCAAAATAATTGATTCTTGTGCTTCCATTCAAAATTGATTTCGTATTCTTATCTTAGAAGAATATTTCTGAGAATATTATTTAACTCTTTATGGAATATCCTGTAACAAATAAGTTCTTTTTCTTAAACTCAGTTTATGATTTCTTATTTTTGGGAGAATATCTAGAACTGTATTTTACGACCTACAAATTTGGAATATTCTCCAAAATAATTGATTCTTGTGCTTCCATTCAAAATTCATTTAGTTATTCTTGCGAAAAATATTATGACAATGTTCTATAAATCATAAGAATATTCTTGCAGTATTCAATAACTAATATAATATTTTGCTACAAAAGATTATATTATTTATATTGCCGCACTGTAAGATAAAGTAATTATTGGAAAGATAAGTAAAGAAGTCTGTGCATTTTATCATACTAGTTTGGTTTTAGAGAAAATGGATTATCGGAGAAAACAAGTGGATATGTGGAATAATCTAGTCCTCACAAATATAAATAAAACTTATCTTCTTCATAAATAGAACCGCTCTTCTTACCTTAAGTCTCTATCTTGCATGTTTCTTGTCTCTTTTGCCTTGAGATAAGTTTCATCCTCCACATTATTTATCTAATGGAGAAATTTTAGAACCTTACTCTCAATAAAATATTATTAACCTTTATTTGACTTTTTCCTTGTTTTTTAAATTTTTTAATTGCAATTCATTCTCAAAATTATCTTGGATTGGTTTAGTTGCTCTTGGTTAGATCGATCTTTTAGCTTAGTTTTCTACTTTTTAAATCAATTCAAGAGAAAAGTCCTAAAACCCTTGTAAAATTGATATTAATCATGAATTCATAACTTCTTGTTTATTTCTCATAAAAAAACTATAATCAAATTATAATATATTTATTATCACTTTTCTACCTCATCCAATTTGTCATCTAGAATATATGTAAATTTAATATCACTATATTTCTTATATTGATAAAATATTTCATAACAAAAAATTGTAACTTCATTATTGCATTTCAACATGTAAACGATTTAATAATTGTTAATATTTCAATAAAAAATATCATGACTTTTGTAATGCCAAAGCTAGTTTGCTTGGATGTTGGAGTGATAGTGTTGGTGGCTAGAGTTATATTAATAGTTGCTTAAAGATTACTTAGTGATTACTAGATTTTATGTTAGTACTATTGATCACACCATGGAGACACATTGTCACTTGCATTATTTGCATCCTAAGATGAGCCATTAATAATTCTTTTAGGGTTGGAGATTTGGTCAAGTAAAAGGACATACCTTCAAAGTGTAGCTCTAAAGAGTTCACCTCTCTAATGTTGAGCCTTTGAGTTCCTAGTTATGGTGGAGAAAGTCCAGCAAGAATCACTTGGAATCTCTTAGCTAGAGTGTTGTGATGCTTGACTATCATCAATGCCTATTGTTGGCAGATTATTGAGTTGAAGAGTAAATTATGATCCAAGTTGAGTGTGATTCTAGTATGAACTAAACTAATTATATTAGAGAAGTGAAGTCAAGGGGAAATTGGATGTAGGAAATAAGGACATTGGTGGTATCTCTAAGCCTGGTGAGATTGTTGGTATATATGATCATTGTTACTTGAGTTTTCTTCAATTGTGTGGATTGTGTGCAAAAGCTATGCTTGATTAATTGTAGATTTGACAATAGTGAATATGGTATATAGAAGTGCTACCAATATTTGGTGAAATTGAAGTGAAACTAATGAGTGGAGGTTTAATTTTGTTGATTAGAGAAGTCAATTTGAGAGTGACCAGCAAGTTGGAAGGCTAGCCAATTTTGTAGAATTTTGGGTAGTTTGTGATAGTTGTGTGGCAAAATCTATCCACCCTTTAGGATTACACACAACAAGGTTTGAACTCCAAATCTTTGGTTCACAGACATGTGTCCTAGCTAATTAGTCCATCCTCATTTATTGTCCTAATGAATGACAGACTTATATATATATATATATATATATATATATATATATATATATATATATATATGCTCATGTAACTTTGGCTAAGAAAGGATGTTTAATCCCATTCTTGGTGATCTTGATAGCATAGGATTAGATAGAAACTCTTATTATGTCAAATGTCAAATGGTTGCAAAGTCAATGCAATTTTTATTTCTTGTGGTTGTATCCTTTGCATTCTATAATTTCTATTTGTAAAAGACCAAGACCAAGGAGAGAAATAGGAGAATGGAAGCTCACATTGGGACACTTGAATGAAGAAAAACTCCAAATGCCTAGCATGAGCTTCGGCTTCGGTATTTATAGGTAGCATACAAGGCTCTTGAGAAGCCTCTCAAGAAGCTTCCTTGAGCCGCTTTCTTAGAGTGCAAGCCAAGTCAACCAAGAAGCTTCTCAAGAAGCTTCCTTCTAGAAGCCGCTTACTTGGCGTGCAAGCTAAGCTAGTTGGAAGCTTCTAGAAGTTTCCTTCTAGAAGCTACTTACTTGAGGTGCAAGCTAAGCTAATTGAGAAGCTTACCAAGAAGCTTCCTAGATACCTTTAGAATATTCTAAGCTAATTTGTCTTATTTGCTATTTTGTTAGCCCTACTAACTTTGTCGCAGAACTCCATATTGTTACATATTCCCCCACCGCTAGTTGGTGACGGCCTCGTTGCTAATGAAGCTTCAAACTCTTGGATGGCCGTCTGTGCATTCTGGAGGTGAGAAAGAGGTTCCCATGTACAATATGGAGTACAAGGTCCTTTGGACCTTGTACTCCATATGTGGTCAACGGCCTCGTTGAATATGGCGACGCGTAAGGATATGATCAACTTTGTACTCCTCATGATCATTGATACGGATATGAGGAGAGGGAGGTTGAACTCAAGAGGAAAAGGAAGAGGGGTTATGAACAAAGGGTTTCAACTTGGAAACATGAAAGACAGGATGGATATGCATATGACAAGGCCAAGGCAAGGCAATTTGATAAGCAACAAGAGAGACAATTTGGATGACATCAAAGGGTCCTATCCAATTAGGGGCACGTTTACAAACTTGGGTATCAAGGAGGAGAGGGAGGTTACTAGAGGATAACTTGACTTTATCACCAACTTCAAAGGTGAGATCACGATGATGGTGGTCCGCATATTGTTTTTGACATTTTTGAGCAACAAGGAGGTGAGATTTGGCTTGTTAAAGAGATTGGAATATAGTGGTCAAGAATGTTGAAGTATGAGGAACTTGAGATGGAGGAGGAGCAAGAAGAGAATTTGGAACAAGCGGATCTTGGCCAAAATTGAGAAAGAAAGAAGAAAATCCGGTGCTTGCCTATTTGGAATTGTTGTAGGCAAATTCTACAACTGCAAGATATTCATCTCAATTGGTATGGTGGACATTGACAAAGGCACGGAGCATATTTTCCAATGTACAATTTTCACATTCTGTTTGTCCATTAGTTTGAGGATGATAGGCCATGGACAAAGCAAGCTTGGTAACGAGTATCTAGAAGAGTGGTTGCCAAAACTTCCTGGTAAATCAAGATTGCGATCGGAGATGAGTACATGTGGCATCTCATGATGCTTGAAGACATTGTTGAAGTAGATTTGTGCTAAGGTTGGAGCATCCACGATATCATAGGTTGGTGCCAAGTGGATTTGCTTACTAAGCTTATCCACAAACACCACGATTGTTGTGTGTCCTTGCTTTATCTTGGGCAAAGATGTGATGAGATCCAAGCTCACATGCTCCTATCGAGCATATGAAATGGCGAGTAGTTGAAGAACTCTACTCAGCTTTTGGTTGCTGGCCTTGTTGCATTGGTAGCTCTCACATGATCAAAAAAATTCTCAAACATCTTGTGTCATGTTGGGCCACCACCATCGGCGTTGGAGGGTACCTAAGATCTTTTGCACACCCATGTGACCAACTACAGGTAAATCATGGGCTTCTTGAAGGTGCACAAGTCAAAGATCACCTTTGGCTATAACATAGATCTGGTCCTCATGGAATAGAAGGCCCTTCTTGATGGAGAAGGTGTTGTATTCCTTATCACATGCTGTAAGGCGACCATGTACCATTTGGAAGAAAGGATCTTGTTGTAGAGCTAACTGAAACTCATTTTGGACCTTGGAGTCAATTGATATCATTGTAATTGCCATTATGATGAGAGGAAGAGACTTCAAATCAGGCCGTCGTGATAAAGCATCAGGGATGATGTAGAACTAACTTGGTTTGTACTCAAGTTTGATGTCAAACAATTAGAGTTGTTCCTCCCATCAATGATGTCTACTCTTCATGTGTTCCAAGTGTAAGGTCTGCAACAATGGTTTGTGATCAATTCGCATGATCACTTGTTTCCCCAAGAGGTAATGTCTCCATACCTTGGTGGCATATACCATTGCAAGTTGTTCTCAATCTCAAGCAGACCAGTTTCTTTTAGCCATATTGAGTCAACAAGACACAAAAGCAATGGGATGTAGTCCATGTGGGAATTCTTGTTGCAACATGGCTCCAATTGCAAAGTTAGAAGCATCAAAATCAACCACACAGGGTAGTTGAGGATCATACGATTGAAGAATAGGTCTTGAAGACACCATATGTTTCTTTGTGCTTGGTGGTCTACTAGAAGCTTGATTCCTTCCTCAAGAGGTCAATCAATGGTGCAGCCACATGCGCATAATAATGGATAAACCGTTGGAAAAAATTGGCAAGTCCATTAAATGCCCGTACTTCTATAGTATCTTTTGGAGTAGTCCAATTAGTAATGGCCTTGATTTTCTCCTCTTCCATCTTGATCCCTTTTGATAAGATCTTGTGCTCCAAGAAGGTAACTTCCTTTTGCCAAAAAGGCACACTTTGACTTCTTGCAGTAAAATTTCCATTGTTGTAATCGTCTTAGGACTTCTTGCATATGATTCATGTGTTTTGCCTTTGTCTTGCTATAGATTAAGATATCATCAAAGAACACCACCATGTACCAATCCAATAGTCCATCCAACACCCAATGCATCTGATCCATGAAGACTGCTAGCATTAGTGAGCTCAAAAGGTAGAACTCTCCACTCAAAATGCACATACCTTGTGCAAAAGGCCATCTTTTGCACATCCTCCCTATTAATGGGGATTTGCCAATAGCCGCTACAAAGATCCATCTTGGAAAAGTATCATGCTCCACTCAATTGATCAAGTAAGGCATCAATCTGAGGCAAAGGATATGCATTCTTAATTGTTTGCTTATTGAGCCCATGATAATCAATACAGAACGAAGTCCTCCATCCTCTTTTGGAACAAATAGTATTGGTGCTCTCAAAGGAGAGGTACTATATTGTATGAAGTCCTTCTCCAACAACTCCATAAGTGTTGTTTGCAACTCCTCCAACTCCTTTGGTGAGAGCCGATAGATTGGTCTACTCACTAGAGTACTCCCTAGCAACAACTCAATCTTGAAGGGCATACCATGATTGGAGGGTAATCCCTTCAGTAGATCATCCAGAAACACGTCCACAAACTCTTGAACTATCTGATCAACCATTGCTTGATGAGGCTCTTGGCTCTCCTCAGATTGTCCTTGTGCAATTGGCTTGATACACACTACAAAAATAGACTTATCTTCCTCTAAAGCTTGCTCTATGGCTGCTTCACTAACAAACTTCCCATCTAGGGACTCATCTCTCTTCAAAGCTTGTTCCATGGTTGCCTTCTTGGAAAACTTCCCATCTTGGGGCTCCTCTCTCTTCAAGGCATGCTCTATGGCTATCTTCTCAACAAACATTCTATCTTGGGATTGACTATTCTTAGGTGTTTTACTCGGAGATGTCAGACAACCCAATCGGAAATTCCTACCTTGGTGTTGTACTTGAATTTGTTGTTGAGTCCAATCAAATTGAACCGTATATTGTTCAAGCCAAGGTAGTCCTAGAATGACATCAAAGTGTAGAGGTGCCACTATAAACCTCATACATTCCAAATACTCTTTCCTAATCTTAAAAGTAGCAGGATGTGAGGTACGGAATGCATAACGCTTTTCACCATCCGCCATCATCAATCTACTTCCAATCACTAGCTTGATAGGAATACCAAATTCCCTTGCTACTTGCATAAACATGCAATTCTTTGAACTTCCAAAATCAACCAAAATCCTACAACCCCGATCAGATATTGTACCTTGCAAGTGAAGCAAACTTTCATAGGTCAAGACTTTAATCCCATTGGAACTCCTCAAGCTCCCAATAGGCAGCTTGAAATCTACTACTGGGATTCCTTGTTTCCTTGATTATTTTGTCCCACAAATTCAATCTAGGCAACTTGTCAAGATTGCCCATTCCTTAGTGGACATTCAACAATGCAATGTTCAACTTGGCGATAATAAAAACAACCTCCATTTTGTTGCAATTTTTCTCTATCCATTGTACCAAGTGGTCTCTGTTGGATAGCATCAATCTCCATTGGTGTTGGCTCTTCCACCCGTGCGTAGTGTACTGGTAAGCTTTGGTGAAGGTAAAGATCAGGACCAAGTTGTCTCAACCAAGGAATCAAAGCGCTCAACCAATTGCACGGCTTCTTCTACATTGTGTGGTTCCCGCATGGTCACCTTTAATTTGGTTTGTGACTTCAATCACCGCACAAATCGATCTAGAACTTCACCGTCTTGTATATCTAGAATTTGCATGATGATGTTCTGAAATTGTGTGATATAACTCCTTACTAAGCCAATTTGCTTCAACTCTACTAGTTTATCTCATGCGGCTCGGGTGGCATTTATAGTTTGAAATTGACCAAATATTGCATCCTTGAATTCTATCCATGTCAAAATTGGTGCAACAATTTGTTGTTCAGCTCACTCCACTTGGAATTGCCACTAAAGTTTTGTCACACCATCCAATTGGCTTGAAGCCAAGAGAATCTATTTTGGTTCATCTTGAAGATTGGTGGCTTCAAAGTAACATTCGCAGTCAAACAAAAAATTCTCCATAGTGCTTGAAAGATTCTTGCCTTCAAACACCTTGGGTTTTGGAAATCAAATGCAATCTTCTCCATCTCAAACTAGTTCACTCTCTATATGTTCTTGTTGTTGTTGGTCTCGTTCATCCAAAAATCAAGTAAGGTGCTCAATTTGTTGTTGCATCACAAGGATAATGTTCGGTATTGCCGCCATAGCTACTACTCTATCCCACTACTCCCATTTTCTCTAATTGATTAACACATAAATGCAGCACATCCACCATTCTCCATAAGTTACCACCGAAAGTATCAAGGGTTCTTCAGACAAGGTGATCATATGCAAAAAATCTTGCCCAAAGCGCAAGGTGATGAATTGTGTGAAACAATGATTGGGTAATATCTGGACATGAAAATCCCAATGGTTTGGTGGAAGTTGATTTGGTGGTCCATAAATTCCATCCATCCCATTCCTACTCTGATACCAATGTAAAAGACCAAGACCGAGGAAAGAAATAAGAGAATGGAAGCTCACATTGGGACACTTGAATGAGGGAAAAATCCAAATGCCTAGCATAAGCTTTGGCTTTGGTATTTATGGGTAGCATACAAGGCCCTTGAGAAGCCTCTTAAGAAGCTTCCTTGAGCCACTTTCTTAGAGTGCAAGCCAAGTTAACAAGGAAGCTTCTCAAGAAGCTTCCTTCTAGAAGCCGCTTACTTGGCGTGCAAGCTAAGCTAGTTAGAAGCTTCTAGAAGTTTCCTTCTAGAAGGTACTTACTTGAGGTGCAAGCTAAGCTAGACAGGAGCTTCCCAAGAAACTTCCTCAATACTTTTAGAATATTCTAGGCTAATTTTTCTTATTTGCTACTTCATTAGCCCTACTAACTTTGTCACTAAACTCTATATGGTTACACCATTTATGCACCATGTTTTGTGAGATGCATTGATATTTAAAGCATTTTTACTCTAGTGTGCTTTTGGTAGTGAGCTTGGAGTGATGACCAATCAAACTATTTATGTTTCTCTCTAATGAGGTAGGAAATGATGGCTTATAGACTATGAGAGTGCATGTTGTGGGAGTAGGTTACAAGTTACACTTCCTCTAGTGTGATTATCATAGTTAGACTTACATTAGTTGGTGGTTTTTTGTGGTAGTTTCAATTGTGGTTTGGAGTACATCATCTCGATAGAGTTCCCAAGAATTCTAAAGGAGATTTTTCTACAATAAGTAGTGGTGTTGGATATTAGCCTATACCTCAAGTCCTAGTAAGGAAGGAGATTGATTTTGGTTTGGAGTTTGACATCAGAGCTAATTCAGTTAACAAAGCACTTGGTATGTTTGTATCTTTGTTGTGGGATATGGATAATATTTATGGGCTCTACTCTAGTACAATGGGTGCCATTGAGTTAGGTGATTTCATTCAAGAGTTTGATAGTTGGTGTGATCTACAATAGATGCAAAATTTGACTTTGTTCACACCTTTCATGGCATGGAAGAGATTATTCTAGCCCTTAGAGGATCCACCAATGGATGATTACCATGAGTTAGAGAGAGCTCACTTGGAGGAGATTGAGCTATGGAGACAATATTGGTCTCCAAAATTCATCTTTATCACTTTAAGCTTGGTTCTTAAGGGTAGATAAAAATACACATGAGTTCTAGCTCTAATAAAATTGGTGTATCCACTGGAGGCAAACTAGTTGGAGATAGTGCTATTACAAGTGGAGGTACCATTGCAAGAGGTGGTGCAATACTAGGGTTTAATCCCATGGTGGAGTTATTCTAGTGATTGAGGCAAACTTACTCAAGATTGTAGATTGATATGCTAAAGAGCTTTGAAAGAGTTCCAACAAAAGACTAGAAAGAACCTTCATGAGGCATATACTTGCATGAGATGGAAAATCAATTTCACTCAAGGAATTATTGAAGTCCAAGTAGTCCATTTTTGGCATAGGACATTGGACAAGGAGCTATAATGTAGAGTAAGTGATACTATGTTATTGCATGCTAACTCACTAGCTTTGGTGGTGTTTATTGGTTTGGTTGAGCATATTGAGCTCAACATAGTGGAGAAGAGAGTGATGATATTGGGAATCGGTAGGGACACCTCATCTATAGTCATTCTTCCAAAGTGCAATAGAGTGCACCACATTATGTTTGCTTTTAAGGGTAGAGTGGACACCTTTAACCTTATGGAGCGAGTAGAGGACCTAGTGCACCTAGACCCTTACTCTTATTTTTTGATCAACAACAACCAATGGGTGATGGTGTTGCTTGTTGGACTTATGGTGGACCTCATCACAAGAGAGAGTGCTCCTAAGGTATGGGCATGATACCTTTGGAGCATCACAACCAACTTTGAAACAATGTGACCCTTGCCATAGATTTGGTTGTACAAGTGATCAATGCTTTGATCTCCATGGGGAAGTGGTAGGCCTATTATAGCAAGTGGTAGAGGAGCTCCAAATTATGGAGGATGAGGTAGTAGAGGTAGCAATACATGACCTACACTTGGTAGGGGTCTAGTACGTACCTTTTCTTTTGATACAACTATGGCTATTGGGATATAGTGGTTGGAGAAACAATTGGCTAGCATGGCTATAGCTCATGGAGATCAAATTCAAGCATTGGGGCTTCTACCTCTTATGTTGGTGATAGAGATGTCTTTGACTTTATGTATTGAGTAGTATAGGTAGATGCATTTGCTACAATGATTTATTGGTGCAATACATGTTCTAGAATCAATGGAGTTGGAGAGAGAGGAGAAGCTGGTAGACATGTTAGACCTCCACAATCTTTCACACTCTTTAAGGCACTAAAAATGATATCCATAGCTCCTAGACGTCCTAGTGCAAGTATGATAGAGTGCATGATGGACTAGATACTAGTCAATCACTTGCTATTACAAAAATTGAGTCTAGCATAATCTTGGGAGTGGTTCAATTGATTATGCACTCCCCTTTATTCTTAGCCAATGATGCATTTATATTAGAAGTTTACCCAACTCAAGTGTTTGGATTGTTTGTCATACTTTGTAAGAATAGGGATGTTGTGGTTAATGCTTCTAGAGCACATGTGGTTGATAGTGGAGCTAACTTGGTTGAGGAGCATGGGATGCATTCAACTACTAGTACTTTATGGTAGGCAACATCAACAAAGTTGGAGGAGTTATCAACTAGACCTATATTTGAGCAAGCTTGGTTCACACTTGGAATTGTTTTGTTGGATAACTAGAGTGGGATTTTTTGTTTAGTAGGACCTTGAAGGAAGATCTATATACCATAGAGGGTCTTATTAGACTCTAATGCATAGCTCCTTATGTTGAGGAAGGTTGTAATTGTCAGTCTTGGGCTACAAAAGACCAATGTGGAGAGTTATCAATTTTAGATGCAAACATCTTGAAGGTATGGTTCTACACAATACATCACATATGAGGAGTTCATTGTTTAAACTCAACCTAGTCATCAGATTGATAGCTTTGTAGTGAGAGCTCAAGCCATTTCAATAGTAGTTGAGTCACATGATGTGCTAGTTGGTGGAGTAGTATTATACCCTATGGGTTTCAAAATTGACTATTAGGAGGAGACAACTTCCAATAGGCTAGGATGGCAGTCAAGTGAAAGATGGGTATATCATCTACCAATGCGCTTTAGTATTGGTAATTTTGGCTCATTATAATTAGGGAACATAGCATCAATTTCAACTTTCAATGGTTTTGTTACTTGGCTTGGTGACTTATTGGAGAGGAACACCCATGCAAAAGATATCCTTGCGCTAGAGTATATCACTTGGATTTGGAGTACAGGTGGGGTTGTTCTATCCACCTTGGATTTTCCATTATGGAGTTCTCAAGAGGTATTATACAACATGCAAATCAATTAGTGCAATAAGCTTGGAGTGGAACCTTTGTACCATTGAGAGACTAGTATGAGGATGAGATTTTGGCATTTATTACCTTGTCACCTTTGGATACACACTTATTGCTTAATAGTATCAAGTAGACAAAATATGCTTATTGGAGTTGTTTGATGAGATCAACATTGGACTAACTATGATACTATAAGCAAGAATACATGTTTAGAGGTACTTGCAAGTGGAGAGAAATATGACTACTAGATGAATCTCTATACATCTTATGGCACACTTGGCCTATTGGTATTTAGAGTTATTACCAATGTGTAATACTAATAGTTAGACATATTAACTAGAGGTGAAAATTGGCTTGGTAACATCTAGAAGGATGTTATGTATGATGGGCTAGGTAGATCAGATAGAGGTGTCACCAAAAGAGTATTTCTACTAGTAGGGAAAAGCCAAAAATAGCCTGAAGAAATACCAATAGCTAGACATATTAGCTGGAGGTGAAAATTGGCTTGGTAACATCTGGAAAGATGTTATATATGATAGGCTAGGTAGATTAGATAGAGGTGTCACCAAAAGAGGACTTCTACTAATAGGGTAGGAGCCAAAAATAGCATGGAAACTTCATAGCTAATTTTGAAGGCCTAAATGGATG